>JAFEMH010001588.1:97500-448846 GCA_022495995.1 Adenophora triphylla var. japonica | reverse complement strand
GATTTGACTCGGATGGCTAGGTCGCGTCTCGTCCCGTCCCCGATCCGTCTTCGACCTTTCTACGCTCTCGGATATGTTTATGTCAGTTTCACCGTCGGCTTACTATTTTTGCGGATATGCCGGGGCCCGCTCGAGCACTTTGTTGGAGATTGTTAGGCAAATGAGGGGTGACCGGGCATAGATTCCCATCACCCGTTCTCGGCCAAGGGGAGACGGATGTCGTACGCACCGCTACTGGGCCGAGACTTATCACTTCTGTATCGGGATAAAGTTAAAGGTGGGGATCAGACTTCATGGGAGCAGTGCCCCAAATGCTTATTATCTCCGTGTGGTTCTTCGAGAGGTTACTTCTTGATCGGACCATTACCGTAAGGTCGGACGGCCATGCCCGGGGTGACTCCGGCCACGTAGCCGGTGGTGAGGGATGAGAGTTGCTGAGTAGTTGCGCATGCAGGTTGTCACGATACGAGCCACCGATCCGCAGCTGATTCCCGCCCGGAATATACTGCATCTACGAGAGATATTCAGGATGGATCGCAGTAGTCCGGCTGCCCGGTTTGCATGTATCCCTCTTTCGTGTCCCATCACCGGTGAGCAGACAAGATAGGTACCCTCTGTGCAGTATCCTCCGAGCTTTGAGAGGGAGAGACTAGTGACCGATAATGTTCCAATGTCCATGACCGAGCCCTGCTGTGCTATACAGCTTTTTCAAAGCAGATCTTTCCTGGAGGGCTTTCTTCCCACTCTCGTGTGCTCCTTCGGCGCTCTAGAGGATTTACATTTCCGACCACAACAGTATCCGGATTGGTACGGGAGGAGCATCGTGGTTCTCGCGCAGCCAAAATAGCTATAGAGACTCGCCGCCGGGAATACTTCGGGAGCGTACTCCGTCCGTCCAAAGAGAACTCTCGAGAGATATGTAGAGGCACGAGGAAACCCGTGACATAATGTTACCGGGCGATGCCGCTGATGACTTATGAGAGGCAAGAGATCCTGGGGAGGGCTGCTTTAAGAAATGATCCGTAGATGAGAGCTCGCAGAGAGGCGTTGCAAGCAAGAGAGGATTTCTAGGGCCGCCTTGAGGGAGACCGGTCTCGATTGAACCGCCGGCGCGCATTATTCCCGCGAGTTGGGACGGGCTCAAACTGACTTGTTCGACATTCCTAAGCCAAAGACCCTCCTTGGGACCGAGAAAGAGGAAGGATAGAGGAGCGAATTCGGGAGCGGGGACGAGCCTCCTGTGACACACATTTTCCTTTATTTCAGAGACTCGAGACTCTTTTGCTTTATGTTTTGAGAGTAGGGAATTTATTCTGTATGGAAACCGAGTACCCTTTGATTACTTAATGCATGTAATAGATGTTATCAATGTTTTCTTTTATTCGTAACAGTCTTTTTGAGTCAAAAGGTAGGCCGTGCTTGAACTCATCAACAAGAATATTAACTCGAAATGATCCTTTGAAAAGCCTTGGGACTGTAATCAAAACGCATTTTGGTAGAAAGAGAGATTTTTGCAGCAGTTTTAGACCGAACCACAAGTGGTTGCCTACGTTCCCCTTTTGTAAGAGAACTAAGGGGCTCAGGTCTCCGTAGTTCGACTCAATTGACTTTAGTGTTTAAGAAAGGGGAAGATAGAAGGGGGAAATGGTGCAACCCTGTTTTTTACCTAGACCGCCCTCTTTTGGGTTTTCAGTCTAGTTGGGTATATTCTTTAGCACCGGGCGCGTCCCTTATTTTTGCATGGACTGCCTTTTGAGAGGTTTTCAGTCTCATCTGGGACAATTTTGTTGCGCCTTTATTTATCATCATTTTTTTTTTTTGATATTATTTTTTTTATATTTTTTTTAGAGGGGGAAAGACTCGATCATACAAAATACCTCCGCAACTTGTCGCCGTTGACGGGGTGCAGAAATGGGTTGCCATCCAAGTCTGACAGCTGCATAGCTCCTCCGGAGAATACTTTCTTTACTAAAAACGGTCCAACCCAAATGGGTGCCCACTTGCCCAACGCACTGCTCTGATTTGAGGGCTTCATCTTAAGAACCAGATCACCGACTTTGATATCCCTGGGTTTCACTTTCTTATCAAAAGCACGGGCCATTCTTCTCTGGTATGCCCTGTTATGCTCCATGGCTTTTAGTCTTCGTTCATCTAGCAGAGCCAGCTCATTATATCGACTTTGGAGCCATTCGATCTCGTTCACCTCATTCTCGAGCAAAACCCTGAGGGAAGGAATCTCTAACTCAATGGGCATTACGGCCTCCATTCCGTAGGTCAGAGCGTATGGGGTTGCGCCGGTGGCAGTTCGGATTGAAGTGCGATAGCCCCATAATGCTAAATGCAGCTTTTCTGGCCAATCTCGTCCTCGCTCGGCCATCTTCTTTATGATTCTCTCCAAATTCTTATTGGCAGCTTCAACAGCGCCGTTTGTCTGTGGCCTGTATGGTGAAGATTTGTGGCGTTTGACTCGGTATTCAGTGAGCAACCGATCAGTTTCTCCCTCAAAATGGGTTCCATTGTCAGAAATAATCTCGTTTGGGACTCCATAGCGACAGAAAATCTGCTCCTTTATGAATCGGGCAACTTTCTTGGCGGTGAGCACTTTATAAGACGCAGCTTCTACCCATTTTGTGAAGTAATCCACGGCCACTAATACAAATGCATGCCCATTGCTCCCAGGCGGAGAAATCTTCCCAATGACATCAATACCCCATGTTGCGAAAGGCCACGGAGTTGTCATACAGTATAAGTCGTGAGGAGGGATGTGGTTCAGATTGGAGAATCGCTGGCATTTATCACAAGTCCGCACAAAATGGATGCAATCTGTCTCCATAGTGATCCAGAAGTAACCCAGCCTGATGATGCTATGCATGAGAGATCGAGCGTTCATATGAGGTCCGCAGGCACCGTTGTGAACGTCTTCCATTACTCTTTGAGCCTTTTCTTTACTGATACAGAGTAGGAGCGGACAACCTTCCCTTTTCTTCCATAATTCATTGCCGAGTATGACATATTGTGCTGACAGTCTCTTTAGGGCCTGCAAGCTCTTGGCATGTACTCTTTTTGAATCTCCTTCTCGGTCCACAGGAAAGGATGCTTCCCCATACTTGAGGTATTGAAAGATCTGATTGTACCACGGTTCACTGACAGTCTCGATCTCAATCTCACAACAATATGCAGGATTTTCTCTTCTACCGACCCTGAATGGCTTGATTGATTTACCTTCTGGGATTTCCACCAAAGAGGCTAAGGTAGCCAGAGCATCTGCGAATCTGTTCTTGTCTCGCGGTAAGAACTGGAATGATACTTCCTTGAATTGGCCGACGAGTTCTCGCGATGTAAGCATGGTACTTCGGAGGCATGGGTCTATAATTTTCCATTTGTTGGCGGCCCGGTTGATTATCAATCGGGAATCACCGAACACTTCCAATTCTTCCACATGTCGCTCAAGGGCAGCTTTCTAGACCGGCTATGCAAGCTTCGTACTCGGCCGCATTGTTAGTAACCGAGAAATTCAACTTGGATTGCTATGGGAGTATGCATGTCGCTTGGGTCTATTAAAACCATCCCAATGCCATTTCCTTTCTTGTTAGCCAGCTTCCATCAAAGAATAATCGCCACTTGTTTCCGCTTTCTATAGCGAGGATCCCTTCATCTCGGAAACCGGAGATCCGGCCCTTGATCTTCTCAGACTGGGAATTCAGCCAACCGGTCCGCTAATGCCTGTCCTTTTATTGATTTACGGATCACATATTTGATGTCGAATTCTCGCCAAGAAGAAAGTCCATTTTGCCAACTCCGGTGGAGATGTTTCCTCTCGTCACCTTGGAATAGATATCTCGATCGGGTCCATCTTGGAGACTAAGTGTACGGTGTGGGATAAAGCATATAGTGTTTTAGCTTTCCGACCACTCCATACCAAAGCCGCGCAAGTTTTCTCGAGGGCGTAGTAATTCACTTCACTCCCTTGGAATTTACTACTGACGAAATAAATGGCATTCTCAACCTTTGAATCCTTCTTTTCTTGTGCTAGCATAGCCCTGGGCCGTGTCTCGTGACTCGTCGATATAGAAGTAAAGGCTTGTCTCCGTGAGGTGGGCAGAGAATAGGAGGATTGACGAGATAGGCTTTGATCCTCTCAAAAGCTAGCCGGCATTCCTCGTTCCAAACCACTTCCCGGTTCTTCTTTAGCAGCTTGAAGATCGGCTCACATATGGTGGTCAATTGGTTGACGAACCCGTCGATGTATTGCAAAGACCCATGAATCCTTTTACTTCGTAGACGGCTTCGGGTGGCTTCATTTCAATGATTGCCTTAACCTTCCCGGGATCTATTTCAATGCCGCGTCGGTGACCATGTATCCTGTAACTTTACCTCGAATAACCCCAAATGTACACTTGGCCGGGTTCGGGCCTCATGGAGTGCTCTCGAGTCTCGTTAAAGAATTTCCTCAAATCAATGAAGTGCTGTCCGTCTGACCCTTTCAAATGAATAATCATGTCATCTACATACACTTCAATCTCTTTGTGGATCATGTCGTGGAAAAGGGTAGTGACTGCTCTTTGATAAGTAGCCCCGGCGTTCTTCAAACCAAATGGCATTACTGTGTAACAATAAGTACCCCATGGAGTTGTAAATGCCGTCTTGTCTTGATCCTCTTCAGCCATCTTAATCTGGTTGTAACCCGCAAAACCATCAACGAAAGACTTGACCTCAAAGTTCGCGGTTGCATCCACTAGCATATCAATGTTGGGCAAGGGGAAGTCATCTTTAGGACTAGCCTTATTGAGGTCTCGGAAATCCACGCAGACTCGAACCTTTCCATTTGCTTTCGTGATCGTCACAATGTTGGCCAACCAAGTCGGATATTCAATTACTTTGATGAAGCCTACCCGTAGGAGCTTTTCAATTTCTTCTTTCACTTGTAAGGACCATTCAGTGTTTTATCCGCCTCAATTTCGCTTGACCGGCTTAATTTCTCGGATCCACAGGTATTCGGTGTTCCACAATAGAAGCATCCAGCCCCGGCATATCTTTGTAGGACCAAGCGAACACATCCATGAATTCTTTGAGCAACTCAATCAAAGCGACCCGCTCATCTCCGGAGAAGAAGCTACCAATCTGCGTTTCTTTGGGTTCTTCACTGCTCCTGTGTTCACCGTTGTTAATACTCTCATCGGCCTGGGCCCAACTTTCCTATTGTTCACAAGCCTGTTTTGAATCTTTTTCTAAAAATTGTTCATCGATTAAGTTTGCATTATCTTCAATTGAATTAGGCTTAATTATTTTTAAATCTTGATGATTATTTTTTGTTAAGCATTCAATTGTTAGATTGGCAATCACGGGTACTCGTAAAGATCAACCACTTTATTCAAAGCAAAGGGGAATACAAGAGTTTACAACTCGAAGACGGTCTTCTCGTCGTGAGGACATTAGACCGGTCGAAGACTCAAATTCTATAACAAGAGACTCGGGAGACCGACTCAAGACACAGGGATGAATTTAGACTTGGAGGGACAAGGACGAGGTTTGAGCCCTAGCTTTTCAATCATAGTCTCCCGTCGGCGACCGGTCCTCGAACGAAGTCCACTCGCAACGGTCCTTCGCGGCAGCCTCTAGCTTGACTAGTTCCACAGCCAGATTCTTTCTCGAATTCTAGCATAGCTACCACCTCACCGTCGTAGGAAAAGTCAATCGATCATTCGGCTCCTTAGCACCATCTCTCATTTCGCCAAAGACGTACCGTCTGTCCAGCTCGATGCCCCTCGCTCTTCAAACAAATCTCGCCAACTCCCCATCAATATCTCAAGTGGTCCGCACCGCGAATTTTACATATTGTGGGCTCATCCAACAATGCTTTTCAAACCGATTCTCATATTCGTGTCCCTGTGGTAGCCGCTTTCTCGTAGGTGGCGGTCACACCTTGCCTTTTGGGCAAACTATCAAACATTTCTTTCACCGGATTCTTGCTATCGGCGAACCTCTCGGATCGTCTTCATTCTTTCTTCCGATGGAATCGCCCTTGGCTCAGACAAACAAACATATCCCCATCCTCTCTCGACAAAGTGCTTATTCAGAGACCAACCGTACGGGCGCATTTCGTGCTTCTTGTACTTTCTACCTCGCCGAGGTCATCTTTTTCTTTGAAAGCCTCGGTTTTGTCATACACCTTATCTTCCTTAGTCACAAAGATACCCTAGACCTTGCCTATTTCTCTTAGCCAGCCGGGCAAAGACAAGCCTACACGGTCCCTGCTGGCGTTTTCCCACCCTGCACTGTGGATATAGCTCATACCTCTTAGCATTTTCAACACAGGAGGAATCTTGTCCGAAGATGTCGTCGATCTATGGTACGTACTTGCCCTTAGGCTTCTCAATTGTGAATCCGCTGAGCATTGGATTTTCTTGGTCGAGTTTGGATCTCCATTACCGGTAAGGTATTTGCGCCGGTTTCTCCGATCGTAACACTATCACCATAGATGGTTGTCGCACCCCTTCCCGCACAAACTTTAAACATTGGTGAAGCGTGGAAGCTACGGCTCCAATCTCGTGGATCCGTGGTCTACCCAATAATGCCGAGAATGTAACAGAATGTCTATAACTCCGAAACTCTACCATCATCTCTTTACCTCCAAACATCGATTAAGGGAGACTATCCCCAACACCGCCCGGATGTCGAATCATAAGCCTTTATGGTCCGGTTAGATGGTTTAAGGTTCTGCGCGTTGATATCCAACATACTCATCATTTTGGCGGGAGCACATTCATAGCCGACCCATTATCTATCAACACATGGGGAATCCGCCGTCCCTCCAGAGGCACCGTGAATGTGTAAGGATTCGTTATGTTTCGCACCGTATGTGCAAGTCAAGATCTCGTGGAAAGTAATGATATTCCCATACTGAGCCGTTCCAATCAACTGACATGCTTCGTCTGGGGTAGCGTTGACGGATACCTTCGTCTTGGACAAAGCTTCTTCCAATTTTAACTTGTGAGGGTAGGAGGATGTAAGTAGGGACCACAAAGAAATATCGGCTTGCGTTCTTTCAACCGTGCCGCATCGGGTCTTCCCGAACTTCTTCGTCTAGCCCGTGAGGATTCTCGAGAGGACCGAGGGTTAGAGCCTCGCAACCGCTTTCCCTTTCCCGGATGGATTCGGATTATTTACTCCCAACATTCTTCCCGAGCGAGTCAACAGATTAACTTCGCCGTTCATCAACCACGAACTCTTTGCTAGCTTCCTTGAGTTCTCGCTAACGTGAGCGGGACAGGTGATTGCCGTATGGCCAAGCCGCTTGTCGTATCTCATTGATGGTCAAGGGTGCTTCCCAACTAGCCGCTATTCTCGAGTTCTTCCAAGGAAATTGGGGATTCTCTAGGAGTCATTGAAGATATAGCATTAACAATCAAGCGTTCTTCGTAGTCATCAAGTTCAACAATATTATTCACATCATGTAAATCATCGAGATACGTAACATAATGTGGTTATCTTTCATTTCATCGTAAAAGGAGATTACATCAGTCGACCTCATTACAACCATTGCTATCATTCCCAACTACGGGTTCCCCAAATTCTAATACATTAACAAAATAATCATTCTCAAAGTCAATAAGGTTCACATTGTTGTTTGCAAGAGGATTGTTGACAATATTCGGGCGAGGAGATTTTTCTATTTTCTTATCATCCACTAAGCCCTGGATTATCTTCGAGAGTTACGCAGAGTTCGTAGTGTGCCCCAAAATTGGTGAAAATGGCAATACTTACTAGCATCCATATGAGGGTTAGGCGAAAGCAGGATCGTAGTTCTCCAATGGCTTGATCATGCCAGTCAGAACAAACCGTTGAAAACTTCCTCTCGTTGACATACCCAAATCATCAAACCGCGGTTGTGGCCTAGGTGGAAGCCTCATCACATTCTCGCACATTGTTACCTCCCTTTCAAGATTATTGATACTATTGTCTTTGGCCGGCTCTCTTCCTCTTGGCGCCATCGCCGAGACAGATTGGATGCACGATATCGGTAACCTCCACCACCGCCGTTGTTACCGGTGTTTGCACTTGGAGTTTGGTTGAATGCCTATTCTCACTCCTTGCTCCCATTCCCACCATCTCTCGCAGATCCGGGTACCATCCTTTCCCAATGGCTTCCCTAAGCGCCGGCTTAACACATGATAGAAAGATGTCCTTTGGTCTTGGAGGGGATTGGCTCCGATAACTCGCTGAGCTTAGCATTCCAACGTTTGTAGAATTCCGTGATTGACTCATCCGACTTCCTCGGATAGTTCCTACCAAATCATCCTGGTAGTGCGCCATTCCAAATTACCCTTGTACTTTTCCAGAAGGCTTCGTTATCCGGCTCCAAGTAGTACGACATTCTTGCTTCAGAGCTAAAAACCATGTAAGTGCCGATCCTTTCAAGGTTAGGTGGAAGTGGGAAGCCATGAATTCGGGAGTGCAGCCCATTACCCTATCATTGTCATCACATAAGTGTCTATATGCGTCTTTGGACAAAGCGGTACCATCAAAGTCTAGCTTGGGCATCTTAAACTTGTGCGGCAAAGGTGTCACTTGGGCGGGATCCACGACTTTAAGACCACTAGAACCCACGGTTAATCTCAACTGCTTGCCGCATCTGCTTTCAAAGAAAGGCCACTTCCTGCCAAACTTGAAGTCTCGAGGAATTGCAGAGCCACCGCTGACGACGGTATTTGGGAAATCGTAATTAGGTCCCACGGGCAAAGCGGTTGCGTGGGAGACCAAAAGTACTAGGAATTCCAATATTGCCGTCTAACAAGCTAATCGGGCTAGGAATCTTGTTTCCATACATATCATAACCGCCAATTGTCCACCGGGGGTTCTGGGAGCCGTATTGTGCCGACCGACCTCCGTGCACTCACTCAAGAGAAGATAATCCCGAGCCGACACACGGAGCCGAGTATGGGGTAGAACCATAAATATGCCGAGTAAGGGTGGAACACACTCGCTGGTTGAGAAAAAGCCGTCTTGAGTCCGGAACTGCTGTACTGAGACACCGTCCCGAACTATTCGATTTCCCGAGAGCCTGCATCGACTCATTCTCGCCGAACACCATACTCGAACACCCCGATAACCATCTCGGATACACACTGCATCCGAGGCCGGGAAAAGCCGGTTCGAAACCGAGGTCCATGCCGAAACCGTGGCATCGGAGCATTAGGAGTTGGAGAAGCAAAGTGAGATCAAAGAAATTCGCAGCCGACCGTCATTTCGCCGATACCTTGGCCGGATGAACCCGGCTATACCCTCGAGAAGATGGGGGAATGAGTCTTCCTTGGTCACTTGCCACCACTCCCGGAGAAGCTACTTGATCGATCGCGGAACATAGCTCACCGGGGGAGGCATCGTATTGTAGCTAGGTTGGGTTGGCCGAGCAGTGAAGCGGATCCGATTTCATTATGGCTATCTTCCGTAATCTCTTCGTAGGAACCATCCTCCCGACGAAGTACCGCAATCCCTTTGGCTCTCATAGCTTCCACGAAGCGGTAGTGAGCTTCTTCTTCACGAGCCTTGGCATTTTGGACTAAGAGACAAGCCTCACCCTCTCGAGCTAGAGCGGCTTCCAGCATCATCCTCAATTCTTCCGTAGTCATCTCATTCAAAACCCGTCTCGACCCACCGTCACCGAGCCTCCAGCTGACCGAGCGTAAAAAACATCTCCATTGCCGGCCATTTCGATTCCAAACCAACCGACACCGCTTGCACACGGACCAAACGACCTCCCGAAGTGGAAGAGCGGATCCAACCCGCCGTAGCCGCAGGTGCGTAGATGGGTTTATAAGGTGGCCGGAAGGGAAATTTTTGAGTAACGGGAGAGGGAAAGAAACGGGACAGACTCACACAAACACAAATTTATTTATGTTCAAGTATAAATTAGTATTTTAAATCCTAAATATAGTTGGGAAAGGATAAGCCTTTATTCATGCTAACTATACCTCGGGGAAACCTAATGACGCAACGTTCGAATTACATCAAATGCTTTGTTTTGAAACATATAGTAGGTAATGATACCTAACCAAACTCTAACATCTTTATGGAACGAAAAAGGTTCGGGCCCAAATTTCTAAGGAAATTTGCGCAGCATAACGGGTCTTTTCGAAGAATCTTGAAGAAAAATCCGGCATGACCTTCCGTCGGTACATGTTGGCAATGCGGCATGATCTCTCGTTTAGAACACGCCACGGGAGTGACATGTCCCCACGTGAAATCATGTTGCATTTGGCAACATGCCCACAAGGTGTAAGGTTTTGGAAGAAGGTATAAGGACCTATACTATTTTTCAAAAACAATTCATTTTGTTGTAATTAAAACATTGTATCGAAAACCAACCGTGGGTAAGGTTTAGTGTGGTGCCACCTATAACGCACTAGGGGTTTAGGTTTGATTTCAGGCGCTCAAGCGTAGGCGAATTTCATGGCCGTCCGCGATGCCGTCAATCGCACCCGAGGGTTCTAAATCTAAGTGATGTAGTGTGCGGATGACTATATTCCTTTATTTACAAAAAACAAGATTTTTTTTTAGATTTTTTTTTTCATTTTTGAAAAAGAAAAACAACAACACACACCCTCACACAGGATAAACAGGGAACAACAATCAATTGAGTCCTGCTTGATCCAAGGGACTGCCCTCAAACCAGTCTTCTGAAGTTATGTTCAGTGGCCACCCTTTGTCGCGTGACACAGGACAACCAGAGACAAAGGTGTCGCACGACCTGGATGGTCGAACCAAAGCCTCTTCAATCATCAAATCAGCCCCTGTTTTACCATAGCCAGAACAACACACAAGTACTAATGCACAAGAAAGAATGGCCACAAGCACAAAGGGCTCACAAGTTTCATAATCAACAAGATATATGAATCACAAATGATTATCGAATAATGCACACAAAATGGATGTATTGGATGTTTCGACTAAACAAAAGCTTGACCCACTCAACACTTGAAAAACAGGTTTTCAAGTGACATTTTCCCCAGCAGAGTCGCCACTGAATGTGCGCTCGCCCGAAATTTGGGTCTCCGGTTTAAATGAAAAGAAGGAGTCGCCACGCCGTTTTAAGAGGAAACATTGAAAACCTTTTTGTAAGAGAAAATGGGTTCGGAGGTCAGGTTACGTGTTGGGAAGAACCGAGAGTTCACCCAACACGCCTCGTCCATAGACGAGTCTTTCAATCAAAAACATCCAAGTAAATCAAAATTGTGTGCAAATATTGATAATAAACAAAGTGTGATAAAATGCATCTTATTAATTATGGAACGAGAATTACATATTGTGAGCCCATTATTTAGGGAGGCCACATCCCTGATACAAACAATCTGAAACAGATTACAAAGGAAAAAGGGTCTCTGCAGATGGGTCATGTATGTCGCATGACACATCGCACCGATGACTACATGTGTCGCGTGACACGGGATCATTTGGAGACAAAGGTGTCGCGTGACACATATGAGCCATCTGCGAAACTTAACAAGATGAGCACGAGAATCAACAAAGCTATACAGATCTAATCATTTAACTAGATTACGAACGAAATACAGAAACGAAACTAAATCAACCCAGGGAGTGTGGATATGGGTAGATCCACACCCCCTTGGGGTTCAAACACCAAGTTCAATCAAATAATCAACAATATAGGCTCAATTGCACGAATTACTCAAATTAAACAGAGAGATTGCGATTGGGATTCAGTAATCCAGATAGCTAGGATCCGATTCTTTTGAATCCAAACAAAATTAGATGCTAGAATTAATAGAAATTAAGCAAGAGAGAGAGAGAGATTGGGTTTAGGGAATCGTTACCCTTGTTGCTTCCACGAATTCTATATCTAGTTAGATATAGAACCCTTCAATTCTTCACTTCTGATCTGGAAGGACTGATGTGAGGGGTTCAATTGGTGTGACTTGAGAATTGGGTTTGGAAGGGAGGAATTTGGTAGGTTGAAGGTAGGAGAGAGAGAGGTTTGTGTTTGGAGAGGTTCGTTACGCTGCAAATCCTGCAGAGTAACAGTAGGCTAAAGTTGGGATCCATTTATGAGAGGGGGGGTCTTATTTATAGGCTGCAGTTGGCTGCCTTAGTGTGTCGCACGACCTTACGCGTCCTCTTTCCATGCCTCAAGCTGTCGCGTGACACAAGGTGGCTCAACGGCTTTTGGCGCCAAAACCGGTTTACGGAACATTCGGGAAAATACCCAAAAGGTCCAACAGGTTTTATTCCCAAGGGGTCCTTTGGCATGAATAATGTACCGAAAGGTACTTCCTTCACGGGAAACTCAGGGAACGTTTCCGGAAGTCTCGGGATAGGCCGAGAATTTACCAAAACGCCCCTAAATGCAATTTTATTATATTAAAATGCATCTAAAAGGTTGCGAATTGGATTGGCGTACTTACAGGGGTGTTAGTTTAAATGTAGTGTATGCATGCTTTTAAATCAGTTTATGTACATATGTTAGCTGGGAGCCATGTTGATGCTATGAAATCCATAGTTTTACTTTAATTGACTTTGAAACCAAACATGACGGTTGTATGCACGTTGTTAGTGGGTGTTAGTGTAAATGATAAGAAATACATGGGGTGTTAGTTTAAATGTAGTATATGCATGCTTTTAAATCAGTTTATGTACGTATGTTAGCTGGGAGCCATGTTGAAGCTATGAAATCCATGGTTTTACTTTAATTGACTTTGAAACCAAACAGGACGGTTGAATGCACGTTGTTGGTGGGTGTTAGTGTAAATGATAAGAAATACATGGGGTGTTAGTTTAAATGTAGTGTATGCATGCTTTTAAATCAGTTTATGTACGTATGTTAGCTGGGAGCCATGTTGATGCTATGAAATCCATGGTTTTAGTTTAATTGACTTTGAAACCAAACAGGACGGTTATATGCACGTTGTTGGTGGGTATTAGTGTAAATGATAAGAAATACATGTGGTGTTAGTTTAAATGTAGTGTATGCATGCTTTTAAATCAGTTTATGTACGTATGTTAGCTGGGAGCCATATTGATGCTATGAAATCCATGGATTTAGTGTAAATGTAGTATATGTTTTCTTTTCTAAGATTACCCCTAAATCCTAATGAAAGTAAATATTATACTCACAACTTTAGTAACTAAAGAGAACATATTTTTATCACAAGGATAATATGGGAAGCTAAATGTTGCATTTATACAATTTCAAAATAATAATCTCGCTTATTTTATTTATAGGAAAAAGAACATGGCCCCGATGTCAGGTTTTTGGATGTTTTCGTTAGCACCCATGTTAGAACTCCTACATCCGCCGATCAACCTCCGCAATGGGTTGATGATCGATCTGCATTGGCCTTTGTAAGTAAACTATCATTAAATGACTTGATTTTGAATATGTAAATTTATTTATGTACATTGTGTATATGATTATAATTGTTTGTTTTATTTTGACAGAATACATATCAAGCCGCCGTTGTTCCCGAAGGTACTCCTCCCGGCCAGCCCGTTCCATTCGTGCCTGAAGTTTGGCACTCGGTCACCTCATATAGACATCCAAAGAGAGGAGACCGAGTGTTAAGGATGGGGGATCACGGGCTGCAATGCCCATCGACGTCGACCGGCCGTCGCGCGAATGTTTTCAGGCCCGATACTTAGTATGCTTCGAGGATCAATACTTTAGAGGCTCAGGTGGCTGAGGAGAGATGCGTGGCTGCAGAGGCTAGGGCACAACTTTTGGAGGCTCAGACACAGGCTAGGGCAGAGCTTGCGCAACATTAGGAGGAGACGAATCGGAAATTTGCGATGTTGATGGCCCAGATGCGAATCTAGTGCGGCGGGGTAATTTCCGGCCTCCCAATCCCCCTCGAGTTGATTTCGTACTATTTTATACTTTTTTGTAATAACATTTGTGATATTTGTTTGTAATAACATTTTGGGTACTGGGATGTCCTTGACCTCCCCACCGATTTAGTACCCGTGGGAGCCCAGCCCCACCGATTTGGTGCGTATTTTTGTTTTTAGATTTATAGTTTTAGTTTTATCAATTGTTATATAAGGTACAAAAAAATTATAATTGATATTGATTTTTATTTATTGCATTATCGTGGCGAAAATTTCCGTCGCTAAATTAATTAATTTTAATTAAATTTTATATCGGCTGACGAAAATTTTTGCATTTGTGTCAATTTATTTTAAATTAATTTAATTAAATTTTTAATTTCACCGCGGAATATTACGTATTTGAAATAAAAATTTATTTAAAATAAATTAATTCGATGACGAAAATTTCCGTCGTGAGTTAATTTAATTAAATTTTTATTTCGGCGACGAAATATTCAGTAGGTGAAATAAAAATTTATTTAAAATAAATTAATTCGGTGACGGAAATTTACGTCATTTGAGTTAATTTAATTTAAATAAATTTTTATTTCAGGGCGGAATATGTCCGTCGAAATAAAAATTTAATTAAATTAAATTAACTCAGCGACGAAAATTTTCGTCACTCATTATTAAAAGGTCAGCGACAAAATACTATTTCCGTCGGTGTACACCGACGGAATTTGATCTTTCGGACCATTGCGGCGGGCTGACAGTGGCGGACTACCGACGGAATTTTTCTGTCGGTGATAGAGCTTTAGTGACGGAATACCTACTCTAGCGGCGGAAAATTCCCCCGCTAAAACACTTTTTTTCTCGGTAGTGATTCCGGGGCAATCGCATAGGGTGGTTTGATGACTTTACCATGAAGCGAGGCTGCTTGGATTTGATATTATTGATGCCGGGGCATTGGTATTCGATACGGACCGATGGAGGCACATTTGAGGAGAGGGATAGGCGAGTATCCGGGTTCCGAGAGGATGACGGTGATTGTTTGGCTAGGGGTTCTTGTGGTTCGCTCTGTCAATGGCAACCATTTTTCAGTGGCCCGACACGACGTGCTAGTTTGCTTTGCTTGGCCCCTTGATTGATATGGAGGCGGTGAGGGGTTTGCTCGGGAGAAGGCGCTGGCTCGGCCGAGCTTTTCTTCGCCTTGGACAAGTATTCCTGGGGGGAGGATAACTCGTTCTGCTGTTTCCAGTTTGTGCTGGATGTGAGTCCCCTTCTTTTTCTCTTCCTTGCCTTGCTTGTACTTGTTTTTATCTGCTTTGTAGCTGACATAACTTTCCTGGCGTTTTATAGGTGTGGTGCTTTGAGGTGTTCCATCCGCATTTATGGAGCATTAGGGAGGAGTATGCTCCTTTGTTTCCCGCTATGCTGACTTGGCAGAAGGCGGCTAGGAAGCCAGTGAAGTCGAGGGAGAGTACCCGTGTGACTTATGAGGAGGTGTCTTTGGCTCTGGACCGAGACTTTTCACCGAGGATCAACTTGACTTGGTGGAGCCGATTCGATCAGGCGGTTGTGAGCTTTTTGCCCGGGGAGGTTATGAGTCAGCGAAAGATGCTAGTGGGGCTTCACTGTGACGTCCTGTATCTTGGTGAGAGGGTGTCTTGCCAGTATGCTCCGGGATCTGGTCCCTTGGTTTCGAGCGATCCGCCTCTTCACATGTTGTTTCCTTTGTCCATAGCTGGGGAGGAGTTGCAGCGGTATCGGTGGGGAGTGCCTTATGTTGAGAATGTCATCGAGGACGCCGACTATAACATTTTTTGGAGGATGAGGCTGAGGAGGCCACAGGTGCTAGCCAGAGAGGGTGAGGACCCTGCACATCCCAAAGATTATCCGTTCCCCTGCACTCGCTTTGCATACGAGGGCGTTGGTGGTTCTCGCAGGCGATTTTCGATTCCCATCCCTGAGCAGGAGAGGCCTCAATATAGAGTTGAACCAACCCAGTGCTTCGGTGAGTATCTTGCTGCTTTTCTGTATTGTAGTAGCTTTCTGCAAATGTTGCATCTGTGATGTTACATGCAGTAGTAACTTTCGCAAATGTTGCATACGTCTTTGTTGCATGCAGTAGTAGCTTTCTGCAAATGTTGCATCTGTGCTATTCTGTTTGTCTTTTGATGGCTTTCCTGGTTTGCAGGTTTCTGGCCGTACCTACGATTAGGCTGTCATACGTCTAGACGGGGTGACTGGTTTTGCCAGGAGGCTTGTTAACTTCCTGCGGTGCAGTTCTCGGAGGAGTGCGGGTACATTGTTCATGAGTCGATGCCTTCCAGACCGTTCGTTGCGAGAGACTCATCTGCTTCTACGGCTGGTGGTATAGATGCTGGGCAGGGCTTTAGTCGGTTCTGCGGTGAGACTACGAATTTGGGGTTCGCCATTCTTCGTACTCGGGATTCTAGCATGGGGAGTCTTCGGGAGGACGGGCGCGGGGCCGTCATTCCTCGTATTACGGATGGGATGACTTTGTGGATTACATGTCTACCACGGATCTGACGAGCCGGACTACGAGTAGTCTTGTTGATACCATTAGGTAATTGTGTGCACCGCTGTACATGAGATATTGTTTTGTACTCGAGAGGCCCTTGGGAACATGTAAGTACCCAAATCTGGCTCATGCCTTCCGGTTAAGTTTCCCGGCAATTCCCCGGACTTTCCTAAAGTTCAGGGGCAATTTGGGAACTTTCCCAAACCTTCCAAGGGGTGAAGGACTTGCTAGGAATTAAAATTCCACGTAGTCCCTCGTTGGAAAGAGCTTCTACAATGCCACCTTGCATCATTCTAGAAATAGGCTGAGTCATTAAAGGATAAGACCGCACGGCTTCATTAGCAAGTGCTTAATGCCGCACGGCTTCATTAGGAAGCACAAATCTTCCTATAAATAGAGGCCTCCTCTATTCATTTTGATATACAATTTTTGCACTGTTACTCTGCCAAAATAGAACCACGAAGTTTCCAAGAAGCGAAACCTATCAAAATCACCTCCCTCCTCTCCAAAATCCCTCCAAAGTTACTCCTTCCTTAGGAAAGCTTCAAGGGAGATAGAGGAACACCACCATTGGTAACCTCTCCTCCTTTCCTCTTTAAAATATACTTGCCATCTTGTCATATTGCTTACTTCCTTTCCATATTGCCATTTTATTGCTATTTATGTGATTTATTGTCATAAAGATCAAGTCTTTACTATGTAGATCATAATACCCCCCCATTCCCCTATCACATAGGATTCATGGAGAATCCATCACAAGGATGAACAATGAGACCATAAATGGCTTGTTCTAGGGTGGATCTCTCACATGATGATGTGAAAATGTCATCTTTTATCATATAAAAATGTCATCATTTCATTAAAAATGTCATCTTTATTCATATAAATGTCATCCCCTTCCCATAGAAGGATTTTCCACCTAAATGGTTCTTAAAGGACATAGGAAAGCCATAAAGGTCCTCCCTTTACATTCCTAGTCTTAGCTTTCATAGTGTTCCTTACACATGCTTGCATAAAAATGTCATCTTTACTTTAAAAATGCATTCCCCATGTCCCTCATGGTTGGATCACTCTCCAAGGATTGCCTAGTGACCTTCTTAAGCACAAAAAGGCATAGGATGAGTATAAAGATCCAATCTTTATACCCCTCCCCTTAGTCCCTTTGGTACTTGAAGCATCTCTTGGGGCGTAGCGGTGTAAAGGTCATATCTTTACGTCATTTCCTCCATTTAAAGATGACATAGTTGGATATCCCTTTAGAGACGGATGAACTTGAGCCCCTACATCTCCGATCATCACTTGAGACGAGCACAAATGTCCCTATCAAGCTCAAATCGTCTCAAGATGTAAGATTGATGGGCAAAGGTCCTTCCTTTCTAAAGAGTCTCATTCTTGGACTATAAAAAGAGGCATCCCTATTCCGATCACATGTGACCAAAGGTCACTTAATGATGATCGTAAGTCCAAGATGAGCACGGGATCAAAGTCCCGAACATATCAAAATCCAAGGAATCCCGAGCGATAACCAAACCATGGTTTATACGTCCGAAAGACCACTTGGCACATTCCCCCCCCCTTTTTATCAAATCACATCCCACACACGAAAGTACAAACGCAAGCACGAAAGTTAGATCTTGGAAGACTTGCTTCGGCAAGGCTCCTTGGATGAACGCCAAACGTTCTTCCCAAGGGGTAACTTAACCTCCGGACCCTAATCCTTTTTTTCAAAGTTTTGAGGAAATCAAAATGGCGTGGTGACTCCGTTTTTCAATTTAAACCGGAAGTCTTCAAACCGATGTGAGGCGGTGACCCCTTACACGAGAAAGCGGTTCAACACAAAAAAGCGCCGCAATCTTGGGCACCACATTCACAGTTTGGCGACTCTGCTGGGGAAAGCCAAAAAAGATTTTATTTTTAATAAAAAAAATGATACTTGGTATATAGGTGGAAACCATTAAACTTCCCGTTATCGCCTTCTCACCCGAGCCTGGGATAAAATATGGTCTAACAATGCCACGTACCGGTATCCTTTTTGAAAAAAAAAAGAAAAAAGCTTTTTGAGTGGGTTAGCCTTTCGCCGTGGATCAGATTCTCGTGCTTGCTTTCTTTCTCTTGTTTTTTTTGCATGAATTTTGGTTCTTGGGATTGTGCACATTCTGAATACTGAACAAGAAGCTTTCTGGAGCTGAAAAGGTGCCAAAACGTTCGGGGAAACAACCTGCAAATAAAAAATATTGGAACCTGGAAAATTGCTTGATCCAAATTGCACGGCTGATCTTCCTGCATCCCGGCCGGGCGGCTTCTTTGGGCAATTCCACCAGGACACAATCTGAGGCTAATCTGGCAGCTTAGGCAGCTTGGGACTATTCAGTTCCAAGACTGACCGGACCCCAAAAAATTTACGTGCTTAACTGTTGCATTTCCCCCGTCCCGAAAAATCATTCCTTTTAAAACACATTTATGAAAAAATTTTGTTTTAACTCAAAAAGGAACATTTTTAGGAGGCCGCACACTACGCGCACCTTATATATCCTGTACACTTTGCACGCACGTCCTTTTAACCCGGGATGGTTGTTCAGTTGCAGTCACGGACAGCCTTACGATGCTCCCGGGCGCGCACGGAATCATCCCAAACTTCCCATGGCAGCCAGTGTCGACCAATGCACAGTCCGTGTCACACATTTTAAAACCCTGGCTTTTGGTTGGTTTTTGGTCTAGATCGTGTCATATAGCCTAATTGCATACCCCCGTAAAGGTCAAACCTTAGCCCATGACGGAAGTCAAGATCCTTCGCGCAATGTGCCATCCTCTCCCGACTTCGTGAGAACTTTGGGCTCTTTTCCCCAGCAATGTGCCATCCTCTCCCGAGGTTAAATTCCATTCCTAACCCCGTCGTTAGAACGTCGATCCTTCCTTTGAAATCAGACCGTGTTGTTAAAAAACACTGGTTTAACACAACCATTCCTATCATATCCTTTCTGAATACGCCGTCGGGGATGGACATTTCTCACATCCTTTCAGAATACGCTATCGGGGACGGAAATTTCTCATACCCTTTTAGAAAATTAGGTTAAGACGCCTCCGAACATGTCTCCCTTAGGTTAAGACGCCTTCGAACAGTCTCCCTTAGGTTAAGATGCCTCCGAACAGTCTCACTTAGGTTAAGATGCCTCCGAACAGTCTCCCTCAGGTTAAGACGCCTCCGAACAGTCTCCCTTAGGTTAAGATGCCTCCCAACAGTCTCACTTAGGTTAAGACGCCTCCAAACAGTCTCCCTTAGGTTAAGACGCCTCCGAACAGCCTCCCTTAGGTTAAGACACCTTCGAACAGTCTCACTTAGGTTAAGATGCCTCCAAACAGTTTCCCTTAGGTTAAGACGCCTTCGAACAGTCCCTCTCAGGTTTAGACGCCTCTGAACAGTCTCCCGTAGGTTCAGACGCCTCCGAACAGTCTCTCTTAAGTTCAGACGCCTCCAAATAGTCACACTCAGGTTTGGACGCCTTAAAAACAGTCTCAGCCAGGATGAACTCCTCCTAATCATTCCCCACAGGGCGAGGCCCCTACGAATTGCCCTCACACCCGTGAACTACGATCGGCTTGATTCCTGCTCGGGATACGTAGGAATCCTTGCTATAGGGTCCAGCCATTTGACCATTCAGATCTCTCCATAAGATTTGGGATCCTTATCTTTTTCAACGACCCCACTTCCTTCAAAAGTGACGTCGTCGAGGGGCTACTGTAAGTACCCAAATCCGGATCGTTAAAATCCGTTAACTGGCCCTTTCCAAGTTAATCGGAATCCGTTAACTCCCCCTTTTCGAGTCAACGAGACTTCCCAGGACTGCCTTGTGCATCAAAATTCCAAAGTGTACTCAACACACGTTCTCACACATAAAAGTACCACTTTCCTCGAAATACGCAATTTTCGGGGTCTTTCGGACTTTGATTTGCTGTTTTTGAGAATCTCGACCTTTCGGAGGTCATAACTTCCTCATACGAACTCCGTTTTGGGCCCACCACATATCAAATCGAACGCGAGAACAAGATCTATACATATAACCCATTTAATAAGGGAAAATAGCCAATCTTCAGAACTGGCCATCCGGCCTGTTTCACTAGTTTGACCAAACAAGCCTCCACGTGTCAATATCAATCAAATTCAAGGCCAAAAGACCAAAATGCCCCTCAAATTGAAGGTTAGGCAGTCCGGCCTGTTTTACAGAATAAAAATTCAGCCTAAGCAATCTTTCCAGCACTGTTCGATATTAAAAACTGTCCAAACCCGTCCAAACCAGTCCAAGGTAAACCTCTTCCTCCTCCTATAAATACTCCCCCTCCTCCTTCATAAATCCTCACCAATTTACTCTCCTATTCACCCCTAACAAAAGGCTAGTCTTTCTCCACTCTTCGGGGTCCCTCGTGCTACTCGTCGGTGGAATTCTCTGCTCTTCGGGGGCCCTCGTGCAACTCGTCGGTGGATTCTAATCCTCAAAAAACGTAGGCTAAACTGACACAAGTCAAAACGCTACCCAAATTCTTAGGCTTCTAAGCACCAAATAAAGGGGAAACTCTGCCCGATTCAAAATCAAGGTTTGCCCCCGCAAAACTCAAGTTCGTCATTCATACTCCTTTTCAACCAAACACGAGCCAAACACTTTCAAGACACCTCTCAAACACCCTTTCGTATCCCTTATGCGTCCTCCTGAGCCAAATAGTCAACACAAAATTTGGTAAACTCTCACTCTAAACTCCGCTTTGCCTCGATTTACGTGCCATATGCTACTTTTGATCTGATCAAAGTTCCCAAAATTTAGACGGAATGCCGTCTATGGGTCTCAAATTGATCCTCCCTTTATCATCTTTTCTCCTTCGAGAGAAGTGATTTTGGGTTAAAACGGAGATTGAGTCTCATTTTTACTTTATGTCATTTACCGTCCAAACCTTTCGGTTCGTCGATCGCAAATTTGCCGTCCGGATCATTTGATCTGCGATTGTCATTTATAAGTCCGGATCGTTTGATCCGTTGATATTGCTATTTACTTTACGCTCTTTACAAGTCTAAACCGTTAGGTTCGTTGATTCCATCTTTACAAATCTGAGTCATTTGGCTCGTCGATCGTACTTTTACTGTTCGGATCGTTTGATCCGTGATTGTCATTTACAAGTCAGGATCGTTCGATCCGTTGATACCACATTTCAATACTGTCATTTACAAGTCCAAACCGTTTGGTTTGTTGATAGTATTTACTTACAAATGTCCGAGTCACAAAATGACTCGTTGATCGCATCTCATTTACTACCATTTTCATAAAATTGGTAACATCCTAATGCCTGGTTCAAAACCGAAAGTTCGTCATTCGAACTTCTTTTCAAAACCCCTCAAAATCGACGTTTGTCATTCAAACGCTCTTTTCAAACTCAAAACCGACGTTTGTCATTCAAACGCTCATTTCAAACTCAAAACCGACGTTTGTCATTCAAATGCTCATTTCAAACTCAAAATCGACGTTTGTCATTCAAACGCTCATTTCGAACTCAAAGCAGAGCGTTTGTCATTCAAACGCTCCTTTAGCAAAATAAACGTTTATCATTCAAACCAAGATTGAAGCTTGTCATTCAAGCTCAGTTTCAAAAGCAGCACGAACATATACACATGCACACTTTTTGAGAAAGGCAGAAAGACTCGTCATACGAGGCATTTCGGGTGATCTCAATATGCTCTTCCCGAAATGTAACGTGACCTCTGAACCTAATAATCTCTGGTAACAAAAAAGCCTTTTCCAAGTTTTTGCTACCAATCAAAATGACCCATTTTCAAAGCCTTTTCCTAAGTTTTGGCTACCGATCAAAATGACCCTTTTTCAAAGCCTTTTCCCAAGTTTTGGCTACCAATCAAAACAACCTCCTTCTTCAAAAAAGCCTTTTTCAAAGTTTAGGCTCATAATACAAAACGGCGTGGCGACTCCTCTCTTTTCAGCGAGATCCCAAGTCACGAAAGTCGCTCGCCGCGTCCCCGCGCGCGATCCTGGTAATTTCAGACAATATATGCCATTTACAGAGGACAATTTCCAAATGTAAGTACCTCTCAGATTCATTGTAATTGGGGTTGTGGCTCCCCCTGAAATAGCTCACAAATTGTTTTCTATTTGTCTTGTAATAAAAGCAAAGCACATAAACACATATTCTTGTCTTACACATTTGCACACACATTTGAATGATTTGGATGTTTATTGTAGAAAGACTCGTTCGCGAGGCATGTTGGGTGAACTCTCGGTTCTTCCCAACACGTAACCTGGCCTTTAACCCTCTCTCTGATTTCAAATGGTTTTCAATGCTTTCCATAAAACGGCGTGGCGACTCCTTTCTTTCACTTTTACATATTTCCCGTCCCATCACCAAAACTTAAAATTTTTCATACGAGGTATGTTCAGTGGCGACTCTGCTGGGGAATGAACTAAATTTGATTTTGCAAAATAAGAGGGTCAAGCTTTCGCTCTCATTTAACATCCTTCTTATTCATTTTTCGTGTTCTTTGTTGTGTGACCTTATGTGTACATATGCTTTGCCTGCATTGATAGTCTTGTTCTCTATGTATTTGTTCTTATTATTGTATTCTGAGGCCATGGTGTGAGTGTTTGCATTGCTTGGACACTGGGGCTTGTTCTTCTTTCGGTTCTAGAAATCTGGCTGCCTGTGTCCCGCGACATAGTTTGCCAGTTTCTGTCCTGTGTGACACGACACAGTTGGCCAGTGTGCTGATTTGTTCAGATTTGTTGAGGGCAGTCCCTTGATCATATTATGATATGTTACCTTATTGTACCCTGTGGATTTCTGGTGTGAGTGAGTTTGTTCCTTGTCAATTTATTTCAAAATAAAAAAAGCATAAAAAATCTTTTTCGCAAATAAAGGAATCTAGTCACCCGCACACCACATCACTTGATTTAGAGCCTTTTGGTGCGATTGACGGCATCGCGGACGGTGATGTATGTCGCCTACGCTTGAGCGCCTAATATCAATCCTTTCCCCCTAGCGCATCATAGGTGGCCCCACACTTTTTCAAACTTACCCAACGGTTGGTTTTTGACACATCATTTTCAAAAATATACTAAAATGAATTGTTTCAAAATTAATCATAGACTTTCATACCTATCCCAAAACCTAGCACTTGTGGGCATGTTGCCAATGCAACATGGTTTCACGTATGGACATGTCGCTCTCACGACATGTTCTAACGAGAGATCATGTCGCTTTGTCAACGTGCACCGACGAGAGGTCATGCCAGATTTTTTCTTGAAATCCTTTAGGAATACCCGTCATGCTGTCCAAATTTCTCTAGAAATTTGGACTGCTTGTCCATCCCATAAATGCTTAGGTTTTACTTAGGTATTATTGCCTATTATTTTTTTTAATCAATACATTTGGTATATTTTGAATGGTGTGTCCCTAGGTTCCCCTCGATTAGATAGCAAGAATAAAGGCTTGTCCTTTCCCAACTGTTCCTAGGACTTAAAAGATACTGCTTTCTACTTGAACATTAATAAGATGCTTCCACGAGTCCATCTCATTTCCTATTCTTCCCTCTCTCATACCTTCTCAAAATTCTTCCCCTCTACCACCTTCTCAACGATCTTTCCTCTACGGCTACGGCAAGTTGGGTGTGTGCTCCTGTTCTCGACACTCGTTTGGTCCATATTCCCGAGACGGATATAGTTCAAGTGTCCGAGTGGTCTTTATCTGATTCAGAATCCGAGATGTCTGGTGCAGAGAACGTGTTGGCTAGCCAATGTGGAGTTTCCCCTGCTTTGGGTCAGCCGAGTTTGAATGATTTGTCTGTGGAAGAATTGAGGGTTACTCTTGAGGCCGCCTTGGTTCGTGAGCGTGAAGCTCAATTGCTCGCCCAAGATGTAGGGCTCGAGAAGAGGAAGCGCATGCTAGATTTGTGGAAGCAATGCATATCCGAGGGATTGCCATCATTCATCGTGAAGATGGGTCTTATGAAGAGATCACCGATGTTAATGATACTGATTTAGGGGCCAAGAATGTTTCTCTCCCTCTTCAGCCCACCTATAAGACTACACCTCCTCCTGCTTATCAAACTCAGGTTCAAGGTGCACAGTTCAATCACACTCAGAGTCAGGGACTACAGTTGAACTCACAAGTTGGTTTTGGTGGACCACGGCAAAACTTTTATGATCTGACATCTTCCCATATGCCTAATGCTTCTAGGCTTCTAATTCAGTTTTGATTGCATTTCCCAAGTGGTTATCCACCTCAGTTTCAGCAAAACACTCAGGGTTTTTGGATTCCAAGCTCTCAGCAGCAAGGCAACTTTCAGTATGGTCAATTCCAGGGTCCTCGAGTGTAGTTCCCAAGTGGTTATCCACCTCAGTTTCAGCAAAACTCTCAGGGTTTTTGGATTCCAAGCTCTCAGCAGCAAGGCAACTTTCAGTATGGTCAATTCCAGGGTCCTCGAGTATAGGATGGTTCTCAGTATCAGTTCTCTGGCAGCCAGTTTAATAATGAAAGATCTCTCTAAGTTCCTTTTAATCAGTCCCAGTTTCAGGGTAGATTCTCTCAATCTATGATAGATGCATCTCTTGGTTTTGGTTCAATTCAGTATCCGGGGTTAGTTCCGTATGCGACTGCTAGTCCTTCAGTCCAGAATGCTCAGTTTCCTAGCTCGGTCGGCCCGTTTGATAACAACTTGAATGTACCAAACACCTTTGGTTTTCCATCAGCTACAACACATAATTTTGAGAATTCTCTCTTCCAGTCAGCCAGCTCTGTGCCTTCCTCGACTATATCCCCCACTATCTCTCAGCTTTCTAATGTCACTCAAGAAATCGCCATTTTGCTTGACCATATGAAGGTCATGCATTAGAAGATTGATAGATTGACCGTGGGAATGAATGAGCTTAAGGTAGTGGATCCACGACCAGTGAAAGTTCTCCCTCACAAATTCAAGATGCCAAAGATGGAGCTTGGTGGGACTGCATATCCAAAAGCTCCGAATAGTGGGGAGTTTCAAACACGCCAGCCAAGGAAGTATGATGACTTGGAAATGACTACTGAAGAGGCGTTTAATGGTTTGATTAAGACTAGGATGATCAAGCCCCTTGATAATTACAGCCCTGCTCATCCCAACCCAAAGCTGGACAAGAGAAAGTATTGCCGCTACCATCAATATCCTGGCCATACCACCAATGACTGCACCCTTCTAAAGATGTTCATTCAAAGGCTTGTCGATGAAGGGAAGATTGAGAAGGCTTCTCACCCCAACATTGTCAATAACCTTCCAAAAATTGAGGTCAATTTGATAGAGTTGTGAATGCCATCGAGTTTTGGAAAATCAGAATCCCAAGGGGCCCTCCCATCCGAAGTTGATACGGTCAATCAGTCTTCGTAGGGTCTAGATTGTCTTTCATTTCATTAATGAATATCCCTTTTGAGTATTGAGTCTGTTGTGTCTGTGTTATTGTCCTTTCAGTAATAAAATTCTTTGTTTCTCTTCTTGCTAGACTTGAGACATTACTTGTGCACCCACATCACACTTAAATAAAATGATTTTATTCTATATGATCACTTGTGCTGCTCAACCACTAATTCAGTGAAATGATTAATATTTAAATTAATTGGAGTGAGAAAATAAAATAATATCATTCTCATGATGGGGCTCATCAATTCCCCATTTCGCATTTCATATGCTCACATCTCATTAATCATACACAGCATTTTGTTGATCAAGAATTTGCATTAATCATTCACAATTAAGTTTAAGCAAGTAACGAAGACTTGATTTCGTTTAGATCATCCGGTAGGGATTGCAGTTGAAGCCTTTCACCATAAGAAAGCCATTACCTTACCCTCGCCAAACAATATCCCTTCATTTCAAGATTGGCATGTTTTGAAACCCCGTTTATCCATTTCCAAAAGAAGGAAAAGCCTATCCTCGAGGGGCTCCCATAACTCACAAGAAAATTGACCGTATTCAAGCTCAAGAATGGCGGAATGCAGCGATCCACACTAGGAGCTAGCAGAAGTTCTCACTTAATAAAAAAACAACAAAAAAAGCCTAGTCCCTAGTGATTCTCTCAAAGCAAATAAGGATCTAGCTGTCAACTTAAAGGGAGTCTCAAAGCAAATAAAGAGACAACATGGATTTCCCCTCGCCATTACCCTTGACCGATTCCAACCATCCTCTCATTTTTTAGAGGTTACTAACATTACCTTGATTAATCCCAAGCCATCCTCTCACTTTTAGAGGGTACTCCCAAAGCCAAATCTGGACTCTCAGTCTTAGAGACATTGAAGATGCAATCACCATCTCCTCGCCATATAAATATTAAGCACATCCTTGAAAGCCAACCTCTCATCTTTAGTGGTTTAGTCAGCAAAAAGCCCAGCCGACCTCTTACCTCAAGATGTCATGATGCAAACAAAGATCCAAACCACCCGATGGCCGATCGAAACCCTGAGACCCAGCTACAGTTCCTACCGGATAGCAGTTTCATTCTAATCTCATCGAGATCTAAATCAAATTAGAACTTCATTGCTTGCTTAAATTGGAACCTAATCCACTGTGGTTCAAGACCATCAATCAAAAATTGTGCAAATCCAATTCATTTGACATTTCATGTCAGCATATTTCATTTCTTCTCAACAAACACTTTCCGTGGATGCCTCACTAGGGCTTCACATCCGTGTCTTTTGGTGACACTCCAAGGAGACATGTTTTTTTAACTCTCCAATTCTCAAAAGATCCTCAAATTCCTCAAAGGTTCTCAAAATCTCGAATTTTCACATTCCTTCTCTTTTCAATCAAAATAAGCCCGAACTACGGCGACCTGAGCTCCTCACAATGAGGGGAACATAGGCAACCAAAAATGGTCCGGTCACAAACACTTTCAAATCCCAGAAAATTCGGTCTCATCAGTGACCTCTCTTTCCTATACACAGACTCTCTTCACAATTCACCAAATTTGATTTTCGATATCAGTTGGTTTTCTCCTCATGATTAATCAAAATATTTGTTCATATCAGGATTAGTGGTTCAATAATCCGAACATCCAGAAAGGGTTTTAAGCAGTCTTGTGATCATCATGAATAAAATAAGTTTTCAAATGTCTCGACAAGTCTTTTTTTTCTACATCATAGGAAAATAGAGCCAAACACTGTCTTTTTGTCAGCAGGGGCTTCCATACACTTTTCCACACCTTGTTATGCTTACACTCTCTCAAAAGAGTCAAACCCAAAGAAAGTTTTATACACAAAATTGGGTTTCATTCCCACTTTTCAAAAATGTGCCCCTGCATGTACATACTTCCGAGTCTTTTCCAATAACTGTTTGACTTGTTTTGCAACATGACACTCTGTTACTCTGGGGCTGTACCAGACTCAGTTCACGGCTTATTCGGGAGTCTGCTTCCTGGATCCAAAAATACTCCCCAAAGATTTCGTCAAAGTGGCGCTGCACCAAATTCAGTTCGGGACCTCTATGGATGACTGAATTCGATCAAGATTCTAGCCAGCATTTTGAGTTTGCAAAAATTTCTCCACACCGAGATCTCTCAAGAAGAAAGGGATTGTTTGTATATAAGATCTTCTGTGCAGATTCTGGGGTTTGCTTTACGGTCTCGATTCTTGATGCTAGATTTACAATTGAAGATTACTCCACTTGGGGCTGCTGCTTTGAAATGACTTTGAAGCTTGATTGGAAAAACTTGTCATGAGGCTGGAGGTGTCCCGCGACACAACTTGCCACCTGCTATCCTGAGTCGTGCGACAGACTTAGCCAAACATAAGACAACAGCAAACTGCAGCACCCTGCACTCACCAGGGCACTCCCCGACTTGCCTACGCTGCAATCACCACCCATACACAAACCACACACACATATACATCCCATAAACACAGTCATCTATATAAACCAATCAAGCCATAATCCATATACACATACATTCCACACAATCACCATAAGGTGTGCTAACAAAATAGCTTAGTCAAATAAAATAGTGCAATAGAGTGTTTGTGTCCCGCATGGTACGATAAGCAACAAATCACAAATCTAATCTAAATGACTACTCTAAGTCATCATCATCCTCCTCATCGTCATCCTCGTCCTCCTCGGACTCGTCATCAGGATCATCCGAAGGAGCTTGGTATGCCACAGTATCCGAGCGATAATAATCATCCGCCTCAGCAATAACAGCAGAGTCAAGCTCATAATCAATGGCAGTCTCATCAGCATCATCATCATCGCTATCATCATCATCACTGGAGTCAGAAAGAGCCACGGATGGATTCTTTGTCCGAATCTTTGATCCACTGATGCTCGCAGTGCTCGCATCCAAGCAACTCTTCTTCCTCCTTGGCTGACCTAGAGGGGATATGTTCACTGAATCCTGGGATCGGCACTGATTCTTCCAAAACCTCATGCCTTTCTGCAATATGTTGATCATGCCCACAGCACCAGTGAATGCTCGAGCCATGCGCATATAAGCCTGGGCAGGTACCTGTTACAATCAAACACAAGAAACTTCAGAATACAGTTCTTGATAGTAGTTCTAAAACAAGCAACGCAAAAGAAGCAGCAAACAATACTTACTGATCTCTAGCCCCGTGGGAGCTGCAGGCGAGGAAGAATCTGGGTCATGTCAATATGAGCTCGTCATACACGGCCGCCACCCTGATAGTCAATATACATCGGGGGCATAGGAGATCTCGCTACAAACCCAGTCAACAGCCCCGCGCTCTGAGCATCATAGCATGCGATGACTTGGGGAGACTGCAACCTCCCAGCAACATACAAAGTATAATCTCCCTCATGTGCAAAGCTATAGGCCGCCACACCCTGAATCAGATCATCAACATCCTCAAGCTGGCAAGGCAACCACATCTTATCTGGAGGATCATCAGGGACCAATGCATGCCTGACAGGCCCGTGCTGCCTGTATACCCTTTCTGCCAGGTATAGGGTGTCTCCAGTCAGACCCACTAGTAACTTGCGGCATCTAGTCAAATGAATGGCATAATCCAGGTCCTCATCTGGATATCTCTCAGCTCACGGAAACAAGGAGAGGTTGTGGGGGACCCCTCTCAGCAGCTACATCGTGTCAACATAGGATGCAGTCATCCTACTCCTCACTCTGCACACCCGAGTCTGTTTTCGGGCATCCTCGGTCCACCAGCGGAGAGCGGGATAAGTAGCAGCTGGAAACTCATCCTGACCCACCAAGGGTAACAGCTAAATAGCTCATATGTCCAAGCCTGTAAAGATAAATCGGACAGTTCAGAAATGCTAATGATGCAAATGGACGTGCAAAGAAAAAGTAAAGGTGGAAAAGCTACCTCAAAGGCCATCTGGAAGCAGTCGAAGGACTTTGCTTCCCCCTGCTCACATCATCCAATGCCAGATACATCTCGGCAAGCCATGCTTCCCCCAGGACAGATCTCCTACATTCCCCCAAACCCTCAGAGGCTCCAGGAGTGCAGCGAGAGCAGTTGAAGCCCCATTTGGGAACAGCATGTCAGATAGTCCAGCCCAGACGAAGGCCCTAGCTAATCTCTCAGCCCCGAGCCTGCTGTCATTAGAATCATCAAAAGTAGGGGGATAAGCCTGGCTTTGCGCCTCTATCATCCCATGGATCTCCCCCAGCTCATAGCCATTTCCCTTCCTATCTCGAAGGGCGAAGCCAAGCAATCCCAATAACTCATCCTCAGTAAGGGGCTCAGGCTCAACGACTAGCTCGATTGCAAAAATGGGCCGATCTGTGAAAGGCAACCCCGTGATGATCGCAAAGTCGTATGGGGTCACCATAGCCTCACCCCAAGTGAAGTGGAAGGAATGAGTGGTCTCCCACCATAACTGATGGAAGACCTTCATCAGCTCCACGCTCCTCTGTGTGTCCCCGATGGCCTCCGCCATATCAAAGAAATGACCGAATCCGGCTGCATAGACTAAGCCCTTGGGCGAATGCACCACAGCTGCACTGCCAGGCAGGCTCCTACAAAGTCACCCAATCACCTCAGGCGATCCCCTCGTGCGCAACCCCTGCAGGTAAACACGGCATAGGTATCAAAGTCTCAGTCAATTACATATCATTATGTTTTTGAAAACATGCTATTTTCTCCGGGTCTGCCCCACATTTTCAAAACAACAAAATCATCTCTTATTTGGGTCCGTCCCAAGTGTTCAAAAATCTCTGGGTCTGTCCCATGTTCTCAAAAATAATGGGCCCGTCCCACTTTTCCACAAAAATCATGGGTCCGTCCCACCTTTACACAAAATCAGTATTATTTCTTTGGGTCTGTCCCACTTTATTTACAAAATCAATCCTTCACCTAGGATCCGTTCCATTTTCCTTTACAAAAATTACTTTAATTCAATTCATTGCAATTTCATATTTTTGTCGATTACCCTAGACATGCATTTTTTTCAAAAATTCAAATTTTCAAATCAATGAGTAACAAGCTTTGTAAGATTCTTACCGCGGATTTTCTACCAACGGAGGTGTGTTTGTCCACTTGCGGGTAGAAATGTCCTCGCAAAGCTTGAGGAGTAAAAGATCGATGGTTCTGTGAGTACCCCAATCCAATTCGTGACCCTTTATAAGTGCCTTTTAATATAATAAAATTGCACTAGGGGCATTTTGGTAAATTTTCGGTCCATTTCGAGACTTCCGGAATCTTTTTATAAGTTTCTCGCAAAGGAAGTACTTTTATGTATTTTTTCCATGCAAAAGGACCTACAAGGAGTTATTTGCTTTGGACTTTTTGGGAATTAACTCGAAATGTTCCAGAACAGGTTGTTGGCACCAGAAACGGTTAACGAGCTCGTTAAGTCATGCGACACAATGAGCCACGGAAAGTCACAGCGGTGGGTCGTGCGACACAACTAGCCCTCACTAGTAGGTTATAAATAAGACCTTCCCCCTCTCATTTCTGGATCCCTTTTTCGACCTACTGTTACTCTGCCCAATTGGTAGCGTAATACACACAGCGAAATACACACAATTCTCCCTCTCTCATATCCAACTCCCTCTTTTCCTCCCTCAATTCAATCCAACCCATATACCACCACCTAGATCCTCAATCCACCATCCTTCCCAAGTTCAATCCGATTCTGAAGCTGGTTTAGAAGGATTCTATACCTAGCTTGGTATAGAATTTGTGGATCTCCAAGGGTAACTAATCTCTCCTTCCTTCTCTCTCATATATTTTGCTCTTTTCATAGTTCATGTACTCCCTATTCATTTGAACTCATAATTAGACTCTATCTGTCCTAATTGTCGAGTAACAATCGCTATCTCTCTGTTTAATTCACTTTGTTTGGTATCATTTCATGTTTATGGTGTAATTGGAGTATAATTGTGGCTTATTCATCAAGGGAGTGTGGATCCCTCCATATCCACATCCCCTTGATCGATTAGTTGTTGATTCATGTATTTTCTGAGCTTAATTGATGTTATAATTCGATCTGGATGGATCTCTGTTCATTCTGTTTTTAGTTTGTATAGTTTCTGCAGATTGGCATCCTATGTCACGCGACACAACCTGCCAGGCTGAGTCCTGTGTCACGCGACACAATTAGCCAGGCAGATCCTGTGTCACGCGACACATCTTGCCACTTTGCAGAAGCTCTTTCTCCATTGTAACATGTTCTTAGATCTGTAACTGGGATGTGGCCCCCTTTGTACCAAGTGGCTCACAAGTTGTACCTATCTCATTTTATCAATAAAATTCATTTATCACATTTCTCATCTTACAGGATTGCACACACTTATGAATACCTTGGATGTTTATTGTTGAAAGACTCGTTTACGAGGCGTGTTGGGTGAACTCTCGGTTCTTCCCAACACGTAACCTGACCCCCGAACCCTTTTCTCTATTTTCAAAAGGTTTTTCAAAGTGTACCTCTTAAACATGGCGTGGCGACTCCCAAAACTTCTTTTTAATCGGCGAGCGTACATTCATGTTCCTCTTGATTTTCTTTCTTCGATCCGCTAACTCCGCTTGTTGTAGTGCTTTCTTCGTTGGGCGTAGGTGAGGAGGCATGATTTCTTAAGATTAGCAAAAATTTGAGTCGAAACCTAGTTTTCTCTCTTCTTTTCTCTTCTTTTTTTCTGGGAAAAACTTCTGGTGTTATGTTTTGAGCATCGATTGCTCAATTTAATTAAACCTGTCCACACGGCTCATGGAGTCGTGCGACACACCTTGCCTCTGTGGCTGATTTTCCTCTTTTTCCCCTGAGGCTTGTTTTATTGTTTTGCCCCTATGGCCTATTTTACCATTTGTGCCCCTAGCATTTTCAACTCTATTTCTTAATAAATCAAAGTTTCCCCTTTGCCCTTGTGGCCTGTACTACCATTTTGCCCTTGTGGCCTGCACTACCATTTTGCCCCTGGCATTTTCCTATATATCTCTCAAAAGCAAAATCTCGGTTGACTACCACATAGTAAAAATTCCTGTTGACTACCACATAGTTAAAATCTCGATTGACTACCATATAGTCAAAATCTCGGTTGACTACCACATAGTCAAGGTCTCGGTTGACTACTACATAGTCAAAGTCCCAGTTGACTACCACATAGTCAAAGTCTCGATTGACTACCACATAATCAAAATCTCAGTTGACTACCACATAGTCAAAATCCCGAGCGACTTCCCCTCAATAGTCAACTTCTGGGCGACTTCCCCTCAATAGTCAACTTCCAGGCGACTTCCCCTCAATAGTCAATCTTCCGGGCGACTTCCCCTCAATAGTCAAATTTTGGGCGACTTCCCCTCAATAGTCACTTGTTCGAACTACGATCTGGCTTGATTCCCTCTTAGAGATACGTAGGAATCCTTTCTCTAAAGGTCCAACCATTTGACCACTTTGGTCTTTCTTCGGTTTGAAGCACCGAACGTCCTCACTTGTTCGAACTACGATCTGGCTTGATTCCCTCTTAGGGATACGTAGGAATCCTTTCTCCAAAGCTCCAGCCATTTGACCACTTTGGTCTTTCTTCGGTTTGAGGCACCGCGCGTCCTCACTTGCCTAGAACTACGATTTGGCTTGATTCCTCTTCAGGATACGTAGGTAGCCTTCCAAAGGTTCAACCACTCGACCTCCTTGGTCACCAATCCTAATCCATCTCGGCAGTTCACCAGATTGGATTCTCACTTTTATCGACAACCCCACTTGCTTCGCAAGTACCGTTGCCGAGGGTCTTCTGTAAGTACCCAAATATGGCTCCTGCCTTCCAATTAAAGTTTCCTGGCAATTCCCCAAACTTTCATAAAGTTTAGGGGCAATTCGAGAACTTTTCAAGACATTCCAAACGAGGGAGGACTTGCCAGGAATAATGAATTTGGACAGGACCTCGCTGGAAAGAGCCTTCCAGTCTGCCACCTTGCATGTTTCTAGAAAACAAGCGGTTATGGCTCGTCCCATTGTGCGACATACTTAGCAACTCCTATGCAGCTATAAAATGGAGCCTCCTCCTCTCATTTCAGGATCCCTTCTCGAATTTCTTATCCGTCACTTTGCCAAAATTGGCGTAAACACACAGTAAACACACACAAACACACACCAATCCTCTTTCAATTCTCTCTCTTACACACACTAACACACACTTCTCTTATACACCTTTGGAGATCACACCTTGGATTGATCTAAGGTCTAATTTCGTGTATTTGAAGCTATTTTTGAAGGTTCTCTACACTGACTAAGTATAGAGATCGTGGTCTACAAGGGTAACGGCTCAATTCTCCCTTCTCCCTCTTTATCTTCATTAATTTAGTATGCTTGCCATGCTTATTATGCTACATCTTTCATACCATGTTTAGGATTGCATGTTTTAGTCTCTGATTATCTCAATATTTGTGTAAATATGCTTATCTTTTGTTGACTGTTGTTCCTTCTATGTGATGTTGAGCCAAGCATGAAGATTAGTATGAATGATCCATATTCATACTCATCTGAATGTTGGTAGCTCTTCGCGAGGTCTCTGTGACCTGGTTATAGCCCCTAGCAATATTCAATTCTTCTTTGATCTCCTTTTGTAAGCAGTTTGTGAAACCTCAGCAGGATGGAATGCTATGCCGTGCGACGGATCTAGCCATGATAGATCCTAGGTCCTGCGACATATCTAGCCATACTGTAGAGGTCCATTTCAACATTGTAAGTAATTAGTTGGTCTCTGTGACCTATAGCTGGTGTTTTGTTTCTCCTGCATATCTCAATTCATCCATGTAATTGCTTCTCTTGTGAAACTCTGCAAATGACCTATCCAGTCGTGCGACACACCTAGCTAACCTAGGTCCTGTGTCACGCGACACTATAGGCCATTTACAGAGGTCAATTTCCAAATGTAAGTACCTCTCAGATTCATTGTAATTGGGGTTGTGGCTCCCCCTGAAATAGCTCACAAATTGTTTTCTATTTGTCTTGCAATAAAAGCAAAGCACATAAACACATATTCTTGTCTTACACATTTGCACACACATTTGAATGATTTGGATGTTTATTGTAGAAAGACTCGTTCGCGAGGCGTGTTGGGTGAACTCTCGGTTTTTTTCAACACGTAACCTGACCCCCGAACCCTCTCTCTGATTTCAAATGGTTTTTCAATGTTTTCCATAAAAATGCGTGGCGACTCCTTTCTTTCACTTTTACATATTTCCCTTCCCATCACCAAAATTTAAAATTTTTCATATGGGGTATGTTCACTATCCTACTTCATTTGCTACATCGAGATTCCATCTCTTTTTTATCATTTTCATCATGATGGGTTTCTTCTTCTACTTTTTTTTCTATTGAATCATGTATCCGTTTAGATGAGTTTGCTCCATCTCTTTTACACGAAAACACATTCTCAAAGTAATAAGCATTTCTTGATTCCATTATAGTATTATTGTGTATATCTTGAATTTTCGTTTCATGAACAAGAAATCTATAAGCACTACTATTGTGAGCATACCCAATAAATATGCAATCAATAGTTTTTGGTCCAATTTTCACCTTTTTGGGATGCGGTATTGAAACCTTTGCAAGACACCCCCACACTCGCATGTATTGGTATGATGGCACTCTTCCATGCCACAATTCATAGGGCTTTTGTTTATTTTCTTTCGAGGCATTTTATTTAACACATAGTTCGCCGACAATACCACTTCTTCCCACATGTTATAAGGTAACCCCGAACTTATTAACATGGCATTCATTATGTCCTTTAAAGTCTAATTATTGCATTCGGCAACTGCATTGGATTTAGGTGTATAAGGTGGCATTGTTACATGTTTTATTCCATGTTGAGCACTAATATCCTCAAATGGAAATTCATACTCACCACCACGATCACTTCTAATCACATTTATTTTCGGTTAAGTTGATTTTCAACTTCATTTTTATAGAGAACAAATTTCTCTATAGCCTCATCTTACTTTTGAGATGATACATATAACAATATTTTGTACTATCATCAACAAAAGTCATAAAGTACTTATTGCCCCCTCGTGATTGTGTTGATTTGAAGTCGTATAAGTCTGTGTGAACCAACTCAAGTGGTTCATTATTTCTTATAATAGAATGGAACTAACTTTTTGTTAATTTTGCATCCACACAAGTTTCACATTTATGTTTGTAGTGTATTTTACATTTTAGTATGCAATTCAAGTTAATTAATCTACGTATAGTATCATAATTGACATGTCCTAGTCTACCACACCAGAAATTGGAAGACTCAAGCAAGTAAACAGAAGAATTATTTATTTCATTGATTTTGGCCTTAATAGCCATTACATTTTGTTTCGCAACCATCACACTTAGCTTAAACATTCCATCATTGACAAACCCTTTTCCTACAAACATTCCACTCTTAGACAAAGTAACAACATCCGACTCAAACACGATACAAAAACCATGGTTAATCAAAAGCGATCTGGACACCAAATTATTTTGGATATCGAGCACATAAAGCATATTGTTTAGAGTCAATTCTTTCCCGGAAGTCATCTTGAGCACCACCTTCCCTTGACATTTGACGTCGAAAGTGGCTGAATTTCCCATGAACAATTTTTCACCATTTTCATGGGTTTCAAAACTACTAAACATGTCTTTGTTGTAGCACACATGCCTAGTTGCACCGGTGTCAATCCACCACTTACTTGAGTTTGAACCCACCAAATTCACCTCGAAAATTACCGCCGCCAAATGCATATCAGAAACTTCATTTGAGATGGCATCAACCATGTTTGCTTGCTTCCTTGGCTTTCTACACTCGGAAGACTTGTGGCCCACAATACCACAATTGTAGCAAGTTACACCAAACTTTTTCTTGGATATTCCTCTGTTAGGCTTCAAACTAGAACCTTTTCCGGGCACAAACTTGCCTAGGCCTTGCCTTTAGCCTTGCCTTTGGTCTTGGAGCTATTACCATGCTCCACCACATTGTCTTTCGCCACAAGAAGATTATTCAACTTCTTTTCCGCAACTCTATTCTTTTCCTCAATTCGAAGACGAATAGCAAACGCTTCAACATCCATTTCCTTTCGTTTATGTTTAAGGTAGTTTTTGAAATTTTTTCAAGCGGGAGGCAATTTTTCAATTATAGCCGCCACTTGAAAGCTTTCACTAATCACCATTCCCTCGGCATGAATTTCATGTAATAATATTTTTAAAATTCTTCCACTTGACTTTTAACTGTTTTAGAGTCCAACATTTTGTAATCGAGAAAGCGGCCAACAATGAATTTCTTTGTACCCGCGTCATCGATTTTGTACTTGTATTTCAAGGACTCCCATAGTTCCTTTGCAGTTTTCTTAACACTATAAACATTATATAGTGTATTCGACAACCTATTTAGTATGTAATTTCGGCAAATGAACTCCGAATGCTTCCAAGCATCAAGAGCAGTAACGGCTTGCACGTCCGTCTCATTCTCACCTAACTGTTGTGGATCTTCGTTAAAAAACCTTGCCAAGTTCGAGGTGGTCAAATAGAAAAGCATCATTTGTTGCCACCGTTTAAAGTGTTGGCCAACAAATTTTTCCGGCTTCTCACCATGGTGAGTCAGAACAGTTTGGACAACCACATTCCTTGGATAATTGGTTTCAACATGAAGCGCTTCCTCCACACGAGGAGTCTCAGAATTGTTCCCATAATTGGTTACCATGTTGTTCGATTCAGTAGCCATCTGAAACAAAACGGAAAATTAGTTCACTGTTTTTTTATTATGCATTCCCTTCCAACGAAGGAAATTTGTATCAAGATTGTTAGAATAATTGATTACAAAACCAATTGAAAAATTACGGAAAACAAAATAAAACAGAAAGACAAAAGAAAATTGAAAATTGATTCTTGAAGTTGCCCAAGTCGTGTGTGACACACTCTCTTTAAAACAAATTCGCCCCCTCATCGAGTTGTGCTTTAGGTTCCACTGGACGTTTGCCTCGCAAGATGAAACGGACTGACCGGACGGTTGCTTCACACTATTACCTACTGCGAATGGAAGTTATGCCTGGACGATATCACCACTGGATGCAAAATGCATGATGCTAAATGAAAGGATTGTTCAATATGCTGCGAATTGGAGAGAGGAGAGATTTTGGAAAACAATGTGTTATTAATCTATTTGTGTTCTTCCCTTTCTATAGCTGCCAAGGAAGGATCAAAACTGATACGAAATTAAACACCTTTTTAATTTCGTAATCATTTGATAGGCAGTTACAAACCTTTGAAATCATTAGCGCCATCAAAACTTGCGGCAGTTACAGATTGTGGGAGTCAATTTTTTAAGAATTTTTTTTTGCAAAAGGTGGGCTATCGCGAGTAGGCCAATTTGGAGCTACATTCGTGCGCGCACACATGAGTTCGGTAGCCCAAGCACATTTTGGAACTTGATTTGCACCCCCTGCGCACCCTTGTGCGAGAGATAGCATCTATTCTAAACAATCTTACTCTCTACTAAAGTGTAGAAGTATATAAACTAGTCTTATTTTACATTTTCTTTCAATTTGGGATAACCACTTTTCCCACTTTCAACCCAGTTACTTTGATCCTTAATATCTCATTCATCACTTAACCATTTTAGACAAATGAATATATGATTTCAATGTTCTCATAGAGAAGAAAACAATGTTACAATCAATTGGGTCATTTGACAAACAACGCATTTAGTAAATAACTCATTATTTACTTCAAATACATTCTAATTTTCCAACACGGGGTTTCTAAAGTCTGACTATGAACCGATCAAACTTTTATAATAGATGAATTATATTTTATAGTATTTTTATTTTTCCAACACGGGGTTTCTGAAGTCCAACTATGAACCGATCAAACTATTATAATACATGAATTATAATTTGTAGTATTTAATAGTACATGTGTTATATTTGACAAAGAAATGAAAAATAGAATTACATGTTTTATTAAAAAGAAGTACATGGTAATAATATCTTAAATCTGCGGATTGCCTAAAATCAGAATCTATGCATTGTTAAAGGAAGGTAATGGGACATGTTTACGATATTCTCCAAGAGCCCATAGTGGGAAGATGTTCCTAAATGCTGCGTAATGTAGTATGCAATTTCCCATTGAGGTGCCTGTCACATTCTGCACATATAGCAACTTTTAAGTCCAATAAACTTGAATAATGTCGAATTTTAAACTCGAAGGACCAAATCTTAGCAAAATAAAAAGAAAATGGACCAGAAACTAGTTGGTTAAAAATAAGATGGCAAAAGTCTGATACACTCTATTTCTTTTCTAAAAGGCCAAGCAACATATGTCTAAATGAAATTATTATTTTACATAACGTGATTTACTGAAAAGGTTGTAACGTTAGGTTAAGTTTTAAAATGTGATGAACTGAAAAGTTCAATTATTGATCAAAGTAGAATGATAAAATCAAACAATAACTTTTTCAAAAGATGAATTTAACAAAAAGTTTGGAGTTGATTTTACAAATAATCATCCAATAATTTATTATCATTAAGTACACATTGCGGAAAGTCACCATCTTCAAGCTGTGAATTAATCAATAGTTTCGCTGCTTTATGTAATGGTGTCGGGTCTCTCTTGGCCTGGCCGCCGACAAAAAACAAAATATAAACAAAGTAGATCAGAGTATTGAATCAGGACTGGAGCACCATTTTGGCCAAAACATAAGAAAGGATTCTTGTAAGACTCAACAAAAAGATATACAATACAATGTACCTTTTCAAGTTATACTAATATAAAGTTGGGGAAATATATAATTATGCCTCTATACTTAAATCAATGATGCAGATATATTCTTATAAAAGTAAATTGTCATATTAACTCCCGTACTTATGATACATGTGTGGGTATCTGTACAGTGTCATCTTTCCGTTCAAATACTAACGGAATTGTTGATAGTTGGCATGTAAAATTGAGGTGGTGTGATTTATATCCTAAAATTGCAAAGGATTTAATACATTTAAGAGAGTTAGACTCCAAGGGCTATGCATCTTCTATTGCACGGGGAGTTCTACATGCAACAAAAAGGTCTAACTAAAGGAAGAAAATTTGTGGTTGATATATTCTTATGGGGGTGATTAGTATTCAAACTTTGATGAAATGCTGAACGACGTGCATAGGAAACAAAGACCTTAGATGCATTAATTGGTCATGAGTAGAACAAATTCACAAGGGACATGTTATCAAGCAGGTGATGGTGAGGAGGTACATCCTGCTAACAAGGGTTGGATTGAATTTAATTTAATTTTTCCTTTGAAGTGAGACCATATATCTTGATTCAAAATTATGTGTAGCTTGAACAAGAAAAATGTTAGTGGTATTAGAATGAAAGATGAGAGAGACGAAGTCAATCATACATGGAGAGAGAGAAAATTGATATGAATGACTCCATTGATTATGATGTTAGAGGTACATATTTATAGAGTTTACAATGAGAGGAGGTAATCTCCTAGAAGGTTTCTAGATCTATACAAATATTTACTTTCCTAATCTAATACAAAGATTGAGTTTCCTAAACTATATAAAATATATAACAATGTATAATATAGAATATAATATTATGATATTATATTCCTAATATGCTCCCGCAAGACGGACGATCCTTGGATAAGTCCAATCTTGAAGAATGATGAGATGAATCAAGTTTGATGTAGCGGGTGGAGACGGATGTGTTCCCAGACGTGTATATGGCTGTAGGGTTGTGACAGAAAAGGCTACGTTCGTGGGTGGAGGCAAATTTTGAACTTGGCAACTCGGGTTGGTTGTGGGGCAGTTTGGGTTTTGCCATCGCACACAAGGAAAGTGGTCAGTACGTCCGTGGTTAGAGACCAATTTTGAACATGACAACTCGGGTTGGTTGTGGGGCGGTTTGGGTTTTGTCGTTGCACCCAAGGAAAGTGGTCCGTACTTCCATGGTTGTAGGCCAGTTTTGAACATGGCAACTCGGGTTGGTTGTGGGGCAGTTTGGGTTTTGCCGTTACACCCAAGAAAAGTGGTTCGTACGTCCGTGGTTGGAGGCCAGTTTTGAACCTGGCAACTCGGGTTGTTGTGGGGCGGTTTGGGTTTTTCCATCGCACCCAAGGGAAGTGGTTCGTACGTCCGTGGTTGTGATCGATTTAGTACTCTCTGTCGCAGCGTTTGCATTGGTCATCACCGTAGATGGTGTGGATCTGATTGGATAGAAGGTAGTCTAATGTAGACGGTGCAACTGTAGTTCGTTGCCCAAGGGTAGGGTGCCCTGATTGTATCAATCCTCTCTTGTGGTGGTAGCAGCGGTGGCTGTGTTGGTTGGCGTGAAGTGGGTAGTTGAAGAGAAGATTGAGTTGACAGTCGGGAAAGAGATAAGTGTTTTTTGGGTGGCGGCACCAGTGGCCGTGAAGAGGGTAGTTGAAGAGAAGATTGAGGCGACTGTTGGGAGAAGAATAAGTGAAGTGGCGGCGGCGGCGGTAGAGGTTCGTTTGAAGGCTGTGGTGAATGTAAATGAGCTCGGGTTGTCCGGCGGAGGGAGAAGGTGAGCTGCAAATCATCATTTTCTTCGTTATTGCCATTGATTTCGGGATTCATTAAATCATAATGACCATTGCTGGGGTAATTTCCAAGGTTCGAGAAAGGTTCAAGACCATTTTTGGGTTATTTCTAGGGTTCAAGGAATCATCATGGCCATTGTTGTTGGGATTGTTACTAGGTGATACAGACGGAAGGTTATATGAGAATTTGAGAGAAAAGACTGAACGGAAAAGACGATACAAGACGGAATTGAACCCTAATAATTGCTCACAGTAATGTTTTCTCATAAATCAATATCAAAGTCTGCTCAATACCTAAACCCCTAACGTACCTATTTATATTACTTCTAAGTTCTAAGTTCTAATTAATAAAAGAAATAATAATAACCGAATCTTTTAAAACTAAATAAAATATTCTTGACTGATTGTGAAATATTCTTGACTGATTGTGAAATCTTACCTCCTTCCATATTGTGAAATCTTGCCTATTCCGACCGACCCCTTCCATACTTGCACCACCTTTCCATACCTGTACCATTCTCCCCTTCTTAGAAAAATTCGACCTCGAATTTTGAGTGTCGTACCGGGAAAGACTGTTCGAAATTTATCTTTGAATCGACGACGAACTATATACTTCATTCCTTTCATCCCAACATCCATCCAATCACACCATTGGAACGATACAACCTGTGGATTCTTATACCCAAAATTATGAAAGAACCTTGAAGGTGAAAGATGTGTTGTATAACGATCAAATGGATCTTCATACGGAGAAAAAAACATGGTTTCAAAATTCCACACCTAATCAACATGTGGACCAAACATCGGCACTTTTGATGCAGAAACTCCCCCGTCAATGAGGCGCCCGCCTGGCTTCAAATGAGGCGCTCGCCTCGACTCCAGAAGCTCAGCCGTGATGTCCTTCAGGTGAGGCGCTCGCCTGGGCATGGGTGGTGTGGCCGCCTCGGTCACGCCATGTTGTTCACTGCTTTGGGTATTTCTCCCAGGCTGACTTCCGTCCTCTCAGGTCGCAGCCTCCTTGGGTGTTCCGCCTTGTCAATTACGTGAGTTGTCACAACATGACAAATCTCGCAATCACACTTATCAAACACCGGTGGGATAGACCAATCAACAAACTTTTCAGGCTGTGTCATACCTTCTGAATCCGGAATCTCGGTATTCATGTCGCCGATAACCCTAGAAGAATATGTCCACTTCCTGTCACCAAGTTCGTGATCCCTAGCGGAGGGACTGGTCACCGCTACACCCTCTTCATCAGACGATATGTCTGAATTCGAGTCCTCCAACCGCGCTAGCTGTCGTTGGATTCGTCGACCCTCCACCCGATCAAAGTATCGTTGGAGTTCTCGAATCTCGAAACGCAACAAACGAAGTTTGAGATCTTGAATCTTTCTTCGCACTACGTCCTTCTCGATTTCATATAGTTCACGTTCGTGATGGGGATCATATTCCTGGGGATTCGCTTCACGAACCCTACTACGAAAACCATGAACACCACGACCACGCCCTCGTTCAGCCATCAATTCGACCAGGAAACTGATACCAAATGATACAGACGGAAGGTTAAATGAGAATTTGAGAGAAAAGACTGAACGAAAAAGACGATACAAGACGGGATTGAACCCTAATAATTGCTCACATCAATGTTTTCTCATAAATCAATATCAAAGTCTGCTCAATACTTAAGCCCTAACATACCTATTTATATTACTTCTAAGTTCTAAGTTCTAATTAATAAAAGAAATAATAATAACCGAATCTTTTAAAACTAAATAAAATATTCTTGACTGATTGTGAAATCTTGCCTCCTTCCATATTGTGAAATCTTGCCTATTCCGACCGATCCCTTCCATACTTGCACCACCTTTCCATACCTGTACCTGTTGGGTTTGGAGTCAAATCATGAAGGAATTTCGCAGGAGCAGTTTCTGACCATGTGCGCGACCGCGCTGAGGGCCAGAGCGGCCGCGCTGGAGTGTCGAGCAAGGAGCTGGAGTTTCTGGATATTAGCGCGGACGCGCTCGTAGGGAGGGCGGCCGCGCTTGGTACGATTCTGGACTGATTCAGTTTCCTATTTTGATCAGATTTCCTCTTGGATTTGGGATTCCTTGTGACAGCAATATTTGGGAAGACTTGTGAAGGACGAAGAATACTTTCTTAAGTTAGGAATCCTTTTATTGTTAGGATTTGATTTCTTGTTCCTATAAATACATGTGGTAGCCTAGAAACAAATTGGTGCTGTGATTGTAAACATCTGAAAATATTATAGTGAGAATATTTTGGCTTGGTAGCGCCCCCGGACGTAGTTGTCGTTGCAACGAACCGGGTTAACATTCTTGTGTGTTCCTTTGTGTGTGATTTACTTTTCGTGTGTGTTGCATCTTAGTTATTCATTCTCAAGGCTTGATCCGTTATTCCGCTGCGCAAGAACGTGATTTTCACAACAACTGGTATCAGAGCTCTTGGTTTTGTCGAATCATTGCTTGGGGTGTCTTTTGCTATGGATTTCTTGGGAGCTTTGGAGGATGGTAATAAGGTGTTGATCGAAAAGTTTGATGGGACGGATTTCAATTTTTGGAAGACGCAGATCGAGGATGTTTTGTGGAACAAGGATTTGTATCTACCATTAAAAGAAAAGCCGGCGGACATAGAGGAAGCAAAATTCGAAATCTTGGATCGGAAAGCGTTAGGGCTTGTTAGGCAAACGTTGACCAAGGATGTCGCGAAGAATGTTTTGGAGGCGAAGACTACCATGGAGATGTTGCAGATGTTGGCGAGCATGTACGAGGCACCATCGGCGGCGAACAAGGCTCATCTGATGAGGAAGCTGTTGAACATACGGATGGTGGAGGGCATGTCGGCGACAAAGCATATAAGTGAATTCAAATCTATTGCGACCCAACTGTCTTCCGTGGTTGTTACTCTTGATGATGAGGTACTAGCGTTGATTTTACTTTCTTCTTTACCGGAAAGTTGGGATACGACTGCGATAGCAGTTAACGTTTCAACAGGAAAAGTGAAGTTGAAGTTTGCGGATGTCGTTGATGTGATTCTTGGCGAAGAAATTCGTAGGAAGAGCAAGGCAGGGACATCGGGGCTAGCACTGAATATCAGTGAAAAGGGTAAGAGTGGCAAGAAGGTGATTACTTGTTACGATTGTGGGGAGAAGGGGCACTTTAGGAGAAGTTGTCCGAGCGGTCGGGCGGAGCGAAGGAATTGAATGTTCTTTGAGAAGAGTTAGCGGATGCATTAATCTTGGGTGGGAGCGGTTCAACGGATTCGTGGGTTTTGGATTCGGGCTCGACGTTTCATTCGTGTACTAGTGCGAAAGGATGGAGCAGTACATTAGGGTGATTTTGGGGTTGTTCGTTTGGGGAGACAATAATCCAGTCAAGGTCATTGGAAAGGGGGTAGTTCGGGTCAAAGCAACGGATGGGGCGTTTTGCGGCTACGTGACGTGCGACATATTCCGGATTTGAAGAGGAACTTGATTTCCATAAGGCAACTTGATAAGGAGGGTTGTGTGGTGACCTTCGGTTGGGGGACATGGAAGATAAACCGCGGAGCTAGCTTGGTGGCTCGTGGCGGGGTGGAAAATATGTTGTATACCACATGCAACATGAGTCGTTGGGGAAACGAAGGCGAATCCCAATGGTGAATGGTGGTGGCCGAGATCGCCATGGTGGGAGAAATTTCACTAAACGGTATGTTGATAGAAAATTGGGTAATGAAGTCGGCCGACGGAGCCAATTTGGTCAACATGGGAGCGGGATCTAGAACGGTGATGCGATGGGTTGCAAAGACCACACAAAGGTTCCAAGCTTGTGATTGTGTGGGGCACGTGGATTCGCGCTGTTCGGGATCGATAGTTAGCACGCAAGTGAGCGGGGATGTGCGGGGAGGATCATTCGAAATGAAGACTCGGAGCATGGTAGAACCGACAGTTATGTTGAAGCGTTGCTCAGCTTCAATTCACTTGGATAACTAGCCAAGAGGCCGGGCGCTACCAACGCATTAGGCGGCCACCGAAACCGAGATTTGTTTGTTTCAAGACGAGGTATCATGGATGGTTTGTCTCCGGGTGGGAGATTGTTGGGTTTGGAGTCAAATCATGAAGGAATTTCGCAGAGGCGGTTTCGACCATGTGCGCGACCGCGCTGAGGCCAGAGCGGCCGCGGCTGAGTGTCGAGCAAGTGAGCCGGAGTTTGGATATTAGCGCGGACGCGCTCGTAGGGAAGGGCGGCCGCGCTTGGTACGATTACGGGCCGATTCGGTTTCCTATTTTGATCAGATTTCCTCTTGGATTTGGGATTCCTTATGACAGCAATATTTGGGAAGACTTGTGAAGGACGAAGAATACTTTCTTAAGTTAGGAATCCTTTTATTGTTAGGATTTGATTTCTTGTTCCTATAAATACATGTGGTAGCCTAGAAACAAATTGGTGCTGTGATTGTAAACATCTGAAAATATTATAGTGAGAATATTTTGGCTTGGTAGCGCCCCCGGACGTAGTTGTCGTTGCAACGAACCGGGTTAACATTCTTGTGTGTTCCTTTGTGTGTGATTTACTTTTCGTGTGTGTTGCATCTTAGTTATTCATTCTCAAGGCTTGATCCGTTATTCCGCTGCGCAAGAACGTGATTTTCACAACAGTACCACTAGGGGGGACGTTCAAGAACTGATCATGGTTGCTTTTATGTTTTCGGTCGATTTCTTGCTCTCTTTCGTCGTCCATTGTGGTCGGAATGAAGGGTGGTGATTGTGTATAAATGGGTTTCGGCTAGGGGTGGTTGAGCCAAGGGTGTTGAAGGAGAAGGAGAGAATTTTGATGGTGGGGCGGCTTTAGGGTTTTGCTGCTAGCGTTTGGCGGAGAAGTTCTATTATGGATCTTATTGCTCTGATTCCATATTAGAATGAAGGATGAGAGAGACGAAGTCAATCATATATGGAGAGAGAGAGAGAGAGAGAGAGAGAATTGATATGAATGACTCCATTGATTATGATGTTAGAGGTACATATTTATAGGATTTACAATGAGAGGAGGTAATCTCCTAAAAGGTTATACAAATATTTTCTTTCCTAATCTAATACAAAGATTGAGTTTTCTAATATAGAATATAATATTATGATATTATATTCCTTATAATAAGTGGTTTGTTAATGGTTATGTACTAATGGGTAAAACTCTATAGGCTTTTCGTATTGGTTATTTGGTGCTCAAAAAGGGAATATTGTTAAACAAAATATTAGCAAAGAGATGGAAAAGAAAAATCATAAAACTAACCTGCCCGGCATGAATTAGAGCCATCATAGCCCATGATGTTTGCACCAAATTTGATTGATTCCCCTCCAACGGTGTATATTTCTAATTTTTTCCAAAATAGAAATTAAAACTTAGAAAAAGATAATGCATAGAATGCCAAGTGAACGTTGCAATATACTCCCTCCGTCCCACGTGAATAGACACTTATTTCCTTTTTGGGACGTCCCACGTGAATAGACACTGCCCAAAATGGAAAAGAATTTATTATTTTATATTCATCCTACCCCACCCACTCATTCTCTCTCTTCATTTCCTACTACACAATTTATTCAACCAACTCCACTCATTCTCTCTCTTCATTTCCTACCACACATTTTCATTATTATATTCATTTTCCTTAGTTATTGTGCCAAGATTTTTGGTGTCTATTCACGTGGGACGGAGGGAGTATTGCATAATTGCCCCCAAACTTTAAAATAATTACGTTAGTAAACTATTTTTTTTTTTTAATAAAAAACAAAAGTGGGGCAATTCTCGGTCTCTAAGTGTTTATTTATATAACAATCATACGAATGAATACATTTTTTTAGCTTAAGCGATAACAGGATAATTGAAGAGGAATATACCTTATTTGGACATGAAAGGTAGCTTTCGCCCCAGCCACCTGTTGATTGTTGTTTCGAAAGTAAAAAGTGACAAGCTTTACGTATTGTTTGAGAGGTTTCATACGTCTGACCAACGGCAATGAGTGCTCCTACTGCAAACCATGAGTACAATTTGTAAGCATTTCTCTTGTCTGAACAAAATTGTATTTTAGCAAAATATTTCATCTGTTCAATAATAAATATCCCATTTAGTTATGCATCATATTGTAATGAATGTTTATAATTAAATTTTGAGTCTAAATCTTTTAAAATTTAATACTCACACCGCTTCAGACTAAGATTCTTACTTTTCCTTTTTGTTTGTTTCAAAATAAGTTTCTTAGTTGCTTTATTCCTTATTTTTTAAAATGAACAATATGACTCAATTGTTACATTCACAATAATAACTAACTTACTATTTTCTATCAACTTTCTCCCTGCAACTATAATAGCATTACAAATTTATACTTGCCAGAGTGGAAGAGACACAACATATGCTAAAGGCCATCTTCACCAATTATTTATATCTATAATAGCTATGTTTATGGTTGAGATAAATTTGTCAAATTGTTGTGAATTCCACTGAACTTAAAGTCGGAAAAAAAGGCACCCTGATGTGAAAGATTTTGTACCGCTCACGAAAGCGAGAGCATAGCAAACATGCGCAGAAGCGGTGCATAGAGATTAGGTCTTTTTTTCTATATAATTAAAAAGGGAAATGCACTTACCAAGAACCATCTGGATTTTGTTTGTTTTCAACAAAGTCTACTGCTCTTGCCACAGCCTTTCGTATTTCCTTCCAACGGTAACCTGGGTATGAATGGTTGAACATCACCAGAGCTTGAATAATCGAAGAAGCACATTCAACATACCTAATTAAATCAATTATCATTAAATTTCAAATTCACATTATAAATATAAATTAATTAATATTGTTGCTCAACAAAATTAATCTAATACTACAGCTTTAAAATCATACTCGTGCTCAACGAAAGCATTGCCAAAAACCTCCGTCGCATTGAAAGCCTGAGGTGACATAAATTGTTCAAATTATTAACAACAAGCCTAATTTTTAAGAAATACTGTATAAATTAACGCCAAAAAAGACAAAGATCTTACCCCATCCGTTACATAAACATTGTCCCACTTTTTTACTAGTTAATTTAATTAAATTTTGTCAAAATATTTAGGAAAAAATAACTATACAAATAAAAATCTAAAAATTGTTACTGAGAGTACTTTAAATGGTGTATCAATAACATGTTTTAGAATTTCATTTGAATGATTAGTTTCTTATAAATCTTTATTCAAAGTGCAATCAAATCAACCAACAGTGGAATTAGTTTTATGGAACGGAGGGAGTGCGGATGTTATAGACTAACCTCGAACCATGCAGGTGCAGATATTGGCTCCCAAATTGCAAAACCCCCGTTCTTACTCTTTTAAACCAAAACAAAACATAATCAGTAGTAATTACATAACTTTTGATAATTTTGTAAGGATATATCTCTAATTAGGGTTTTGTCTTGTGCAACATATATTTTTTTTATATTTTAAAATCAAGTATTTTACTAAAAATGTGTGTAATGGATTTTTTTTAAAAAAAAATTAAAAAAAAGTGTTGCAAAATATAAAAAGAAAATGAAATTAGAGAAATTTTAAGAAAATGCATTACTTGGAAGGGAAGAAGAAAATCAACAGCCTCATACAAACGCTCAGAGGCAATCTTTTCACCTACAACTTCTGAGGGTAGACTTGAGAGGTGGAGTAATGTCTGCAAATACATTAAAAACTGCTCCCTCATTTTTATGTAGAGTTCAGACACCGTTTATATTACTTTTGTTGTATAATTCAGAATCTTGGAAGCCAACTATGGGATGCTGTGCTCACTACTCAAGCCATAATTGCTAGCGATCTTCAACAAGAGTTCCGTACTACTCTAAAAAAGGCCAACAATTTCATCACACAATCACAGGTTTATATCTCTAAAAAAAGAGATATAAATCTGTGATTGTGTGATGAAATTGTTGGCCTTTTTTAGAGTAGTACGGAACTCTTGTTGAAGATCGCTAGCAATTATGGCTTGAGTAGTGAACACAGCATCCCATAATTGGCTTCCAAGATTCTGAATTATACAACAAAAGTAATATAAACGGTGTCTGAACTCTACATAAAAATGAGGGAGCAGTTTTTAATGAATATTGAACCTGAACTTTGATTCCATCCTCTGCGACCCATAAGTAATCTGGAATTCTAGCAAAGTGACGTTTCATTACAGTTGAATTTGGATTTGGATCCTCTGCCCAACATGCCATCATATGAAATATCTACATTATGCCAATAATCAGCAACTCAGTTCATATTATTTCCCCTCTAATAAATATCGCAGTTTTCATTTTTGTTTATCAAAAATAATTGTCGCATTTCTAAAAATAGAATATAAAGTATGATGAACTCCCAAAACTGCCTGTAGAAGAAGCTGCCTTAGCAGGCCATTGTCAGGGCGTATAAGGTAATCCAAATGTTTGAAAACGCAACATATATCCCTATTACATACTACTATTGATTGGAAAAATATGAAAGGGAAGAAACATGGAAAGAACGGGGCAATTTAGGAACCATATAAAAGATCTTTAAAAAATGTTGATTTGTCAACTGTGAGATTTGTTTCGAGACGAAAAAATTATTGTTAAAGGTGAATGTACTAAAAAAATCAAAGTTAGAGAAATAAACTACCAATTTGCCCCAGAGTTTCCAAATTTGCTTTTAATCAAAAGGAAATTTGATTTTTTTCTTAGATTCATTTTGGGACGTAGGGAGTACGAAAGAGACGTACCTTAGGTACGCAAGCTATTGTTAGGTATCTACTACTCTCATCTTCATAATGTATGTGCTCTATCGTTCTCCGTAAAGCAATCTCTCGCAGCTTCGACAAAGGTCCATATGTTGCAAACGTCTCCTCTATATAATATAATGTATTCCATAACATCTTGTATTGTTGAATGGGGACTATATAGATCCTTCTGCATCCTCAAATTTATCATAATAAAAGTTCTTGCTTAATCAATAAAATGAGTAGAAAAACTCGAGAAAAGAAAAAGAAAAAGAAGCAAACCTCGAGACATAGTTTGCGGGCTTCATTCCAGTTTATCTTCTCATAGGGTTTTTTGTAAAGTTCCTCTCGGATCGATAAAATGAGATTAGTAATTTCCCCAACATATTTCTTCCCATACAGATATGACAACGGCTTCGACACTTCACGGCAAAAGCACCAAATATGTCCTGCATTCCCATTAATTTTAAAGACATATAAAAAATCATGGTCGAACATATACTATAAAATACATTTGAAGAAGGAGGTAGCCTTCAAACAAACAAAAAACTTAACATCTGAAGAAATAAAGGTAACAATCTGGGGGAAAATTATTAGCTTCGGATCGAAGATATTTACCCGGATGAAATGGTAGATATGACGGAAAAAGCCATAACTCTGGAGGCACAGGGTTGCAACCTGACCATTCATATACCCCAAGAAACTACGTGAAAGAATAATAACATTTCTTAGAGCATTCATAGTGGTAAAAGAAGAATTATAGTTTTTTTTCATGTATGACACATTATTGTCAAGTTAATAACAAAAAACTTAAAATCTATCTTCACAATAGTAAAAACCGTTTCTTAGCATTTTCGTGGCTTCCAATACCATATTAAACCTCTTTCTTCCACCTTGTAAAAAGCTACGAAAACAAAATAGACATAAAAAGCTGCTTGTTATTGAAACTGCCGCTCTTTAATCAGAAATCCAAACTATGATAAAAGCTCGCCATAGTATTTTCATTAAAAAAAAAAAAAGACTATAAAAACTCCACTCCACTCCGTCATGACAAAACATTTTATAAGCTCAGGATTATAAGTGAGATTATGATAAATTTAGGTTAAAAATACATTTTAGCCTTGATTTTTTTTTATTGAAGCTTAATTAGTTTGATAAAAGTTTAATTTATATTGTTTTTTTGAGGCGGATAAAATAGAAGATAAATAAATTACTCCCCTCCGGTATGACAAAACAACATAAAAGAGCATTTATATTCATTAATTATTTATAAATAAAATAAAATACTCCACTCCATTAACAAATGCTCTTTTTCTTTTTGGTATCTCAAAACAAATGTTACAATTTCAAAATGTCAAATTCAAAATGTCAAAGATGATCAACCCTAGTTTTATAAAATACTCCACTTCATATTCATCTCCTTCACTCAAATTCGGCCCCTTTGATTCTTCCTCGTTCCTTTGGGCGAAACCCTAATCTGCTTTTTATCTCTTCTTTCCACCGTCTTCTTTTTATTCTTCTTTTCTCAAATCTCGTCTCTCCCTCTATAGTCAACCCTAGTTTTCTTGTTGCGACGTTCTTCTCTCTTCCTCTTGATACTCCCTTCTAAATAAAGATTTCAAAAACTTCTTCTTCTTCACAAATTTCCTTCTCAAATATTTTTCTTCATAATTCTTCTCCACTAACTTTTTACCATTCTCAATGTCACGTTGAGTATTACTTCTTTCCTTCATAAATTTTTTTTCTCCTTCTTAAACTTTATATCTTAAATCTTCTTCCCCAATTCTTTCATAAATTATCTTCATAAATCGTCTTCTTCCCATATTCTTTTCAAGTTCATTTCATAATATCTCTCTCAAATAATTTCTCAAATTTCTCTCTCAAATATTTCCTCTCTCTACCAAACCCTAAATTTTCTTCTCAAATATTTCTTCTTCACAAATATTTCTATCCGTAAATTTTATTCTTATTCTTCACAAATATTTCTCCAGTTTTTTACTTCTTCTTAAAATATAATGTATTCTCCTGATACAACCTCTGGTGCAATCACACAGCTCGATGATATCTTCTCAACGTTGATGACCAAGCTTACCTTCAGGAATTATGTCCAACACTACCAGAAACAGGTCATTTAGCGACGGAATTATCAGCGACGGACAGATTCCGTCGCTAAATAGCGGCGAAATATAGGCTTTAGCGTCGGAATATTTTTGGCGTCAAATTTAGCGATGGAATTTAATTCCGCCGCTAAAACGAATATTCCTTGAATATTCGTTTATTTCCGCCGCTAATTTGGCGGTTGATTTACCGACGGAATATTCCGCCGCTAAATCTTTATCAGCGACGGAAATATTCTGCCGGTGAAAATATATCATTTTTTTATTTTTTTATTTATCAGCGTCGGAAATATTCCGACGGTGAAATTAAAATATTTTTTATTTTTCTTTTTGAAATATTACACCGACGGAATATTTCCGACGCTAAATAATTAATTTTTTTTAATTTATTAGCGTCGGAAAAATTCCGACGGTGAAATTAAATGTTTTTTTTTTTTTTATTAAACACCGACGGAATATTTCCGCCGCTGATAATTTAATATTTTTTTATTTATCAGCGACGGAAATATTCCGTTGCTGATAATAAAACGTAATTTTTGTTTATTTTTAGAACTAATTAACAAAATAACAAACTAAAAAACATTAAAATATCATAAATATTTATGATATTTTTGAAAAAATAAATAAATCATAAATATTTATTAATTTTAATTTTATAATGCCATTATTTTTATTTATATAAAATATGAAAGTTATTTTAAATTACTCTCAAAAAAATAAATATGAGTCAATAAATATTATTTTTGAAAAAATAAATAAATTGTAAACCCTAAACCTAATACCCTATATAATATACACTATACCCTACACCATATACACTATTGCCACGTTTTGCTGGATAGGCTACTTCCGATTGCTCTCAGGGGTCTCTTGCCTGACAATATCTGGGTGGCGTTAACAGAGTTAAGTGAGTTTTTTCGAGCGTTAACATCGACCACATTGCGTGTTGATCACATGAAAAAGCTTGAGGAGAGCATCGTAGTGACTTTGTGCAAACTTGAGAAGATATTTCCTCATTCATTCTTTGATTCTATGGAGCATTTACCGGTCCACTTGGCATACGAAGCTAGAGTCGGTGGTCCAGTTCAATACAGATGGATGTATCCATTTGAGAGGTAATTGAATTTATTCTATTTCTAAATAATTTGAGCGTTAACAATATACCTTCTTTAACATTATTTATGCTTTAATCTACGAATGACTTTTAGGTATCTAGGCCAATTGAAAAGGAAGATGAGCAATAGGGCCATGGTCGAGGCCTCAATTTCAGAAATTTGTTATCATAGATGAGATTGTTGCCTTTGTCGGAACATATTTTCCTCCCGATGTTGATACGAGATTGACTAGGGTTGGCCGCAATTACTATGGTGGTTTTCCGTCTAAGGGAAACATCTCTGTATTTTCATCCCACAGTCGGTTGCTCGGCAAACGGGTTGCTACGCGTACGTTAAACGCTAAAGAGTTTGCCGCGGTAGAAACGTATGTTCTTCTTAACTGCGACGAGGTTGGAGAATATATCAAGTAAGTCATTGATGTTATGTTTACGCCTCGTCGATTAAATTATGCATGTTTAATTACCTGCATATGAAATGCCTTGTTTAACCCTATTGCAGAATGTTTGAAGATTTAGCTCAGGATTTATCTCCGTAACTCATCGCAACTAGGACAGAAAGAGAATTTCCAACCGGCTAAGGAAATATGTAAATATTTCGTTTCATTCAAATTTATTCTATACACTTCTTTAAACATTCAATCTTAAAATTGTATTAAATTGGTTACAATATTGTCTTATAGATAGTGAACATCCGGGTGATGCCAAAGGCTGCGAGGTTAAGACATTTAGCATCATCTCCGTACTTGAACGTTCATTTATACAACGGTTATTTCGTGAATGGCTATGTGTTTCATACCAAATCTTACGGGGGCTCTAAATTGACGTGGAATAGCGGTGTGAAGCTTATAGGGAATGATTATTATGGCGTCTGAAAGAAGTAGTCGAGGTGGAGTATTTGGGTAGAAACGGTGTTGTCTTTGTTCAATTGTGATTGGCGGGATCTTTGTGCGAGGTGTTAAGAAGCACGCCATATTTGACCTCGTCGATGTAAAGGACTCGTCCGGACATAATGGCGACGACGTCTTCATCTTAGCATCTCAAGCACAACGGTATACATGACTCCCTACCCTCGTCCGCGACCCTGGCGGATGGTGGGCTGTTTGGATGACCAAGGCTAGGAGCATGATTGACAACCTACCCTCGTCGACAACTACAGAGTCGTCATTAGAAACACCCTATCAAGAGGATGAAATGCCGGTGCCACCTAACGTTTCATCGCCTAATCATCCATTAGATGATGTCACTCATATTCCTCAAAATGTTGATGAACCCGAGGAGGATATCTTACCGGTGAATTTGCCAACTCCCGCCTCGTTCGGGTCATCTCGCGCACATTGATATTGATGAATCGAGAGGAAGAGGAAGAGGAAGAGGAAGAGGAAGAGGAAGAGGAAGAGGAACCGCAGTTTGATTCATCGTAGTCCGAAGACGAAGATGAAGAACTCGAGTTTTGTAGTAATTCGAGTCCGGTGATGATGATGGGGACGAAGATTAATAATAGTTTAAAGTTTAAAATTGTATTGTGAATGCTTTAGATTATTAGAACTTTAAAGTTTTATATGTATTGTGAATGCTTTAGATTATTAGAACTTTAAAGTTTCATATGTATTCTGAATGCTTTAGATTATTTTTAATATCCGTCGTTTTATATATATTGTGAATGCTTTAGATTATTAGAACTTTAAAGTTTTATATGTATTGTGAATGCTTTATATTATTAATAGTTTAAAGTTTTATATGTATTGTGAATGCTTTAGATTATTAGAACTTTAAAGTTTTAGATGTATTGTGAATATATTGTTTCCTATTGTTAAAGTTGTATATTTTAATATTTTTCTTGTAATACGAGATATGAGTTCTAGTAGAAAGGGCAAGGGTAAGAAGACTAAGCCTATTTACACATTGATTACGGGACGCAACCGTCCCGATCCGGTAGCGATGATGTCGACCCTTCACGCGGTAGTACTAGCTCCACCTGCGGGGCCGGTACTCGGACTACCGTCGATTCCGAGGGAGGATATTTGTCGGGATATCATCACTTTATGACCGATAAGTAACTCTTCATTAATTTGATATAAGTTGGTTCCTTTTTACTTTATATAAAATTCATTATTTAAGTTAAAATGTTATTGTATAAATATACTTGGCAGGTTTGTAGGTGGATACCCCACCACAGGGACTAAAATCGGGCAATGCGGCGGTCTCGAAAAATGACCGAGTTTTGGCCCAATCTGGAAAAAAATTGCCACGAGAGGCGGAAGGACGATGCGTGGGATGAGTTTAAGGTAATGTGTTAATGGTTTTTATTTAAAACTTAAATGTTAGTTTGTTATTAAAATGTTATAATTAATAATGATTATACTCTTTTAGTTTTGTAATGTTATCATTATATGTTGTAGGCTAAATATTATTGGGCGCCAGACATCAGCGATGCGACGGCTAGATATGTTTTCGATGAGCAGCTCACAAGCTATTTAAGGATTTTATTTGTAACATATTTATCTATCCTTAATTAGTTTAATTAACAATGATTATACTCTTTTTAATTTTATAATGTCATCATTATATGTTTACGAGATATTCATATTTTTTATAGGTACCACGAAGAAAAATTATTATACTACTCGGCTCGCGGCGGGAGAACAGCCCTTGTGTCCTACTTTTATGACCGATGAGGTGTTTCGTCAATTTTGCAAATATTGGGGGTCGGATGCGGCGAAGGCTATATCCGAACAGGCCAAGGCCAATAGAGCAGGCTCCTCGGGGTCGGCGGCGTTGCATACGGGGACGCTCACGGTCGCCGAGCATCACGACCGCATGGTATGTATGTTAATTTAAATGTAGTAGTGTATGGATGCTTTTAAATAGGTTTATGTACGTATGTTAGCTGGGAGCCATGTTGATGCTATGAAATCCATAGTTTTAGTGTAAATGTAGTGTATGCATGCTTTTAAACCAGTTTAAATGTTGCATTTATACAATTTCAAAGTAATAATCTCGCTTATTTTATTTATAGGAAAGGGAGTATGGTCCGAATATCAGTTTTGTGGATGTTTACGCTAGCACCCATATTCGGAATTCTACAGCGCCCGATCAACCTCCGCAATGGGTTGACGATCGATAAGCTACTTGCCTTTGTAAGTAAACTACCATTAAATGACTTGATTTTGAATATGTAAATTTATTTATGTACCTTACATTGTGTATATGATTATAATTGTTTGTTTTATTTTGACGGGATGCATATCAAGCCGCCGTTGTTCCCGAAGGAACGCCTCCGCGAGCCCGTCCCCTTTGTGCTCGATGTTTGGCACGAGGTCACCTCTCGGGGACATCGAAGGAGAGGAGCCCGAGTGTTAGGGATGGGGATTACGGGCGGCAATGCCCGTCGACGTCGACCGGCCGTCGGCGAAATGTAGCCCAAATCCCACGTTTCATGATCCGAGGGTCGACACTCTGGAGGCTGCGTTGGAGGAGGAGAAACGCGAGCGGCAAAGCTTGCGGATGCTTTGGCGGTTCGGACGCCAGATGCGGGGAGGAGAACGATCGACGTCATGCGAGAGATTCAAAGACAACATGCAGAGACTCAAAGACAATTGGCGCGGCTGATGGCTCATCTCGGCCAGGACTCCCGGGATAATTTCCGGCGTCCCCCGAGGTTGATTGCGGATTTTTTTAGACATTTTTGTATTAATTTATACTTGTTTGTAAACATTTGAGACATTTGGTACCCGCGGGAGCCCCTCCCCGCCTCTCCCCGCTCCACCCCTCTCCCCCTCTCCCCTCCCCCTCTCCCCCTCCCCCTCCCCCTCTCCCTCCTCCCGAATTGGTACGGTGGTATTTAGTTTTTATTTGGTACGTTGATATTTGAATTTTAGTTTTTATAGTTTTAGTTTTATAAATTGAAATGTTATATCGTGTACAAAAAATTTTGGTTTATTGATATTTTAAATTATTTTTTTAAATTTATTTGAGAATCGGCGACGGAATTTTCCGTCGAAATTAATATCGAAATAAAAATTAATTAAATAAATTAATTTCGGCGACGGAATTTCCGCCGCTATAATCATTTAATTTTTATTTAATTTTTGATTTCAACGGCGGAAACTTCCGTCGCTGTAATAAAATTTAAATTAAAATTAAATAATTTCAGCCGCCGACGGTAATTTCCGCCCGAAATAATTTAATTTTAATTTAAATTTTATTACGACGACGGAAATTTCCGCCGCTGAAATTAATTTAATTAAATTAATTTTTATTACGGCGACGGAAATTTCCATTTGAAATGAAAATTTAATTAAATTAAATTAAATTAATATATATATATATATATATATATATATATATATATATATATATATATATATATATATCCCTTCCTTATTGTAGATTGTTCATATCTTTATTATTATTTGTTATTATTTGTATTGATCTCATACCATAGTTGGTTAGGACTCTTGTATATAAATACTTGTGTTATCAATAATACAAAATGATCTTTTCACAATTCTCTCTTACTTCTATATATTGTACGCGAGAAAAATAATGGACATATATAATATAAAAAGAGATAAAGGTAATTTATTTTATTCATGAAAAATTAGAGTTAGGAAGGTTACCGAAAGAGTCATTTTTCCCCAAGAGGGAATCATAGTTAAGCCACCATGATCAAGTATCCATTTTCTAGCATTGCAAACAGCCTCTCCTTGGCTTTTCCTTCTCCCAGCAAACGCAAAGCCACGTAGTTAAATCCAGTTGAAAGCATTGTACTTTCTCCTTCCAAATGAAACCCCCATCCACCGTCTTCCTTCTACACATTTCAGTTTTAAAATCTTATTAAATTATTTCTTCATTCCCTTAATAAATATAGGAAATATTAACAGCTTATTACATGTTACATTTCAACAAAGAAACTGCACTATCTTGCGAAAGTATAATGCATTACACTTTCTAATCTCATTACAAACAATGCAATGGGGTTAATTTATTTGGGTCAAAATTAAAAAGTATATTTTATTATATGAAAACAATATGCATATTGCATCATATGTAACTAATTAATAAATTACATTGCATTAAGCTATCACTAGTACTATTTATTGTAAAAAACTTGAAAGTTGTTGCATATTTTTATTATTCACAAAAACTTGTGAAAAAGATGTTTCTCAAAAACCGGGTTTATTACTTTAAAATTGTCCATTTACTACTCAGACTTTCATATACTATGTTTGACTTTGGCAGTGCATTTTGATGACTTAATAATCATTTTGAAGTTTAAAATCTTTTTGTTAACCTTTGGATGTCATAACTGATTCGGATTTGAAGTTATAAAATCGCGAAAATTTGAGTTTTATCAAAAACATCTATCACTCAGCTTTTGCCAAGAGTGATTATGATGAAAAGCTGCTTTTTATATGTAATTTTACTTATTAACCTTCGATTCATATGTGCATTTATCATATTGATGTATATATCGTAAGGGACATTTTTGAAATTTATCTTTCATAATCATTTTTGAACACGTATTATCCAAACATATTCATAATTGCTAAATTAATTTTAATATAATCACTTATATATTAATCACCAAATTTGCTATTAAATTTGTAAGTCTAGCTATCAATTAAAATTGTCAAATAATCAGGTAATCTTAACATTTCAATAGTAAAACTTCTAGTTTTACTAGGAAAACCAAAATTTTAATAGCAAAAAAAATTGGTACTACCATAATAATTTGAGAAAATTCATTTTTAAGAAATCTATAGCAGAAAAGATGCATTAATAACTTTTCTCTACCCAAATTTAAAAATAAATAGTCGGAGATAACGGAGGCGAAGGGTGGCCAGAAGTGGAGAGGGTCGCCATAGGTGGGGGAGGGGATATGGTAGCTGGAGGGGGGGGGGGGGTAATGAGAGGAAGTAGAGAGAGGGAGAGGGAGTGCATGCTTGTGTCGGGGAGGAAGGGGTATTATAGTTTCAGGGCTATGGGTAGAGATGACAATTTGACCGAACTCGATCTAAATCGAATGCGATTCGATCCGAAAAATTAGGATTTGGTTTGTAATTTTTATAATTCGATCGGCTTCGGATCGGGTTTGGATCACGCTGCTGATCTGACCGAAACCCGACCCCAACCATAACAATCCAACCGAAATCCGTCCTGAACTCTAAATAAAAGGTTAATACAACAACAACAACAACAAAGCCTTAGTCCCAAAATAATTGTGGATCGGCTAACATGAATCCTCATATGTCATCGTGTGAAAAGGTTGTTGGAAAAAAAGAAATAAATAAGTAAATAAAAAAATAAAAAATAAAATAAAAAAATAATAATAATAAATAAAAAAATAAAAATAAAAAAAATTATATATATAGGTATATATATAGTAAAAAATAGTAATAATAATAAATAAATAAATAAATCAGCTGCTCACATGAATTTTTGCCCTCCACTCCGGCCTCTTCAACATCATACTTTCATCCACTCCAAGTAAACTCATATCATTTTAAATCACTCTAATCCAAGTTTGTTTTGGTCTTTCCCTACCCCTCGCCAATTTATCATTTCTCCACTGTTCCGGCCTCCTAACCGGTGCCATCACTCGATCTCCTTCTCACATGTCCAAACCACCTCAAACGATTTTTCCTCATTTTATCCTCAATGGGCGCAACTCCTACTTTACCTCTGATCACCTCATTCCCCAATCGATCCTTTCTTGTATGACCGCACATCCATCGAAGCATACGCATCTCCGCCACATTCATCTTATGCACGTGACACTGTTTCACGGCCCAACATTCGGTGCCGTAAAGCAATGTTGGCCTAATTGCCGTGCGGTAGAATTTTCCCTTTAATCTATTGGGCATGCCGCGATCACATAGAAACCCTGTGGCACTCTTCCACTTCAACCAACCTGCTTTAATCCTATGAGCCACATCACCATCTAATTCTCCATCCTTTTGTATAATGGATCCAAGATAGCGAAAAAACTCAGAAGCTTGGACAATATTTCCATCAAATGTGACCGCCCCTGCCTCCCTACTTCCAACTCTGCTAAACTTACACTCCAAATATTCAGTCTTGCTTCTGCTTAGTCGAAAACCTCGAGATTTCAAAGTGTGTCTCCACAACTCCAATTTACTTTCAACACTCTCTCTTGCCTCATCAATCAGTACAATATCATCTGCGAAAAACATACACCTTGGTATATCATCTTGGACTGACCTCGTCAATTCGTCCATTATCAAGGCAAAAAGAAAGGGGCTAAGTGTGGAACCTTGATGCACTCCAATTTTTATAGGGAACTCTTTAGTCTTCCCAACACTAATCTGTACACAAGTACTAATTACTCCATTATACATGTCCTTGATAATATCAATATATTTCTTTGAAACACCCTTTTTTGTTAATGCCCACCAAAGTACCTCTCTTGGCACTTTATCATACGCCTTTTTCAAATCAATGAAAACCATATGCAAATCTTTCTTTTGATCCCGACGTTTCTCCATGGTTTGTCTCATAAAATATATTGCCTCCATAGTCGATCTTTCCGGCATAAACCCAAATTGGTTATCCGAAATATCCACAATTTTTCTCAGCCTTTGTGCAATCACTCTTTCCCAAAGTTTCATAGTATGGCTCATTAGTTTGATCCCCCGATAGTTGGCACAATCTTGGACATCACCTTTGTTCTTATACAAAGGGATCAGAGTACTCTTCCGCCACTCCAATGGCATTGTGTTAATTCTCCATATCTTGTTAAATAGCGTTGTTAACCAATCTATTCACCTCTCCCCGAAACATCTCCAAACCTCAATTGGTATACCATCCGGTCCTACAGTTTTCTTCAATCTCAACTTTTTCATTGTCATTTTCACTTCACTCTTTTGAATTCTCCGCATAAAATCTCGATTAATCATACTCGAAGAGATATATAAATAAAATATATTTAACATTTTTCTAAATTGTATTTCATTATTTGTGTTTATAAATAAGATTTTGATGATTTTGAATATTTTCTTTAAAATATTCAACATTGTGCTTAAAAATATTTTTTTCTCAAACATTGGGCTAAAAAATAGACTTTTAATATAATTCGGATCAAATCAAATCGGTCACATGATTTTAAGTTTTCGGGTTGAATCAGGTACATATCCCGGTGAATTTAAGATTCAGATTGGGTTCGGATTAGGAACGATTCAACCGACCCATTAGCATCCTAGTTATGGGGGTAGTTTTGGTATTTAGAAATGTTAGAAATGAGTTTATGGACCCTATGGTAATATTATTTTGACAATAATCAGAGGTTAATTTCCTAAATCTTTGTCTTTATTGATAAATTTGATTAGACCGAAGGATTAGGAGGCAATAATCTCTGTTTTATTTGGTTTCTGTATTCATTCACCAAATACATTAATAAGACCAAATTTACCAATGAGAAAAAAATCTAAAAAAGGGGTAAAGTAGAATATTACGTCTTTCATGAAAAAAATACTTCCAAAAATAATGATCTTTCCAAATTTTATATATATATATATATATATATATATATATATATATTTGCATTTACTACAAATATACTTTGAAAAATAATTTTAGATTAATTTAACTATATCAATGAAACTTAAAACTTGTTATTGATATATCATCAACAATATTATCAAAAACAAGTTTTAGACTTTTATTAGAACAAGTAAACCAACAAAAAATTATTGTTTAACATACCTTCGTAATAATAACGATAAAAAAGTAGAAAAATCATTTTGTGACAGACAAATACGTAAATTAGTTTATAGAGCAAATCTTTAAGAGAAATAATACTGATAAATGTGACAAGATTGAGTAGATGATTAGGCACAAGATTTAAAATTAAAGGAAAGATAAAGTTGTAGCAGTTAAGTGAAAGAAGAAGATAGGAGTAGTACGTACTTGATGATTGTAAATATAGCGAATAATCTCCTTTTGGTGTTCTGTTGTTAAGACTGACTTCATTGTTTCACTTACATATAGAAATATTATCTGCAACCAAACTCCAGGTTCACCTCTCGTTAGTACAACCAGAAAAACTATTCCTTAGAGAATACTCCCTTCGTCCCAACGAAAAAGCCACAAATTTTCTTTTTTGGCGTCCCATTTAAAAAGGCACTTTCCCAAAAAGGAAACCTTAAATCACTATTTTCTCCACTCATTCTCTCTCCTATTTTATTTTTACACTCACTACATTCTCTTTCTTACATCACCTCCCACTCATTCTCTCTCCTATTTAATTTTTCATACTCACAACATTTAAACTTTTTCTCTTCCCTACATCACATTTCTTATTTTGCATGCCCGGCTAATTTTGTGCATCTTTCGCTGGGACGGAGGGAGTATTTTGAAAATATATACTCCTATATCTATAGTATAAATGGCAAATATGCCATCTCACCATGTGAACAGTTGAATGAATAGTGTCATATGCCAAATTTTTCATTTTGTCCTCACTAAGTTGTTCCTTTCCCATTTTGCCCTTTTAAAAAAAAATTCTTTTTTTAAGTTAAAAAAAAAAACCACATATAACGTGTTCTTGAATACGGGCTTGCTTGCTCTAGTACTCCTATAAATCTCATAAATTCATTTATAAAGTACTCAAAAAAGTGGCTGCCTTGTGCATCTATTTTATATGTATGTCTAATTAACTATTCAGTTATTATATCAATATATATACTCCCCACGTTAAACAAAATTTTACTCCCTTATTCCTATTTAAAAGTTCTCATTTTACTATATTGGGTATCCTCGGTCAAAATAAAAACAAAAAACATTAAATTTTGGTGTCACTTTTTGGGCACACGAAGTGCAATACTCCCTCGGCTTCAAAAAGTTTGACCCATTTTAACTGTTATAGTAAGATTAATCGAAATTCAATCATAATTTAATAAAATCCTCTATCTCAATTCAGTTTTAAAAATCGTTATTATTAATTTTACCATTAGAAATGCTATAAATAACATTTTTTAGACTTGAATATAGATATATAAATTTTCAATAAATGGTCAAAATTCAATTATATTGAGTATTAAAGTCAAAGAAGAAGAAAATTTCCCTATTCACGGGAGAGAGATTACAACAAATATAAACGTTGGCGTTTACCTGGAGATGATTTAGAGCGTCACTGCTACCCTTGACATGGAAACGATTTAGGTGGTATTTGGCCCGGACAGTTTCAATTAGAGCGCGGTCTTGATCGGTTCCACCATCACTTTTAAACTCCCAATATTGTCTACCAACAAAGTTGTTGGTAGTAAAAAGAAGCCCATTCCTCTCATCTCCTTTCCCCACCCTTAACTTCCACATTACTACACACTTTCTCAAATATCTGTTTGATACCAACAAAGTATGTTGTACCATACAGAGTTATATATAGTGCCAGTGGCGGATTCATTCAATGGTGTGGGTTCCAACCAGTCTTTTTCATTTTCAAGGTGACTCTAATTAAATAATCCTTATTTTTCAATCCAGATTTGAATAACCTCAAGATAAATGATACTCCCTCCGTTCCAGTTTAAGGTTCAACCTTTTCTTTTTGGGCCGTCCCAGCTCAAGGTTCCCTTCCTTAAATAGAAAGTTTTTCATATATTAATACCCTTATCATCTTCAAATATTTACAAAAAAACCATTCTCTCTCCTATTCTCTACCACACATTTCATATATTAATTAACTATTCCTCCCACTCATTCTCTCTCCTATTAAATATTTTTAACTTTTACATTCTCTCTCCTATTCTCTATCACACATTTAACTTTTACATTCTCTCTCCTCAAATTTTCTACTTATTTTAATTACATTTCTTAAAAACCGTGTCCACCTCAAGGTTGAACCTTGAGGTGGGACGGAGGGAGTAATATTCAACTTTGAAACTCACTTTCCGTTTTCGAGTATAGATATGAACTGACTTAAATGGATCGATTAAATTGCGGGGGCATTTACCAAAATTACTTTTGAAAGATAAATATTACAAAAAAAAAAAAACACACACAAGTTAAATATTACAAAAAACACTTTAAATATTACAATTTATTTTTTGTTTTGTTTTTTTTATTTTTATTTTTCAAATAACTAATAAATGTATTTATCAGTTATAAACAACTGATAAATGCATTTATTAGTGATGGTAAGGACGTGGAGGCGTCCTGGGTGACCGCATAGGTCGATGGTAAGGACGTGGAGGTGTCCTGGGTGACCGTATAGGTCGATGGTAAGGACGTGGAGGCGTCCTGGGTGACCGCATAGGTCGATGGTAAGGACGTGGAGGCGTCCTGGGTGACCGTATAGGTCGATGGTAAGGACGTGGAGGCGTCCTGGGTGACCGCATAGGTCGATGGTAAGGACGTGAAAGCGTCCTGGGTGACCGTATAGTTCGGTGGTAAGGACGTGGAGGCGTCCTGGGTGACCGTATAGGTCGGTGGTAAGGACGTGGAGGTGTCCTGGGTGACCGTATAGGTCGATGGTAAGGACGTGGAGGCGTCCTGGGTGACCGCATAGGTCGATGGTAAGGACATGGAGGCGTCCTGGGTGACCGCATAGGTAGATGGTAAGGACGTGGAGGCGTCCTGGGTGACCGTATAGGTCGATGGTAAGGACGTGGATGTTGGGTTTTATGAATCCATGCGCAGCGGAATTAAGCATCAAATTAACACAAAACCCAAGCCCTAAGATCCGTTCTATACGATTAAATTGAATTGCTATGAAATAGAATTTACCAACCTAAATTGCTTTCCGGTCTTGAGCTATCGAACGGATAATTATGTGATTCGTAATCACAAACTTTTGATCTTCAAATCTTCGAATCTTCAACTCCTTTGGATCTTCAGATTTGAACTCTAGGTCTTTGATTTGTTTGAACAAAATTAAGACCCTCTTTTGGTAATCCACACAAATATGAATGTCGAGAACAATTCTCGGGTTTGGAATTGCTAGATTCCTAAAACTTATGGAAGGATATTGAGAGTATTTTGTTATGATTTTCCCTTGAAAATTTTGGCCAGACCTTAGGGTTGACAGACCTCACATATTTATACTACTTTAGTGTAAATATGTTTCCTAATCGAATTAGGAGAACAGTCATCAAAAAGCGTGCTGTGGCTAGTTATGTCGCACGACATAAGTAGCCGATGGCTAGTTATGTCGCGTGACATAACTAGCCAGTGGCTAGTTATGTCGCGTGACATAAGTTGCCAAATACAGAAACTCTCAATCATTCTTCCCTTGGTTCAACCAACTCATTCTATTTGTGTGTGACCCAATAGGATTGTATTATGTTGGCAATGAGTCCGATCATATCGACCCTCATAAGACATAAGCGGACTCTAGCAAGCCATTATGTCCACCCAAATAACACAACGTAAGAGTTCACGTTTCTAATGGTACACTTCCATTTCTCCCTTTGTCTCACGATGTTATATTGAACACAAGTCATGGTCCACGTCAACTTGTATTTGTTCAATGCTTTCTCGATCTTGAGTATAATGATAGTCCAATCATATTGGGGTGTGGCCACACGCTTTCATCATTATCACTCATCGAGGGGCCCAAGCAAAACATCTCTCTTTTGAGTGACAAATTCCATCTTGACTTATCATCCTTCCCATCATGAATCCGATCATGCCAAAGATAGCCTTTATAGATATCGTGTTAAGATACCGTTTGACTAAAATCAAACATAACTTTTCATCATATGTAAGGTCATGATAATCTCAGGTCTAGGGACTAAATGAAGTAACCTTATGAGATTTATGACATTTGACCATGACATAAATCTCATACGGGTCAAGTCCAGTCACTTGTTCTCTAACAAGTACCCATAATTTCAATGTGCATCTCTATGCATATAATCATCATATGATTATCCATTGACAATTATACTAATTATTCTCTTAATAATTAGGGACGGAGATTATTACAATAAATATGCAAACTATATAATAATCAAATAATAAACATAAACGATAAAGATGATACATAACAGTTTTCAGTTAAACATAACTAAAGCCTAGGGCATTACACCAACAGTGGAGGCGTCCTGGGTGACCGTATTTTCCGATGGTAAGGACGTGGAGGCGTCCTGGGTGACCGCATAGGTCGATGGTAAGGAAGTGGAGGCGTCCTGGGTGACAGCATAGGTCGGTGGTAAGGACGTGGAGGCGTCCTGGGTGACCGCATATGTCGATGGTAAGGACGTGGAGGCGTCCTGGGTGACCGCATAGGTCGATGGTAAGGACGTGGAGGCCGATCTATTAAAACGATCGATGGTCTAGTGAATGGACCGATTGTATAATGGAAGTCTATTGAGACGACCTAATTTAAGTGAATGCTATAGCTGCATCCCCTCCTGTTGAAAGCTTACCTACTGCTGCCTCTCCTTCACAGCTCCCACCCCCACCTCCTTCGAAACCTATTACTCGCTCTAAGAATAACATCCGCAAACCTATTACCAAGCTAAACCTTCAGGCATCTCTTCAAAATCCCTTTGTTGAACCACATACTATTACCCAAGCTCTCAAAAGCCTATTGTGGCGTGCCGCCATGCAAGCCGAATTCGATGCTCTCAAGAAAAATAATACTTGGGAACTTGTCCCCCCTTCCTCTTCTCAAAATTTAGTTGGATGTAAATGGATTTTTCGTAACAAGTGTATTTCTGATGGCTCCATTGATCGCCACAAGGCTAGGCTTGTTGCCAAGGGTTTCCATCAACGGCCTGTCATTGACTACTCTGAGACATTTAGCCCTGTTGTAAAGCCTGTCACCATTCACACCATTCTCACTCTTGCCACTATCAATGGTTGGGATCTTCGTCAGGTTGACATCAATAATGCGTTCCTTCAGGGCAATCTTACGGAGGATGTTTACATTGAACAACCTCATGGCTTTACTGATCCTTCTCATCCCTCATGTATCTGCAAACTGCGCAAGGCGCTTTTTGGTCTCAAACAAGCCCCACGGGCTTGGTACAATGAACTTCGTTCCTATCTCCTTCTTATTGGCTTCAAAAACTGTGTGTCTGATTCTTCGTTGTTCATTCTTCATCACAGTCTTGGTACTCTTTACCTTCTTGTGTATGTTGATGATATAATTATTATGGTTTCTAATAAAGATATTCTCAACTCATTTATCTCTCAATTTTCCGCTCGGTTTTCTCTAAAAGATCTTGGTTCCCTTTCTTACTTTCTTGGAGTCGAAGTCTTCCTCACCCTAATGGAATTCTTCTAAGCCAACAAAAGTATGTTCATGACCTTCTTCTTCGTTCTCATATGGCTGAAGCTCGGCCTGTCCCTACCCCAATGGCCGATCCTCCTCCTCTCTCTGTTGTTGACCGTGGGACTCCCTTGTCCAACCCCACCGAGTACCGTGCTCTTCTAGGGAGTTTGCAGTATTTATCTCTCACCAGACTTGATATATCTTTTGCGATAAATCGGCTCTCTCAATACATGCATAAACCAACCGAAGAACATTGGAGTGCTTTAAAGCGCCTACTTCGTTACTTAGCTGGCATCTCCTCCCATGGTTTGATCATCACACGTTATTCTCCTCTCACTCTGCATGCATTCTCTGATGCCGACTTGGCTGGGGATATGGACACTTACATATCAACTACTGGGTATATTGTTTACTTGGGTAAGAATCCCATCTCTTGGAGCTCTCGCAAGCAACGTACTTTAGCCCACTCTTCTACTGAGGCTGAATATAGGACTGTTGCTGCTACTACTGCTGAAGTTCTTTGGGTTCAGAATCTGCTTCGTGAACTTATGGTTCCTTCTACTACTTCTCCGGTTATTTACTGTTATAATTTGGGTGTCACTTATGTCCCTACAAATTCAAGATTTCATTCAAGAATGAAGCATCTTGGCCTTGACTATCACTTTGTTCGGGAACAAGTTCAGAATAATAGCTTGCGAGTCTCGTTTATTTCAAGTAATGATCACTTAGCGGATGCTTTAACAAAGCCTCTTGGTAAAGCACGCTTTCAGTTCCTTATGTCCAAGATTGATCTCACTACCCGCTCATCCATCTTGTGGGGGCATGTTAGAGATACACATGATATTTAGTTTCCTACTTTCAGTGATCAACAATTTATTAATGATCCAGCATTTAGATTGTCATGTGGAGTCAAGTTTGACTTGCAAATATACAGGAGTAGAGAGTCATTCAGCATCTGATATGACTAATGAAGTAAATCAGCATTTGAAATTATCCTGAAAATGCAAAAATTTGACTAAACACAAGAGTTGTTTACATGGTCGGAGTGATGAGTTAGGAAGATGCCCGAAATGCAATTAACAATAGCAAGGAACCTCCCCAAAAAAATAACAAGCCCAGGAGGGACCGCTCCAAGAGCTTAAGCATTTTGATTACATTGGGGCTTATACAATAAAATACCCATCCAATTCTATTATTGCCAGCTAAATTACACTTGAGAATAGTTATTATTATTTTCCTTAGTTTCAAAAAATTAGTTATATTTTTTTTATTGTCAACTTAAGTGAACTTTAAATAATAAACTAGTTTGGTTTTAACTACACTAATGAGATCTAAAATTTGTTATTGATAACATTGTAAATATTATCAATAATAATAATTTTTACATTTTCATTATGATAGTTAAAAATAATTATTTAAAATTTATTTAATTACAATAAAAAAAGTGAAAATAATTTTTTGAAACGGATAAATAAAGTATTTGTTAATTGAAAAGTTGAAAATTTGAAAACAAATGGAGTGTGAAGTAGTGAACATTGTTTCACAAAATAAACCACATTTTCAATCATTGTAATAATTTATTCAGAATTGGACAAGTCATTACCCAAAAATCTAAAACCAACACTTTAATTTCCATTAAGTCAAAGATTGAAACTTGCAAGTAAACGTGGAGGAGATATTGATAGAGAAGAAATTTTATACAAAGAGTTTACTTCCTACCACTTCTAAAATTTACATAATTAGAAAACCAAATAACATAAGAGTGCGTCTGGGGAGAAACGCGTTTCTTGGAGAAACGGGCTTGTTATGTCGCACGACATAAGTAGCCAGTTTCTGGATATCCTTTACAAAGCTTCTGGATATCCAGAAGCTTTGAAATGGATATCCAGAAGCTTTGTAAAGGATATCCAGAAACCAAGTATTTTTTTCTGGATATCCTTTACAAAGCTTCTGGATATCCAGAAGCTTTGAAATGGATATCCAGAAGCTTTGTAAAGGATATCCAGAAAAAATATTTGGTTTCTGGATATCCTTTCCAAAGCTTCTGGATATCCTTTCCAAAGCTTCTGGCTATTGGCTAGGTATGTCGCACGACAAAACAAGCCCCGTTTCTCCACGGGCGACGGAGAAACGCGTTTCTCCCCAGATTTTGTGATAACATAATCAAATAATTATGATAAGGAAATTAATTGGATAAGGAAACTAAATAGAAGATTCTTTAAACTGTATCTTTGACAGTGCCTACCACATTTGACGTTTCACTATGATTCACAATAATGACTTACTGTGAGCATGAAGATTGATTATTTTGAGGCATTAAAATTATAACATAACAAAATCTCGGATACATTTTTTTTTTTGTAAAACGTGTTTTTAAAATACGCGGTGTCATTTTAAATATCTGACACTTTATAATATTAGAACTGTCACTTTATTTTATTAAAATTGCCATTTACAGAAAATTCATTTTTCTATCTGTTAGCATAAAACACATTTTTTATAAAACTGATTCTATAACATAGATAAAAGGGAGTACTATTTTTTTTTTTAGCATGCTGAAAACTTATTAAGTTTTGGCTCGTTTAACCGTTTAAATTGTAGCGGTTAAAAATCATGGTTGGAGTCTTTATGATTAACACTTTAAAATATGTGGTGTCATTTTGTAAATAAGTGAAACTTTTTTTAAAAAACATATGGTGACAATTTTTTTTGTAAATAATCGAAATTTATAAGAATTCACTAGCACTTTTCGACACTATAATCGACATTATTCAATACTATAATTGACATTTTTTAACACTAGAAATGACACTGTTTCAACACTACCAACGACACTATTTAACATTATAATTGACAATCATTTATACTACCAATGGCACAATTTAACATTATAACTAACAGTTCTTAATACTATCACCGACACAATTTAACACTAAAACTGATAATCTTTAACACTAACACCGACACTATTTAACACTACAACCGGCAATCTTTGACACTATCATTGTCCTCTTTTAGAAAATGTTAAAAGTGTCAGTTTTTGAATGTTTATAAGTGTCATTTTAAATATCTGACACTTTATAATATTCGAACTGTCACTTTATTATATTAAAATTGCCATTTACGGAAAATTCATTTTTCTATCTGTTAGTGTAAAACACATTTTTTATAAAACTGATTCTATAACATATATTAAAATTGCCATTTAAGGAAAATTCATTTTTCTATCTGTTAGTGTAAAATACATTTCACATACTTCTGGATATGCACCTAACAGTTTCTGGATATCAAACCCAAAGCTTCTGGATATCCAGAAGCTTTGGTCTTGGCCTTGGGTTTTTTTTTTTTTTCTGGATATCAAATGCAAAGCTTCTGGCTATTAAAAACACGTTTCTCCATAGTTATGGAGAAACGCGTTTCTCAGCAGACCTACTTCAATAATAATAACTTTTACATTTTCGTTATGATAGTTAAAAATAATTAAAATAATTATTTAAAATTTATTTAAAATTTATTTAAATACAATAAAAAAAGTGAAACTAATTTTTCAAAACGGATAAATAAAGTATTTGTTAATTGAAAAGTTGAAAACTTGAAAACAAATGGAGTGTGAAGTAGTGAACATTGTTTCACAAATAAACCACATTTTCAATCATTGTAATAATTTATTCAGAATTGGACAAATCATTACCCAAAAATCTAAAATCAAGGCCTTCTATATTTTGTAAAATGTACAACAACAAAAAAAAAAAAAAAAAAAACAAACAAAACAAAACATTTAAAATGGAGGAGGGAAACCAACACTTTAATTTCCATTAAGTCAAAGATTGAAACTTGCAAGTAAACGTGGAGGAGATATTGATAGAGAAGAAATTTTATCCAAGAGTTTACTTCCTACCACTTCTAAAATTTACATAATTAAAAAATCAAATAACATAATCAAATTATGATAAAGAAATTAATTGGATAAGAAAACTAAATAGAAGATTCTTTAAACTGTATTTTTGACAGTGCCTACCACGTTTAACGTTTCACTATGATTCACAATAATGACTTACTGTGAGCATGAAGATTGATTATTTTGAGGCATTAACATTATAACATAACAAAATCTCGGATACATTTTTCTTTTTTGTAAAACGTGTTTTTAAAATACGCGGTGTCATTTTAAATATCTGACACACGTTATAATATTAGAACTGTCACTTTATTATATTAAAATTGCCATTTACAGAAAATTCAAGATTTCATTCAAGAATGAAGCATCTTGGCCTTGACTATCACTTTGTTCGGGAACAAGTTCAGAATAATAGCTTGCGAGTCTCGTTTATTTCAATTAATGATCACTTAGCGGATGCTTTAACAAAGCCTCTTGGTAAAGCACGCTTTCAGTTCCTTATGTCCAAGATTGATCTAACTACCCGCTCATCCATCTTGCCGGGGCATGTTAGAGATACACATGATATTTAGTTTCCTACTTTCAGTGATCAACAATTTATTTATGATCTAGCATTTAGATTGTCATGTGGAGTCAAGTTTGACTTGCAAATATACAGGAGTAGAGAGTCATTCAGCATCTGATATGACTAATGAAGTAAATCAGCATTTGAAATTATCCTGAAAATGCAAAAATTTGACTAAACACAAGAGTTGTTTACATGATCGGAGTGATGAGTTAGGAAGATGCCTGAAATGCAATTAACAATAGCAAGGAACCTCCCCAAAAAAATAACAAGCCCAGGAGGGACCGCTCCAAGAGCTTAAGCATTTTGATTACATTGGGGCTTATACAATAAAATACCCATCCAATTCTATTATTGCCAGCTAAATTACACTTGAGAATAGTTATTATTATTTTCCTTAGTTTCGAAAAATTAGTTATATTTTTTTTATTGTCAACTTAAGTGAACTTTAAATAATAAACTAGTTTGGTTTTAACTACACTAATGAGATCTAAAATTTGTTATTGATAACATTGTAAATATTATCAATAATAATAATTTTTACATTTTCATTATGATAGTTAAAAATAATTATTTAAATTTATTTAGTTACAATAAAAAAAGTGAAAATAATTTTTTGAAACGGATAAAAAGTATTTGTTAATTGAATAGTTGAAAACTTGAAAACAAATGGAGTGTGAAGTAGTGAACATTGTTTCACAAGATAAACCACATTTTCAATCATTATAATAATTTATTCAGAATTGGACAAGTCTTTACCCAAAAATCTAAAATCAAGGCCTTCTATATTTCGTAAAATGTACAACAAAAAAAAAAAAAAAAACATTTAAAATGGAGGAGGGAAACCAACACTTTAATTTCCATTAAGTCAAAGATTGAAACTTGCAAGTAAACGTGGAGGAGATATTGATTGAGAAGAAAGTTTATACAAGAGTTTACTTCCTACCACTTCCAAAATTTATTTTGAGGCATTAACATTATAACATAATTAAATTATGATAAGGAAATTAATTGGATATGGAAACTAAATAGAAGATTCTTTAAACTGTATCTTTGACAGTGCCTACCACGTTATTTTGAGGCATTAACATTATAACATAACAAAATCTCGGATACTTTTTTTTTTTTTTTTTTTTTGTAAAACGTGTTTTTAAAATACGCGATGTCATTTTAAATATATGACACTTTATAATAATAGAACTGTCACTTTATTATATTAAAATTGCCATTTACGGAAAATTCATTTTTCTATTTGTTAGCATAAAACACATTTTTTATAAAACTGATTCTATAACATAGATAAAAGGGAGTACTATTTTTTTTATAGCATGTTGAAAACTTCTTAAGTTTTGGCTCGTTTAACCGTTTAAATTGTAGCGGTTAAAAATCATGGTTGGAGTCTTTATGATTAACACTTCGGCCAAATTCATGGTCCGACCCATTAGCCTACGGCCCACCGCCCGCCAGTCCTTCATCCAGTCCGTTAAATAGTGTCGGTGTTAGAGTACAAGGTACAGCAGAGGTGTACAAGCCTGAGAAGAAATGAAGACCAAGTCTTCTACAAATGAGGCGAGTAGTTCTACAAATAAGGAAACAACTTCAAGACTGTTAGCTGATCATTTTGAGTAGGCTCCATGTTTTGGAGGCCTATATATAGTGCAGTCGATCTACATTAGAGATCATCCAATTCAGAAGACACAAATCTGTCCAAGAAAGAATTCTGCTCTTCAAGTGTCGCCATTCAGTGTTGGAAATGCTTGATCCAACACTCGAAAGTTTCACATATAACTTTGTATTTTTGTGAGGTTTTGAGTGTTAGTATTCAGAGAGAGTTCTTTATTTATTGTTCCTTGAGTTAATGATTATTTATCATTAAGAAAACTTCTTCGACCTTGTATTGAATTTATTATATATAGAAAGGTCTTGCCCTCCTGGCGCCCATCAAGTTATATATTTGTATAACTTGATAAAAATATATTTCTTGTGTATTGTTATTTACTTCCGCTGCAAATTAGATTTATTTCTATTTATTTGTTGTTTTCGAATTGGTGTGTGTTGTTGTTAGTGTTGCCAGCACTAAGGACAACACTTGTGAGTTTTGTTTCACTTTGTGAGTTTCGTCTCACTTTGCTAAGCCATTGACAATTTCAATTGGTATCAGAGTCTAGCACTTGACATACTAAGTGTTTTGATCCTTTTGTCATGGCTTGTGATCCTGCTAATCCTAATCATAAAAGATTACCGGTTTTAGATGGATCAAATTATGCTTATTGAAAGATTCGTCTTCGCTCGCATATCAAATCAATTGATCTTCAAGCTTGGCGATCTGTTTTAAATGGTTATTCTCTTCCATTACTCCTTCCAGATGAAGATGGTGACGTTCAAGTCAAACCTGAATCTGAATGGACAATTGAAGAAAATAATCTTGCTAGTTACAATGAAAAGGCACTAAATGCTATCTATGAATGGGTTCACATGCACATGTTCAAACTCATTCAAAATAGTCTCACTGCAAAAGATGCTTGGAATACTTTACAAAGATTTTGTGAAGGAGATTGTAGTGTCCGAGAAACAAAGCTTAGAGGTCTTACTAGTAAATTTGAAAGATTAAGAATGGGTGAAAATGAAGATATTACTTCTTATTTTAAAAAGTTGATTGATATTTCAAATGCTTATCAAGTATTAGGAGAAACTTTTACAAATAAAAAACTTGTTTCAAAATCCATTCGTACTCTTCCCGAATATTTTAATATTAAAGTTTTGGCCATTGAAGAGGCCCATAATCTTTCAACATTGGATATTAACTCCTTGATGAGCATTTTGAAAAATTTTGAAATGAATCTCAATGAACAAACCGAGGCTTCAAAAGGCAAAAATATTGCTTTAAAAGTCGAATCTTCGGACACATGTGTGGATGATGAAGATGAATCCTTCGTGGAGTTAGATGAGAATACTAGTGTAGCTTTACTTGCAAAAAAATATAACTCCATGCTTAAGAAATTTAACAATGTGCAGGTAAAAGCTAAAGATCAACCGTCTAAAACATCTAGTTTTGTGCCAAGAAGAGTTCCTCCTCCGAACCAAAAAGACACCTTACCTAGACGAGCTTTCTCAGAAAAGTCTCGGTCCGACCCTAAACACATTGATTCTATTCAATGTCATGCTTGTTCCGGTTGGGGTCATTATGTCAATGAATGTGCTAATACCTTGAGAAAGGCGGGCAAAAATATGTGGGTGTCTCTTAGTGATGGAGAGGAGGAAGGAACGTAGAAAAATGAAAAAGGTCGAGCAAGTGGTTATGTTGGCCACGGTAGAGGAGTTTGCCTTTCGAGAAGGTGTTGCCTCAAGTGTTGTCCCAGATATGACAACACATGACACAACACTTGTGACTTATTCAGAAAGTGTTGCCTCAAGTGTCGTCCAGGAAATGGAAACACTTGACACAACACTCAGCAGGTATAATTCTTTAAATGATATTTGCTTGCATGGTTCTGTTGATCTAAATCCAGAGGAGTCTATAGAGGATGAACTTGATAAAGATGAGATCATTCATGAATTAAAAAACCACTATAAGTCTCTCCTCGTAGAATGGAAAAAGGAGAACAAGATGGTGGTATTCTTGAAAAAAGGAAAATCATGGTCTTAAAAACTCCTTGACCCGGCTAGAGGTTCAACTCAGTAGGAGATATTTGGATCTTGATAAACTCAAAGCCAAATTCAACCTAGCCGAATCCACCTTCAAAAAACTCAACACAAGTTCATTCAAATTGGATGAGATACTCAACTTGAGTAAGCCTCTTAAAGCTGACCTTGGGTTCCAAGAATCACTAGAAAATATTACTTCTTCCTAGTTTGATGTTGAAACTAAAAAATGTTTTGTAAAAGAACAAGTCAAGGAAAAGGGTAGTACTTCTAGTGATATTTCTGATCAAACCATTGAGTGTGAATACTGTCACAGACCTGGACATAAAAAATCAGATTACTTTGTTCTTCAAAAGAAAATGTCCAGTTTGCAAGTGTTGCCTCAAGTGTCGTCAAAATCTCAGGACAACACTCGAGAAAACACTGGTGGACAAAAGTTCAGATTTTCAAAAAAGACTTGGTTACCTAAAGAAAAACTGAAATTCTATGTTGTGTGCACTGCCTTAAGGACTAACATTTCAGGTGCTTGGTACTTTGATAGTGGTTGTTCACGTCACATGACGGGAACAAGATCATTCTTAACAGAGTACAAACCTATTCAAGGAGGATCAGTGAAATATGGTGGTGGAGGCAAGAGTGAAATAATTGGAAAAGGAACATTGGATATTGTTGGTTTTCCTTCTTTAAAAAATGTCTTGCATGTAGATGGTCTACTTGCTAATTTAATTAGCATTAGCCAATTATGTGATGATAATTTGGAGGTAAAATTCAATAAAAATACCTGTGAAGTGTTTGATAATACTAACTTTTGTGTCATAACTGGAATAAGATCGAGTGATAATTGCTACCTTGTTGGTAATAAACAAGTATGCAATTTTACAAAACATGATGACATAAGGTTATGGCATCAAAAGTTAGGTCATTCTCAATATAGGAATCTTGAGAAGATTATCAAACTCAATGCCGTCAAAGGTGTTCCTAAATTAAACCTCAAAGACACCATGTTGTGTGGTGACTGCCAAAAGGGTAAGCAGACTCATGTTGCTCATAGTGTTGGACAACACAATGAGCAACACTCAGGAACAACACATTGTTTTCAGCTTTTACCTATGGACTTGATGAGTCCTATTGAGGTAGAAAACTTGGGAGGTAAGAAGTATGTTTATGTTATAGTTGATGATTTTTCTAGGTTTATATGGGTCTATTTCTTAAGAGAAAAATCTAAAACTTTTGATAAATTTACTCAATTAGTTTCCAAAATCAAAAACATGTTTTGTTCTCTTGTTTTTCGAATAAGATCAGATAATGGTAGAGAGTTTAAAAATATCTCCTTTTCTACTTTTTATAGTAAAAAGGGGATATACCATGTATTTTCAGCACCCAAAACACCACAACGGCAGAAAGGAAAAATAGGACTTTGTTAGAGATGGCTCGTGTTATGCTAATTGCTAGAAATATTTTTAAATATTTTTGGGCCGAAGTATTAAACACAGCATGCCGCACTAAGAATAGAGTTTTCTTAAGACCAGGTACAACTATGACACCCAATGAAATTTTAAATGGTAAGAAACTTACCGTTCACTATTTCCACGTTTTTATGTGTTTGTGCTATATTTTAAATGACCGGGAATACTTAGGAAAACTAGATTCTAAGAGTGACAAAACTATCTTTCTTGGTTACTCTCAAAACAGTCATGCTTATCGAGTCTATAATTTGAGGTTAAAAGTGATTCAAGAGTCGATAAATATTGAATTTAATGATTACTTGAGCACCACAAGAGAACCAGCCGAAGATATACCTCTGATATTGCTGAAAGAAGTTGAACAACGTGCTGAAACAGAAATTGGATCAACCAGTACAGCCACAGATTCGGGTGTTACCTCGAGTGTTGTCCCTGAAAAGGCAACACATGAGGCAACACTGGAGGGCAGAACAATGGCTGGAAATGCTGATGCTGAAAGTAGTGACTCAGATAAAGAAGAAGATGGATTGGTGTACCATCAAGGCAGGTGAGATCCCCCAGCACCATCACGAATTATTAATTATCACCCCATTACTCAAGTAATTGGTGATATTAATGAAGGGGTTTGAACAAGAAATAAGGAGCCAGTTGACTATAGAGATATGGTAAGGTATGTGTGTATGTCTTTCACATACTCCAAGGTAAAACACTCATGTTTCGTTTATTCTCTTGAACCTAAGAATGTGATTGAGGCTTTAAATGATAATTTCTAGATACAAGCTATGCAAGAAGAGTTTGAACAATTTACCCGTAACGAGGTTTGGTGTTTAGTTCCGCGTCCTTTACATATAAATATAATTGGAACTAAATGGATTTACAAAAATAAATATGATGAATTGGGTAATATTGTTCGTAAGAGAAAATGGGTTCGGAGGTCAGGTTACGTGTTGGGAAGAACCGAGAGTTCACCCAACACGCCTCGTCCATAGACGAGTCTTTCAATCAAAAACATCCAAGTAAATCAAAATTGTGTGCAAATATTGATAATAAACAAAGTGTGATAAAATGCATCTTATTAATTATGGAACGAGAATTACATATTGTGAGCCCATTATTTAGGGAGGCCACATCCCTGATACAAACAATCTGAAACAGATTACAAAGGAAAAAGGGTCTCTGCAGATGGGTCATGTATGTCGCATGACACATCGCACCAGTGACCACATGTGTCGCGTGACACAGGATCATTTGGAGACAAAGGTGTCGCGTGACACATATGAGCCATCTGCAGAAACTTAACAAGATGAGCACAGAATCAACAGAAAGCTATACAGATCTAATCATTTAACTAGATTACGAACGAAATACGAAACGAAACTAAATCAACCCGGGGAGTGTGGATATGGGTAGATCCACACCCCTCGGGGTTCAAACACCAAGTTCAATCAAATAATCAACAATAAAGGCTCAATTGCACGAATTACTCAAATTAAACAGAGAGATTGCGATTGGGATTCGGTAATCCAGATAGCTAGGATCGATTGCGAATCCAAACAAAATTAGATGCTAGAATTAATAGAAATTAAGCAAGAGAGAGAGAGAGATTGGGTTTAGGGAATCGTTACCCTTGTTGCTTCCACGAATTCTATATCTAGTTAGATATAGAACCCTTCAATTCTTCACTTCTGATCTGGAAGGACTGATGTGAGGGGTTCAATTGGTGTGACTTGAGAATTGGGTTTGGAAGGGAGGAATTTGGTAGGTTGAAGGTAGGAGAGAGAGAGGTTTGTGTTTGGAGAGGTTCGTTACGCCGCAAATCCCGCAGAGTAACGTAGGCTAAAGTTGGGATCCATTTATGAGGGGGGGTCTTATTTATAGGCTGCAGTTGGCTGCCTTAGTGTGTCGCACGACCTTACGCGTCCTCTTTCCATGCCTCAAGCTGTCGCGTGACACAAGGTGGCTCAACAGCTTTTGGCGCCAAAACCAGTTTCTGGAACATTCCGGGAAAATACCCAAAAGGTCCAACAGGTTTTATTCCCAAGGGGTCCTTTGGCATGAATAATGTACCGAAAGGTACTTCCTTCACGGGAAACTCATGGAACGTTTTCGGAAGTCTCGGGATAGGCCGAGAATTTACCAAAACGCCCCTAAATGCAATTTTATTATATTAAAATGCATCTAAAAGGTTGCGAATTGGATTGGCGTACTTACAGGGGTGTTAGTTTAAATGTAGTGTATGCATGCTTTTAAATCAGTTTATGTACATATGTTAGCTGGGAGCCATGTTGATGCTATGAAATCCATAGTTTTACTTTAATTGACTTTGAAACCAAACATGACGGTTGTATGCACGTTGTTAGTGGGTGTTAGTGTAAATGATAAGAAATACATGGGGTGTTAGTTTAAATGTAGTATATGCATGCTTTTAAATCAGTTTATGTACGTATGTTATCTGGGAGCCATGTTGATGCTATGAGCTCCATGGTTTTACTTTAATTGACTTTGAAACCAAACAGGACGGTTGAATGCACGTTGTTGGTGGGTGTTAGTGTAAATGATAAGAAATACATGGGGTGTTAGTTTAAATGTAGTGTATGCATGCTTTTAAATCAGTTTATGTACGTATGTTAGCTGGGAGCCATGTTGATGCTATGAAATCCATGGTTTTAGTTTAATTGACTTTGAAACCAAACAGGACGGTTATATGCACGTTGTTGGTGGGTATTAGTGTAAATGATAAGAAATACATGTGGTGTTAGTTTAAATGTAGTGTATGCATGCTTTTAAATCAGTTTATGTACGTATGTTAGCTGGGAGCCATATTGATGCTATGAAATCCATGGATTTAGTGTAAATGTAGTATATGTTTTCTTTTCTAAGATTACCCCTAAATCCTAATGAAAGTAAATATTATACTCACAACTTTAGTAACTAAAGAGAACATATTTTTATCACAAGGATAATATGGGAAGCTAAATGTTGCATTTATACAATTTCAAAATAATAATCTCGCTTATTTTATTTATAGGAAAAAGAACATGGCCCCGATGTCAGGTTTTTGGATGTTTTCGTTAGCACCCATGTTAGAACTCCTACATCCGCCGATCAACCTCCGCAATGGGTTGATGATCGATCTGCATTGGCCTTTGTAAGTAAACTATCATTAAATGACTTGATTTTGAATATGTAAATTTATTTATGTACATTGTGTATATGATTATAATTGTTTGTTTTATTTTGACAGAATACATATCAAGCCGCCGTTGTTCCCGAAGGTACTCCTCCCGGCCAGCCCGTTCCATTCGTGCCTGAAGTTTGGCACTCGGTCACCTCATATAGACATCCAAAGAGAGGAGACCGAGTGTTAAGGATGGGGGATCACGGGCTGCAATGCCCATCGACGTCGACCGGCCGTCGCGCGAATGTTTTCAGGCCCGATACTCAGTATGCTTCGAGGATCAATACTTTAGAGGCTCAGGTGGCTGAGGAGAGATGCGTGGCTGCAGAGGCTAGGGCACAACTTTTGGAGGCTCAGACACAGGCTAGGGCAGAGCTTGCGCAACATTAGGAGGAGACGAATCGGAAATTTGCGATGTTGATGGCCCAGATGCAGAATCTAGTGCAGCAGGGTAATTTCCAGCCTCCCCAATCCCCCCCCCTCGAGTTGATTTCGTACTATTTTATACTTTTTTGTAATAACATTTGTGATATTTGTTTGTAATAACATTTTGGGTACTGGGATGTCCCCACCCTGCCTCCCCACCGATTTGGTACCTGTGGGAGCCCAACCCCCCCCACCGATTTGGTACTGTATTTTTGTTTTTAGATTTATAGTTTTAGTTTTATCAATTGTTATATAATGTACAAAAAAAAATTATAATTGATATTGATTTTTTTTATTTATTGCATTATCAGCGGCGAAAATTTCCGTCGCTGAATTAATTAATTTTAATTAAATTTTATATCAGCGACGAAAATTTTTGCCGCTGTGTCAATTTATTTTAAATTAATTTAATTAAATTTTTAATTTCACCGGCGGAATATTCTGTCGCTGAAATAAAAATTTATTTAAAATAAATTAATTCAGTGACGAAAATTTCCGTCGCTGAGTTAATTTAATTAAATTTTTATTTCAGCGACGAAATATTCAGCCGGTGAAATAAAAATTTATTTAAAATAAATTAATTCAGTGACGGAAATTTCTGTCGCTGAGTTAATTTAATTTAAATAAATTTTTATTTCACCGGCGGAATATTCCGTCGCTGAAATAAAAATTTAATTAAATTAAATTAACTCAGCGACGAAAATTTTCGTCACTGTTATTAAAAGATCACTGACAAAATACTATTTCCGTCGGTGTACACCGACGGAATTTGATCTTTCGGACCATTGCGGCGGGCTGACAGTGGCGGACTACCGACGGAATTTTTCTGTCGGTGATAGACCTTTAGTGACGGAATACCTACTCTAGCGGCGGAAAATTCCCCCGCTAAAACACTTTTTTCTGGTAGTGATTCCGGGGCAATCGCATAGGGTGGTTTGATGACTTTACCATGAAGCAGGGACTGCTTGGATTTGATATTATTGATGCCAGGGGCATTGGTATTCGGTACGGACCGATGGAGGCACATTTGAGGAGAGGGATAGCTGAGTATCTGGCTGGTTCCGAGAGGATGACAGCTGATTGTTTGGCTAGGGGGTTCTTGTGGTTTGCTCTGTCAGCAACCATTTTTTCCAGCGCTGACACGACGTGCTAGTTTGCTTTGCTTGGCCCCTTGATTGATATGGAGGCAGTGAGGGGGTTTGCCTGGGGAGAAGCTGGCCTGGCCGAGCTTTTCTTCGCCTTGGACAAGTATTCCTGGGGGGAGGATAACTCGTTCTGCTGTTTCCAGTTTGTGCTGGATGTGAGTCCCCTTCTTTTTCTCTTCCTTGCCTTGCTTGTACTTGTTTTTATCTGCTTTGTAGCTGACATAACTTTCCTGGCGTTTTATAGGTGTGGTGCTTTGAGGTGTTCCATCCGCATCGATGGAGCATTAGGGAGGAGTATGCTCCTTTGTTTCCCGCTATGCTGACTTGGCAGAAGGCGGCTAGGAAGCCAGTGAAGTCGAGGGAGAGTACCCGTGTGACTTATGAGGAGGTGTCTTTGGCTCTGGACCGAGACTTTTCACCGAGGATCAACTTGACTTGGTGGAGCCGATTCGATCAGGCGGTTGTGAACGCTGCCAGGGAGGTTATGAGTCAGCGAAAGATGCTAGTGGGGCTTCACTGTGACGTCCTGTATCTTGGTGAGAGGGTGTCTTGCCAGTATGCTCCGGGATCTGGTCCCTTGGTTTCGAGCGATCCGCCTCTTCACATGTTGTTTCCTTTGTCCATAGCTGGGGAGGAGTTGCAGCGGTATCGGTGGGGAGTGCCTTATGTTGAGAATGTCATCGAGGACGCCGACTATAACATTTTTTGGAGGATGAGGCTGAGGAGGCCACAGGTGCTAGCCAGAGAGGGTGAGGACCCTGCACATCCCAGAGATTATCCGTTCCCCTGCACTCGCTTTGCATACGAGGGCGTTGGTGGTTCTCGCAGGCGATTTTCGATTCCCATCCCTGAGCAGGAGAGGCCTCAATATAGAGTTGAACCAACCCAGTGCTTCGGTGAGTATCTTGCTGCTTTTCTGTATTGTAGTAGCTTTCTGCAAATGTTGCATCTGTGATGTTCTGTCTGGTAGTAACTTTCTGCAAATGTTGCATCTGTGCTGTTCTGTCTGGTAGTAGCTTTCTGCAAATGTTGCATCTGTGCTATTCTGTTTGTCTTTTGATGGCTTTCCTGGTTTGCAGGTTTCTGGCCGTACCTACGATTAGGCTGTCATACGTCTAGACGGGGTGACTGGTTTTGCCAGGAGGCTTGTTAACTTCCTGCGGTGCAGTTCTCGGAGGAGTGCGGCTGTTCATGAGTCGATGCCTTCCAGACCGTTCGTTGCGAGAGACTCATCTGCTTCTACGGCTGGTGGTATAGATGCTGGGCAGGGCTTTAGTCAGTTCTCTGGTGAGACTACTGAATTTGGGGTTCGCCATTCTTCGTACTCAGGATTCTAGCATGGGGAGTCTTCGGGAGGACAGGCGCGGGGCCGTCATTCCTCGTATTCTGGATGGGATGACTTTGTGGATTACATGTCTACCACGGATCCTGACGAGCCAGACTCTGAGTAGTCTTGTTGATACCATTAGGTAATTGTGTGCACTGCCTGTAACAGATATTGTTTTGTACTCGAGAGGCCCTTGGGGCTGTAAGTACCCAAATCTGGCTCATGCCTTCCGGTTAAGTTTCCCGGCAATTCCTCGGACTTTCCTAAAGTTCAGGGGCAATTTGGGAACTTTCCCAAACCTTCCAAGGGGTGAAGGACTTGCTAGGAATTAAAATTCCACGTAGTCCCTCGTTGGAAAGAGCTTCTACAATGCCACCTTGCATCATTCTAGAAATAGGCTGAGTCATTAAAGGATAAGACCGCACGGCTTCATTAGCAAGTGGTTAATGCCGCACGGCTTCATTAGGAAGCACAAATCTTCCTATAAATAGAGGCCTCCTCTATTCATTTTGATATACAATTTTTGCACTGTTACTCTGCCAAAATAGAACCACGAGTTTCCAGAAAGCAGAAACCTCTCAAAATCACCTCCCTCCTCTCCAAAATCCCTCCAAAGTTACTCCTTCCTTAGGAAAGCTTCAAGGGAGATAGAGGAACACCACCATTGGTAACCTCTCCTCCTTTCCTCTTTAAAATATACTTGCCATCTTGTCATATTGCTTACTTGCTTTCCATATTGCCATTTTATTGCTATTTATGTGATTTATTCCCATAAAGATCAAGTCTTTACTATGTAGATCATAATACCCCCCATTCCCCTATCACATAGGATTCATGGAGAATCCATCACAAGGATGAACAATGAGACCATAAATGGCTTGTTCTAGGGTGGATCTCTCACATGATGATGTGAAAATGTCATCTTTTATCATATAAAAATGTCATCATTTCATTAAAAATGTCATCTTTATTTACATAAATGTCATCCCCTTCCCATAGGCCTTGCTTCGAAGGATTGTCCACCTAAATGGTTCTTAAAGGACATAGGAAAGCCATAAAGGTCCTCCCTTTACATTCCTAGTCTTAGCTTTCATAGTCTTCCTTACACATGCTTGCATAAAAATGTCATCTTTACTTTAAAAATGCATTCCCCATGTCCCTCATGGTTGGATCACTCTCCAAGGATTGCCTAGTGACCTTCTTAAGGCACAAAAAGGCATAGGATGAGTATAAAGATTCAATCTTTATACCCCTCCCCTTAGTCCCTTTGGTACTTGAAGCATCTCTTGGGGCGTAGCGGTGTAAAGGTCATATCTTTACGTCATTTCCTCCATTTAAAGATGACATAGTTGGATATCCCTTTAGAGACGGATGAACTTGAGCCCCTACATCTCCGATCATCACTTGAGACGAGCACAAATGTCCCTATCAAGCTCAAATCGTCTCAAGATGTAAGATTGATGGGCAAAGGTCCTTCCTTTCTAAAGAGTCTCATTCTTGGACTATAAAAAGAGGCATCCCTATTCCGATCACATGTGACCAAAGGTCACTTAATGATGATCGTAAGTCCAAGATGAGCACGGGATCAAAGTCCCGAACATATCAAAATCCAAGGAATCCCGAGCGATAACCAAACCATGGTTTATACGTCCGAAAGACCACTCTGCACATTCCCCCCCCCCTTTTTATCAAATCACATCCCACACACGAAAGTACAAACGCAAGCACGAAAGTTAGATCTTGGAAGACTTGCTTCGGCAAGGCTCCTTGGATGAACGCCAAACGTTCTTCCCAAGGGGTAACTTAACCTCCGGACCCTAATCCTTTTTTTCAAAGTTTTGAGGAAATCAAAATGGTGTGGTGACTCCGTTTTTCAATTTAAACCGGAAGTCTTCAAACCGATGTGAGGCGGTGACCCCTTACACGAGAAAGCGGTTCAACACAAAAAAGCGCCGCAATCTTGGGCACCACATTCACAGTTTGGCGACTCTGCTGGGGAAAGCCAAAAAAGCTTTTATTTTTAATAAAAAAAAATGATACTTGGTATATAGGTGGAAACCATTAAACTTCCCGTTATCGCCTCCTCACCCGAGTCTGGGATAAAATATGGTCTAACAATGCCACGTACCGGTATCCTTTTTGAAAAAAAAAAGAAAAAAGCTTTTTGAGTGGGTTAGCCTTTCGCCGTGGATCAGATTCTCGTGCTTGCTTTCTTTCTCTTGTTTTTTTTGCATGAATTTTGGTTCTTGGGATTGTGCACATTCTGAATACTGAACAGGAAGCTTTCTGGAGCTGAAAAGGTGCCAAAACGTTCGGGGAAACAACCTGCAAATAAAAAATATTGGAACCTGGAAAATTGCTTGATCCAGCCGTACGGCTTGATCTTCCCAGATCCTGGCTGGGCGGCTTCTTTGGGAAATTCCACCAGGACACAATCTGAGGCTAATCTGGCAGCTTAGGCAGCTTGGGACTATTCAGTTCCAAGACTGACCGGACCCCAAAAAATTTACGTGCTTAACTGTTGCATTTCCCCCGTCCCGAAAAATCATTCCTTTTAAAACACATTTATGAAAAAATTTTGTTTTAACTCAAAAAGGAACATTTTTAGGAGGCCGCACACTACGCGCACCTTATATATCCTGTACACTTTGCACGCACGTCCTTTTAACCCGGGATGGTTGTTCAGTTGCAGTCACGGACAGCCTTACGATGCTCCCGGGCGCGCACGGAATCATCCCAAACTTCCCATGGCAGCCAGTGTCGACCAATGCACAGTCCGTGTCACACATTTTAAAACCCTGGCTTTTGGTTGGTTTTTGGTCTAGATCGTGTCATATAGCCTAATTGCATACCCCCGTAAAGGTCAAACCTTAGCCCATGACGGAAGTCAAGATCCTTCGCGCAAGCGAAACTCTGCCGAAATTCCGCCAAGGAAAATTGGCAGAATCTTGACTCCGGCATTGACTTTGACTTTGACCCGCACGGGATACGTAAAGGTCAAACCTTAGCCCATGTCGAGAGTCAAGATCCTTCGCGCAAGCGAAACTCTGCCGAAATTCCGCCAAGGAAAATTGGCAGAATCTTGACTCCGACATTGACTTTGACTTTGACCCGCACGGGATACGTAAGAGTCAAGCCCGAGTCCGTGCCAAAAAATCAAAAGATCTTTCGCGCAAGCGGAGCTCTGCCGAAATTTCGACAAGGAAAAATTGGCAAGATCTTGACCCGGCATTGACTTTGACCTTGACTCGCGCAACGTATGCAATAAAGTTCAATGTGACACTGTGTCATCCGGCTTTTACCGTCCGACCCATGCCTATTATTTTCTTGGACAATGCCAAAAAGTCAAAACGTCAATTGCGCAAGCGAAGCTCTGCCGAAATTTCGTTAAGGCTGAAAGACGAGACTCTCCCGGCATTGCCTTGACTATAATCTGCATCGCTCGTGCGTTAAAAGTTCCTATGACCCACTAGACCCATTAGGAGTGTTCTTCTCTCTCGGTCGGTGGGATCCGCGTGCCTTATAGGACCCTCGCCCGGGGCTGTCCACCCTGGGAGGTTGAAATACAGGTTGAAAACGAGGGGCTTATAGACGTAGTGATGGAACCCACTGATCCAAGATCTAGAGTAGTTGCGAAAAAGAAGGGCAACCCCTTTTTCAACCAAATAAAAATTAATAAAAGACACTTTTTTAAGTAAACTGAAAGATTCTTAATTTGCATATTGCTTGAGCCTTCAGCCTAAACACCTACCCCAGAGTCTAAATCTTGCCTATCCCTTTCCCGCAGCGAGAAAGAAGTGGGTGAGAATACCGGGTCAGCGGCTTGTCAGTGCAGAAATCTCAGATGGTTCGTCATAATCGTCAGGGTCGTCAGTCCAGAAAGTCATAATGGCAGATTTGACAGAAAATAGTAATCCGATGATTAGGAAGGAAGAGTTAGTCCTAGCTTTGGAAAATACCCATATGGTTCATGAAGAGCAGCTGGCCATGCTCATCGGTGCTCTCCGCCATCATGGAGTCCATGTAACAGTTGAGGCAAATGGTTCTTTGGTCATGATTGAAGATGAAACTCCAGGAACAGTGATCTCAATCCCTCCATCCTACAGCCAATACCTTCCTCCATCCACATACGTTCCCTTACCAAGGACTACTCCTCTTCAGTCCTTTCCAACACCTCTGGCCATTAGGGCTTCATCGCCCTCAGCTCCCCATAACGGATTGGGTTTCATTACCCCTGTTCCTCAGTTTTAGCAGTGCCTGCCAGTTTATGCTCCAGCTTCACATAATCAGCTTGAGCCATGGGGCTATGTTCTGAGACCTCTATACTCACCTGAATACGATCATGAGTTGCTAAAAGAAAATTTGGACGCCTCAAGTTTTCAATTGTCATCCACCAGACTTAGTGAATTCACCCGTCAGTTTCACCAGTCTACTGTTGTGGTTCCCTCTACTGATAAAAGTCCTGTTGCGAGTTCCAGTAACTCGAGAGTCCCCGTTGACCCCCATGTGGCAATATTGATGGAGCAAGTGAAACTAATGCAGGAGAAGCTTGATCTCATGATGAGTACCAGTACTCCCTTGACCCAAGGTGTCGAACCAGGCAAAGAAGTGACTCAGCCGTGCAAAATCCAAGTGCCCGAAGTGAGAGAAGTTGACAGGATAACTTGTTCTAAGTTTGAGAAAAGTCTGAAGACACAACCAGCCAGTACTACCCCTTTCACTCAAAAAAACCAGCGCAGCGCTGAATCCTCCCAAACAAATCCAAATATCCCTCAAATTCCTCCCAGGTTCACTTCCTTCCATCAATATGCTCAGTCAACAAATTTCGTCCCCGTGACTTTTTCGACCCATTTCTTTGGACAACTTGTACTTGCTCCAGCAGCTCCATGGCCTCAAATCTCTCCACTTCCACCAGTATCATGGGCACGTAACTGATCACTGCCTCGGTCTGTGATATGGGATCCAGAAGTTAACAGAAAAGGGAAAGCTCAAGTGTTCTAGCAGTCCAACCAGCGAAGAGTAGCTAGGCTAGGGGTATCTATCCTTGAGCAAGATTAAGAAATAAAGTAGTCTCTCAGTCAACTCTCGTAGGTTCTAGTACTTTCCTCTTTTAATCAAGTCCTCCTCGGACATTGTAATTAATCTTCAATCTTCTATAAAAGAGTCTTCTTCTTTTCTTGCTAGACTTAAGACATTATTTGCACACCTACATTACATTTAATGAAATGGTTTTATTTTATATGATCACTTGCATTGCTCAATAAACTAATCACTCGAAATAATTAACGTTCTGATTAATCGGTGTGAGAAAATCAACCAATGCTTTCCCCATACACTTTCCTTACCTCACAAAAGGCCTCCATCAAGCCATACACTTTCCTTACCTCACAAAAGCCTTCATCAAGTCATACGCCTCCCAAATCATGTCCTTACCATCACCTTGACCAAGTCAACGACAGTGGCAACATCAAGGAACAACAAAAGGTCACTCAGCATCGAAAAAATTGACCCCATGTTGATGACAACCTAGGAGCTTGCCTTCGACCTCAAAAAAAAAAAAAAAAGGGTGCAAAAAGAGTAATACCCAGCTAGGCTAAAAACCTTGTAAAGGTACAGTCTAGGCAAAAAACAGGGTTGGCACATATATATATAAATATATATATATATATATATATATATATATATATATATATAAATGAGGCCAAAAATCCAGCACCGTCAATCAGAAGCTTGACAGGTTGGGCAAGGTCAAAGCTGAAAGAATAAAAGTTGTCAATAGCAATGGAGTGGTCAAAGCAAAGGCGGAAGCATTTCATAAGCCTTTAGGCATATGCGAATCCTTTCTTCCCCAATGAAAGACGAAAATCGGGAAGCAATTGAAGCCGCCGTCCAAAAATGATTTGGTCAAGGAATCATCCCGAGGCCCATGCCTCATCATCCAACCTCCTCATCCGAGCCTTTCCACTAAAGGAACCACAAATCCCCTTTCCAAAGCCAAACGCAGTTCAGCCGAAGCCAAACTACGGCGACCTGAGCTCCTCATGAGGGGAACGTAGGCAACCAGAAATGGTCCGGTCATAAACACATCCAAATTCCGTAAAATTCGGTCTCATCGGTGGCCTCTCCCATAAACATATCCAAATTCCCGAAAATTCGGTCTCATCAGTGGCCTCTCCCGTAAACACATTCAAATCCCAGAAAACCCGGTCTCATCAATGACCTCCCTATACACAAACCTTTCTTTCACACCCAGCCAACCTTGATCCGCGACATCGGTTGACTTTCCCCTCGTGATTAATCAAAATGTTTGTTCATATCGAGATTAGTGGTTGAATAACCCGAACATTAGTAAAGGGTTTTAAGCAATCTTGTGATCATTGTAAATAAAACAAATTTTCAGATGTCTTGACAAGTCTTCTCTTTCCAAATCTTAGGAAAAATAGTGCTAAACACTGATTTTCTGTCAGTAGGGGCTTCCATACACTTTTACCAACCTTTCTACGCTTATACTCTCTCAAAAGAGTCAAACCCAAAGCGAGTTCTCGTGCCTATGTCGAATAAGGCTATCAAAATAACACAAAATCGGGATCTATTCCCACCTTTCAAAAAATATGCCCCTGCATGTATAAATTTCTAAAATTTTTTTCTTTTACATCTTCTTAAGGTTGACTGAGTGACTAAAGGAAATAAGAAAGTAAGTACGAAAGGATAGGTTTTCCCTCTTCTGCTATAATTCGCATTAGGGCTGCCTTGAAACTCTTCAAGGTTGGGGCTTCGCCAAGCCATTTCTTTAGACTGGAGCTTCTTTAGTCACTTTTGGGTCTGCATCGGGTTCTTCACTAGGTCCCTAGATGGATTCAGTTTTGGTCAGATCAACCTCAGGATCGCTTTTGCAGTACCAATCCGATTGGCACTTTTGCTAGGTCATAAGATTGGGGCTTCACCAAGTCATTTCTTCAAAAACTAGACTTCGCCTATTCAGTTCATCAAACCGGGGCTTTGCCAATGAAAGGGTCTTTCTTCTCTTTAATAGAACCTAGGGCTTTTCCTCAAACCGAGGTTTCAATAAGTCACATCCATCCTCGGAAGAGAGGTTTGGTCACTTTGACATCTGCTTTAGTCTTTGGTTCTAAAATCCTGTCAGCATCAGCTTCAAGTGCTCGAGTTTGAGAAAGGAATTTTAATCAAGACTCGAGGTTTAAGATCCGGTCTCAGCCCAAAGGGGAATCCTGGTCCACATGACGCCTTTTCGCAGCATTGACAACATCTCATCAACAACAGCAAGTTCAGTTTGAACCCAAGGGATACGACCCCACCTTCTCGAAACCTGTCTCAAATAGCCCCCTATGAGATTGAAAGTTGTGCCTCATCCACGATTGAAGATTGGACAGAAAACGGTCTCTTTTCCCCTTTTGCAATTTGACTGGTTTCTCCATTGGCTATGATCGAAATTGATGATTTTTGGTCAAAAATGTGCTCTGGGATCAGTTGGGACAAGTCTAGGGTGAAAATGAAATGAAAAGGTCATCCCTTGATTTTATTTGAAAAAAACCAGTTCAGACAAGACTTCCAGCCGCACGACTTCTTTTGCCCAGGACCTGGCCGGACGGCCTCATTTGCTTCTGCAGAAAAAAAATATGCAGCAGCCAAAGCTGCTGCCCAAGTGGAGTTCTCACCCCCACTTTCTCAACAAAACCTGCATAAAAACATGTTCGAACACCATTCATACAATCACATGTCATCACAAACCATTTCTGACCCATTTCCACCCCATTTCCAAGCAAAAAAGCTGCCCCGAGGCTCAAGTAATATGCAAAAACATAAAATATAGATAAGAAAAGCAAATAAAAAATTAATACATTGTCTTCGCCTCCTTGGCGCCCAAATAAAACAAAAAATAACAAAATGTGCATAAATGTTCATTGTCTGTTTCTCTCCTTCTCCTAGGTCAACCTAAGGAACCCTAAGCCTCCGACTCCTCGTCGTCACTGCTTAGCTTGTAGAAATCAGGATCCCTCATCAAATCCTCGTCATCGCTCACGTCAGACAGATTGACATTCACGTGCTCATACTCCGCCAGCTGCTCTAGAATGCCCGTGTTGGGTCCCTGTCCCCGAGGCACAGCGCTGGTGGATGAGGTCTGATACTCTGAGGCTGACGAGATAGAGGCTGTGCTCCCAACGTGCCTTCTCTTGTGCACGGGCTCCTGCACATTCGCCCTAGCCCTGGAAGCGCAGGGCAGCTTCCTCAGAAGGGACCGACACACATCCTTCCAGCCCCTGTTCTGCCATACCAAGCCATCATAAGTACGAGCAAGGACCTGCGAGAAAAGAGAAGAAAAACTCAGAAAATCTCAGAAAAGTTTAAAATCACAGAAAGTAAAGAAATCCGAAAAGAGAAGGAACCTAGAAATACTTACAATGCTATCAGCAGGAAAAGTATACTGGGGCTCCCCCGTGTCAGGAATAGGCACCATGAACCTCCTCGGTACCCCGTTTACCACGTAGGAGAGATGAGCAGAGGCATAGGCGGATCAGTTGGCTCTACTTCCCCGTACCCCTGAGTGACAACTACCTTCACTAGCTTCTACGGTGTCCTCAACTGCACCTCCACAAAGGTGGCATACGGGGTAGCAAAGTCAAAATACTCCTCGGCCGCCACGCCAGCCTGATACTTCGCTATCTCATCCGTTGACCAGTTCCTCGGCTGCAACATAAGTGGTGGAGGGTCATGAGGAGTGATAGCATCTAAAGGAGGGACACGGCCATGCTGCCTGGAGAAGCGATCCCCCAAGTAAATGATGTCACATGTCAGCCCTGTCAGCCATCTCCTCTGCCTGGTCGCCACTAAGGCATCCCCTAGCAAGGCCTCCGGTTACCTCCCCCAAGGATAAAAATCCACCCCCTCGTAACCGTCCCTATTGACAACAGGTCTCACCATCTTGTAATCGAATGTATTCCAGGCTTTCCCGGTGAAATTATCTCTAGCCTCTCCCCTCCAGCGAATCATGGCCGGGAAGATCTCTGGATCACTCTGTTGGTTCCAAGGAAAGAACCCAATCACATCACAAAACCAGACCTGCATGTTAAAGACAAAAAGGGTCATTTTTCTCATAAAAATCTCAAGACAGAAAAGTAAAAGAGAGAAAAGAAAGTGAGGATACCTCCAAAGCAAAAGAAAAACAATCCATAGAAGCAGCCTTGTTTCGGCTATACAGATCCAAAGAGAAATAGAGCTCAGCAATCCCGCCTCACCCCAAGAGACCGCCCCAACCTCATCCATATTCTCCAAAGAGTCAAGCATGCAAAGCATTGCCAATGTCCCAGAGTTCGCAAAAATGGTGACTGACAGCATCAACCACAGAAAAGCTCTTGCGAGCTGGTGGGCAGTCACCTTATTGGCGGCGAACTCATCCATACACCTCAAAACCTCCACCTTAACATACCTCATCTCCATCCCAAGTCCTTTAGGTCGAAGGTCAAATCCCACCAGAGCTCTAAGCTCGGCTGCAGTAATGTGATCTCTCTAGGTCACAGGCCTCCCAGTGAACTGCAAGCCAGTGATAGCAGTGAAATCGGCAGGAGTCACCGTAATCTCTCCCCAGCTAAGATGAAAGCTGTAGGTGGTATCCCACCAGAACTCTGAAAGGGCCTGGACCAGCCCCTAGCTCTTAGAGGTCACATGAATGCCTCTACCAATAGCATCAATAAAAGAATCGAGCCTGGTAGCCATCACCAGCTGCTTGGGATTCACCCCATCCTTCTCGAAGTCGAGCATCCTATCCCACAACTTCACAGCCACCTCAGAGGGTCCCCTCGACTTGTTCCCCTGCATGAAAACACAACAAAAAATGTGTCAGTCCTTCATTTCATCTCAAAAGCATGCATATATTCAAAAGTGCACATATTTTCAAAGAAAAGCATTCATAAGAGATTTCTAGCATCCTTTGCCTAGAAAACGTGTCTTTCATCATTTGAAACACGTCATCCCGAGCACATTGCTCTCCTATGTACAGTCCAATTTTCACAAAATTCTTTGCACATAAGCATTAATATTTCAAGATGGCAAGCATGAATCCTTTTCATCATCCAAAATCTTGTTTTCCCATCCATGATCAGAAATTGACCTAGTTCTAGCACATGCAAGGACTTCGTCACATTTTAGACATTATTTTTCTTACTTTATTTTCAAAAAAATGAGTCATTCTCATATTTTTCAAATAAATTGCGTATGCATGTTCATTTATGTCCTTAACCTCATAGGTCAATCATCAAACTCCCAAAATCATCAACAAAAATCATAGGAAAATTTGAAAAATTCCTAAAAATCGGGTCAAGCCCTAAATCAATCAAAATTCAATCAAAATTGACAAAATCAAGCAAATCAAGAATGCTTACCCCAATAGATTGAGGTTTCGTCGATTTGTGCTCCCTCTTCCTGGGATAAAGCTCGGAAGGAGGCATGTTGAAGTTGTATTTTTGCTCGGTTCGAACGAACTCCCTCCTCCTCCTCCTCCTCCTAGCGGCCTCCAACAAAGTCATCCGCGCTTGCCTAGGTACAATATTCCCCTCCGGATCCATCTCGAGCTGTAGAAGCAAGGGAATTGAAGATTTTTTGAAAATTCTCTCTCTACTCTCTCTCTTCTCCCCGGCAGAAACAAGCGGCAATGGTGCCTTTGCCTGTTTCAAATTCTGTTTAAATAATCTGGTGAAATTAGATTTCTAGCCGGACGGCTTCTTTTGCCTCATCTCTCGCCGGGCGACTTCATCCTCTCTGAGCTGAATTTACACTTTTGCCCCTGGACTCTCCACTTAGGCATACAATTCCCGTTATCTCTTAACCAGAGTAACATTATTTCCCAATGATGTTCATTATCTCTAAGAAGAATAAACTTTCCTCTCGAAGCGCCTCAATTACTTCCGTTATAACGGAATAACGCCAGGTGACAACCTCCATTAATTGTCAAATCAGGTGACAACCTCCATTAATTTTCAACCAGGTGACAACCTCCATTAATTGTCAATCAGGTGACAACCTCCATTAATTGTCAAATCAGGTGACTCCTCCATGAATCGTCAAAACCTCAAGGATCCTAGACATTGTTCCTAACTATCTAGTGAGACTTAAACTATGACCAAGGCTTGATTCCTCCGGGATACGTAGATAGCCTTTCATAAAGGTCCAGCCATCCGACCACATTGGTCACCCTTTCCCTTCATCACTCCTCAGTGGTGAAGTAGCCCCTCATAAAGGTCCAGACATCCGACCACATTGGTCACCCTTTCCCTTCATCACTCCTCAGTGGTGAAGTAGCCCCTCATAAAGGTCTAGACATCAGGCCACATTAGTCACCCTTTCCCTTCATCACTCCTCAGTGGTGCAGTAGCCCCTCACAAAGGTCCAGATATCTGACCACATTGGTCACTTCCTTCATCTGGCATATCCCCAATAGGATCAACCATTTGATCTCCTAGGTCACTTTCCTTCCATCTTCCTAGCAAGGGATCAGTTTCTCTTCGTCATGCCCCAGTGGATCCCGAACTACGACCTGGATTGATTCCTCAGGGATACGTAGGTAGCCTACTTTAGGTTCAACCAATTCGTCACATATGACACCCCTTTCCTTGGTGGATCTTTTCCGAACTACGATCTGGCTTGATTCCTCCGGGATACGTAGGTAGCCTTCCAAAGGTTCAGCCACTCGACCACCTTGGTCACCCAATCCGTCTCGGCAGTTCGCCAGATTGGATCCTTTTTTATCGACAACCCCACTTGCCCTGCAAGTGACGTTGCCGAGGGGCTTCTGTAAGTACCCAAATCTGGCTCATGTCTTCCGGTTAAGTTTCCCGACAATTCCCCGGACTTTTCTAAAGTTCAGGTGCAATTTGGGAACTTTCTCAAACCTTCCAAGGGGTGAAGGACTTGCTAGGAATTAAAATTCCACATAGTCCCTCGTTGGAAAGAGCTTCTAGAATGCCACCTTGCATGATTCTAGAAACATGCTGAGTCATTAAAGGATAAGACCGCACAGCTTCATTAGCAAGTGGTTAATGTCGCACGGCTTCATTAGGAAGCACAAATCTGCCTATAAATAGAGGCCTCCTCTATTCATTTTGATATACAATTTTTGCACTGTTACTCTGCCAAAATAGAACCACGAGTTTCCAGAAAGCAGAAACCTCTCGAAATCACCTCCCTCCTCTCCAAAATCCCTCCAAAGTTACTCCTTCCTTAGGAAAGCTTCAAGGGAGATTGAGGAACACCACCATTGGTAACCTCTCCTTCTTTACTCTTTAAAATATACTTGCCATCTTGTCATATTGCTTACTTGCTTTCCATATTGCCATTTTATTGCTATTTATGTGATTTATTGTCATAAAGATCAAGTCTTTACTATATAGATCATAATACCCCCCATTCCCCTATCACATAGGATTCATGGATAATCCATCCCAAGGATGAACAATGAGACCATAAATGGCTTGTTCTAGGGTGGATCTCTCACATGATGATGTGAAAATGTCATCTTGTATCATATAAAAATGTCATCTTTACATTAAAAATGTCATCTTTATTTACATAAATGTCATCCCCTTCCCATAGGCCTTGCTTCCAAGGATTGTCCACCTAAATGGTTCTTAAAGGATATAGGAAAGCCATAAAGGTCCTCCCTTTACATTCCTAGTCTTAGCTTTCATAGTGTTCCTTACAAATGCTTGCATAAAAATGTCATCTTTACTTTAAAAATGCATTCCCCATGTCCCTCATGGTTGGATCACTCTCCAAGGATTGCCTAGTGACCTTCTTAAAGCACAAAAAGGCATTGGAGGAGTATAAAGATCCAATCTTTATACCCCTCCCCTTAGTCCCTTTGGTACTTGAAGCATCTCTTGGGGCGTAACGGTGTAAAGGTCATATCTTTACGTCGTTTCCTCCATATAAAGATGCCATAGTCGGATATCCCTTTAGAGACGGATGAACTTGAGCCCCTACATCTCCGATCATCACTTGAGACGAGCACAAATGTCCCTATCAAGCTCAAATCGTCTCAAGATGTAGGATTGATGGGAAAAGGTCCTTCCTTTCTAAAGAGTCTCATTCTTGGACTATAAAAAGAGGCGTCCCTATTTCGATCACATGTGACCAAAGGTCACTTAATGATGATTGTAAGTCCAAGATGAGCACGGGATCAAAGTCCCGAACATATCAAAATCTAAGGAATCTCGAGCGATAACCAAACCATGGTTTATACGTCCGGAAGACCACTTGGCACATTCCCCCCCCCCTTTTTATCAAATCACATCCCACACATGAAAGCACAAAAGCAAGCACGAAAGTTGGATCTTGGAAGACTTGCTTCGGCAAGGCTCCTTGGGTGAACGCCAAACGTTCTTCCCAATGGGTAACTTAACCTCCGGACCCTAATCCTTTTTTTCAAAGTTTTGAGGAAATCAAAATGGCGTGGCGACTCCGTTTTTCAATTTAAACCGGATGTCTTCAAACCGATGTGAGGCGGTGACCCCTTACACGTGAAAGCGGTTCAACACAAAAAAGTGCCGCAATCTTGGGCACCACATTCACAGGGGCGAACTTTGTACACTTGAGCATTTATTATGATTACTTTTCACTTATTCTTGGCAGATAAGCAAGTAGGTTGATTAAAAATAAATAATAACACGAAATGCATTGGATAATAAATTTGAGCAGGCAAAATTTATAGCTATTATGCATTGTTATTTATTACTTGCACTGTTGTATGAGCCCGGGACGGATGTGGTATTTGCAATAAGTGAATTGATCACGGGTTTGGTAAGTTTGGTTAAGGCATGAACATGGCTCATTTTGGAAATGTCGAGGGACATTGGTGCAGCAAGGCTGCATGTTTGACTGGGTCAAACTGAGAGACAGGCCGGCCGGCCAGAGCTTCAATTTTGACTTGTTTAAATTGCAATCCAGTTTCTGCAGATTCAGAAGTATCACACTTGTTCTTGAAGCTGAAATCTGTTTTCTCTCTCAAACACTTGAAGCTTTCTTCGCTTTCCATGGCCACATTTCCCATATTGTCGTCTCAGTTGTAAAAGCGATTCTTGGAGAGGTTCAAGACGTGGGTACGGCACTAAACGAGGCAAAACAAGGAGTTTTTTTAGGGTTGTTATAGGATGATGGCGGTTTGGGCTTTGAAGGAGCTTTTGCCGGACTAGGACCTTCTGAGAGCTGCGGATCATTTCTGGGATGAAAGGAGGCACGTGTACAGTTTCTCATATAATGAGATCACGCCCACGCTTGAAGACATTCGGGCTATCCTTGGAGGACCTGAGGTGGAGCAGATTGTTCTTCCTTTGGCGGGCGGCATGACCACTGTTGAGAAGTTGATGTCTCTGCTTGGCATTTCTGCTGAAGAGGCATACGGGATGCTGATACCGAACATTGACCATGTTGACATCTCGGGGATGCCAGATAGGTTTGCAAGTGTTGATGGGAGCGTTGCAGCGTGGGATGCTTTTGCTCTGTGCGTGGTTGCTACTCTGTTAACAGGATCATAATATTCACCACTTCTATCCGTGCGTAAGGTTTTAATCAAGCCATTTAGTTATAGTTCAACTTCTGTTTTATAAACTTTAAATTTATCTAGGGCTTCATCTTTTGCATGCAGCAAGTAAATATAGCAAAACCTAGAAGTGTCATCTATAAAAGTGACAATATACTTTTTATTGGCTAAAGATGGAGTTGCATGAAAATCACATAAATCACTATGTATTAATTCAAGTTTTATAGATTTCTTTGTAATTCTTTTAAAAGGTTTTCTAGTGATTTTTGTCAACATGCAAGTATTACACTTTCCAGTATTTTTATCAATAGCAGGAATCAAACCATCTTTGGACATTTCAAGCATTCTTTTATAGTGCACATGTCCTAATCGAGCATGCCATAATGAAGAATTGATAACAATAGAAGAAGTCATATAAACAGAACTAGAGTCAACACGAATTTTATTCAAATTCAACATAAACATCCCATTATTATAATAACCAAATCCTACAAATAACCAGACTTCGATAAGATATACTTATCGGATTCATACACTTGTTTGTATCCACACTTGTTTAATACAAGACCAGAAATTAAATTCTTACGAAGTTTTGGTACATACAATACATTATACAAAGAAATAATTTTTCCTGAACTGAATTCCAACACCACACTTCCTTTTTCTTGAATAGGAGCGGAATGGTCATCACCCATGTAGAGGATAGATCCGTCTTCCATTGGTTCATATGTCTTAAACCAACAACGATCTTTACAAACATGAGTTGTGGCACCGGAATCAATCCACCATGCAATTGCATCATCCTTCACATAAAATGCTTCAGAAATTAGTGAAACAGAATTTTTAATAAATCTGTTCCAACCATGTACTAAATTCTGACCTTGGTCTTGAGAATGGTCCTTAGACCCCTTTCCCGAACCACTGGTGCTTGCGCCATCCTTTTTGTTTCCAAAGCGACAATCCTTCTTAAAGTGACCAGTTTTACCACACTTCCAACATGCAACTTTAGGCTTCTTGTTGGGACCAGAACCATTGTCCTTGAAACCGCATTTCTTTCCTTTGTTATTATTGTTGTTTTTATTCTTTCCACCCTCATCAATCATATTCACCGAGGGTCCAACAACTTCTTTTCCTTTGCCTTTGTCATTCTCTTGCGCCCTAAGAGATTCCTCTATGCGCAAGAGACTACCAAGTTGAACCAAAGACAAATCGTCTTTACCATGTTTCAAGGTGTGTTTGAAGTCCTTCCAGGAGGGAGGCAACTTGTCAATCACACTTGAAACAGATATTGACTCATCCATCTTCAGCCCATGTTGTGTAAATTGTCCAAGGATTCTAAGGAGTTCATTGAATTGTTCCATGACAGGCCTTGAATTGACCATCTTGTAATTATTGAAATTACTTACAAGGAACTTCTTACTCGAAGCATCCTCTGCCATGTACTTGGATTTAAGAGAATCCCATAACTCCTTTGCAGATTCCACATTTTGATAAATATCAAACAGAAAATCAGACATACCGTTTAATATGTATCCTCTACAGATGTAGTCATCGTTTTCCCACTTTGATCTGCGTCTGACTGCTTCCAAATTATCATCCTCCAACAGTTCTGAAATTGGGGTAGATAGAACATACACAACTTTTAACGTTGTCAAAAGGAAGTGCATCTTCTTCTGCCAACGTCTAAAATCATGCCCTTCAAATTTGTCCAGCTTCCCAAATTTAGTCGTCATCTCCTTCACAGTACTTCCTCCAGCCATGATTACCACAAAATACTTTATTTGTTTGTTGGGGATTGTAGGGTTTCGATTTTGATAATGATGGTGGATATATGATTGAATCATGTATAATCCACTTTCCGAATAAAGTATTTCGACCCTTATTGCCTGGGTTACACGAAATCTCTATTGGGATAAGACAATCACACAATTTGTTTCTAGGCAAAGAAGACAAATCTTAAACTTGAGAATTGTTTTGTGTTTTCGTTGTTTTCTATGTTGTTGCAAAAGAGATTAAACTCTGTATTTAAAACAGATGAGAAGGAATCAGTTAAGTTTACAACAATCATGATTTTTGACCAACCATTGTGTCCTTTCAGTTTGAAATAACACCTGTTCAGGAACTGCTCGGCCGAGTCATGAGCCTTGCTCGGCCGAGCAAAGATGTCCAGAGACTTTTGCCCAACTGCTCGACCGTGTCATGTGAACTGCACGGGCGAGTCAATCATTCTGCTCGGTCGAGCAAGGCATATGCCTCTGTCGAGCATAACTGTCCAGAAACTTTGACAATCTGCTATGCTATGCTCGGGCGAGTCAAGCACTCTGCTCAGCCGAATATATCAGCAAAGTCAAAGGTGCTGCCCCTTAACCCTTACTTCTTTATCGTGGTCGAAAATGTATTAGCTCAAACGAGTGTATACTCCACACCGTTACAATAAAATAGCTGATGACACTAAAATCACCAACACCACGCCCTTCAAATAATACAGATTTGCATTTGTCCCCTTTCACTTCGTGAGGTGGAATCTCCTCTGTTTCTACTTCAAGCAGCAGCTTACACATTTCATCCCTCTCCAACTTGGGTCTATCTCGGATAAATCTTGTTGCCTCAGCACAGGTATCTTGAAACCTGATTTGCCCAATCCCTTTAAGCAGCATGTATGGACGGATAACTAGAAGATACATCATATAATCTGCAAGCAGTTTGCTAATGGTGAATCCTGTTGAAGATTATTTCTGCAAGCTTTTAGGTCATCGGAATACAAGATTGATCTTTGGTAAATCCTGTTGAAGATTATTTCTTGCAGAGTCAGTGGCGGAACCAGAAATGTTAGGAAGGGGGGGGCAAAAAATTGGGAGCAAAGGAAAGATGAATGGGGGTTCGGGGGCAGCGCCCCCGATTTTTTTTTTTTGGCTATTTTTCTCCTATACAATACAACTTTAGACATTCATTTTGGGATTCATTTTGGGAAGGAGGGACCAAACATGCCTTAGTGGATATGAAGTAAAATGGCTTAGCAAAGTTGTAAGAATTTACTCACCATAAGCAGTGGATTTCTTCCTGATCTGTCCATTAACAGTGCTGCCACGAAGGTTTCGCTTACGTAGAAACCTACTCTGTTAATCCCTTGCAATTGTTGAAACGCCATTAATCCAACAGCAATTTGATCATAGATACAAAAAATATCTCAGATTTAAAAAAAATGATTAAAGGAATTGAATATGCATAGTTGAATTTCAGCAGCTTCAGCAGAAACATCAGCATTTTAACATCAGTTAACTAAACAAGTAAAGCCGTTGTTCTTGGGGTTTTATTTCACTTTGTTTGCAGCAAATGTAATTATCAAAACTTACTTGAAACAAATTGACGTCCTGGTCAAAACTGGAAATAGGGTGATATTAACACAGACAAAAGAACAAACACCTCGTAGGCACTTGTCCAAATAAACAATTACTACCATTCTCAAGACAAAAACACATCAACCCACATAAAATAAAGCTTGAATATCACTTATGTAATCCCAATAAGTGAATAAACAACAATTGAACCCAAATTCGCAAAATTTTCAATTAAAATAAAACCCAAAATTAAAATAAAACAAGAACTTACAATGACTGCTATTGGGGATATAGATATAGCCATTGAGTCAGCTTAGAGAAGTTAAGTTCTGTATTGCTCTTTTGTATATAGTTTAAGGGCTTAGTTGTAACTTCTTGAGGAGTTAGTTAGGGTGGTTAGAAGTCTAGGTATATATGCTCAGTTTGTTATATTCATTGTAACAGAATATCAAAAATATCTTCTCTCTCTTTTCTCTCTCTCTCTCTCTCTTCTGAATACATTGAGTTCATGATTGTATCATGGTATCAGAGCCTTTTCGCGATTGATTGATTGAATTTCTTCTTCAAATCAACTCATTTCCTTCGTGTTATCTTTGTTCTAATGGCGGAATCAAACACCAATCCTGAATCCACCATTTCTACCGATCCGTATGATGTAGAAGCAGCTACGATTCAACTGAGCCCCTCACATCCTCTGTATCTTCATCCAAACGACAACTCTGGTATGAGCATCATCACAATTATTCTGTCTGGTTCTAATTACTCAGAATGGAAACGTGTTATGACCATTGATTTATCCACAAAAATGAAATTAGGAATAATTACTCGTGTTCATACTCGACCTAGTGTTGGTTCAAAGTATCTGATTCATTGGGATAGATGTAATGATATGTTAATTTCGTGGATTTTAAATGTCATTAATCCTGAAATCAAATCGAGTGTTTTGTATGTTACAAGTGCTAAGGAAATGGTGGAGGAATTACAGACACGATTTACTCAAGGTAACACACTCAGGATTTATCAAATTAGGAAGGAGATGTCAGCATTCTCCCAAGGCTCGCAATCTGTTTCTCATTATTACACAAAGTTTAAGTCCTTGTGGGATGAATTTTTAAATTTGAGCAACATTCCTAAATGCACTTGCAATTGCTCTTGTGGTTCAGCTCAGCAATTAGACACTTTCACTCATGTTCAATACTTAACTCAGTTTCTTATGGGGTTGAATGAATGCTATACAAGTGTCAGAGGTTCTATTCTGATGATGGATCCTCTTCCTAGTCTTGGTCAAGCTGTTTCACTCTTATGTCAAGATGAGAAACAAAGGGGCATTGGCTCATCTGTGGTAATTCCTTCATCTATAGATGATAATACCACTGCTTTACTTTCTAAAAGTCAAGGACCAAGATCTTCTGTGTACAGAAAAGCTGTGGATAAATCTCACTTGCTCTGTGATCATTGTGGTGGCAATAGACACACAAAGGACACTTGTTTCTTTATTAAAGGATTTCCTGAGTGGCATCAATTGTATGGAAAGAGACCAGATCCATCCAAGATGCCCAAGAATCTGAGGAACAGAGCTCCTGTCAACAATGTTTCTTCTGGTGGTGGTCTATCTCATGGTGCTCATGCTCTTACTAGTGGCTCTAGTCTACCTCCTTTGCTTGAAACGCCTGTCAGTAACTCAGTGTATCAAGGGGCTTCTCAATCTCAAGTCAATCTGTATCAACACATGTTGGACAATGTTCAAACTACAACATCATTTGCTCCTGATCACTTTACAGGTAACACAACCACTGTCTCTGACTTATTCTCTCCAATGTGTTTATCTCACAATACCAAGCATTACACTGACTGGATTATAGACACTGGTGCTAGTGATCATGTCACACATAATTTCTCTCTCCTGTCCAATCCTGTTCCTATTCATAATTCTATTAGATTGCCTAATGGCAATACTTCTACAATCACTCACAAAGGTACAATTCACATTTCCAATTCCATCAGTCTTCACAATGTTCTTTTTGTACCTGACTTTCATTATAATCTTATCTCTGGCACTAAACTCTCATCTGACAACAATGTGTGTCTCTTGTTCTTTCCCAATCACTGTCTTTTTCAGGACCTTGTGGACAAGAAGGTGAAGGGGATTGGACAACTGAGGGATGGATTGTACAAACTGATTCTTCCAAGTGATGTTTCCAATTCTGATCTGCAGTTACATTCACTTGTTAGTTCTATCAGTTGTAAAACTCCTTTAACTACATTGTGGCATTTTAGACTTGGTCATATTCCTTTATCCCAATTGCTACATATTCCATCTTTACAATGTAATCATGCTACTTCTTCTCCATGTGACACTTGTCATTTTGCAAGACAATCAAGAATGCCTTTTCCTGTTAGCACTAGTCATAATTCTTCTATATGTTCTTTACTTCATTGTGATCTTTGGGGCCCTTATAAACATCCAACTTATAATGGTCATACTTCATTTCTCACTATAGTTGATGATTGTTCTAGAACTACATGGACATTCCTTCTTTCTTCAAAATCTCAAGTGTGTTCATTTCTCAATCAGTTCATCATCATGACTCAAACTCAATTCCAAGCCAAGGTCACTCAAATCAGAAGTGACAATGGTACTGAGTTCTTTAATGCTCAAGTTTCTTCACTTCTTTCTTCTCTGGGCATTGAACAACAAAGCTCTTGTGTTAATACACCTCAACAAAATGGAAGAGTGGAAAGAAAGCATAGACATCTTCTTGAGGTGGCAAGAGCTTTACGATTTCATTCTCACTTACCTATAAAATTTTGGGGTGAGTGCATTCTTACAGCCACATATCTTATCAACAGATTTCCTTCCTCTGTTCTTAATAACAAAACTCCTTATGAGTCTTTACTTCATAGACCTCCTCTCTATCATCATTTAAAGGTATTTGGGTGTCTTTGTTATGCATCTACTCTCTCCACTCACAGAGATAAATTTGATCAAAGATCAAGGAAGTGTATTTTTCTTGGATATCCTTTTGGAAAGAAAGCATACAAAGTGTATGATCTCACCTCTCATCAAATCTTTCATAGTAGAGATGTTGTTTTCTATGAGTCTCAATTTCCATTCAAAGAGACTCCTTACAATTCTACAGAGTGTTTGATTCCCATGTTTGTTGATCTCTATTCTTCTTCTCCCTCAATTGACATTGAATCTGCTTCTGTTCCTTCTTCTTCTTCTCCAAATACTCATCTCTCTGCAGCTCCTAATACTTCTCCTCCTACTACTATTTCTTCATCTCCTCCAGTTACTTCAAGACCTATTAGAACTAAACAAATTCCAAAAAGATTTGCAGATTATACTGGTCTCCCTCAGTTTACAATCCCATCTTCTTCTTCTTCACAGGTTAGTACTTGTTTCCTTCCTTCCTCTTCTTTCATTGACTATTCTTCTCTGTCTTCCTCTTATTTTTCTTATGTATGCAATATCTCTACTCTCTCTGAACCTCAAACTTACAAGCAAGCCATCAAAGATCCCAATTGGTGTAATGCTATGGTCAGTGAAATAACTGCCTTGGAAAAGAATAAAACATGGGTTGTTCAAGAATTGCCATCTCACAAAAGACCTATTGGATGCAAGTGGATTTTTAAACTTAAATACAATGCTGATGGGACACTTGATAAATATAAGGCAAGATTGGTTGCAAAAGGGTTTACTCAAACAGAAGGTGAAGATTATTTTTGAGACTTTTGCTCTTGTTGCAAAGATGCCTACTTTTAGAGTTTTCTTATCTGTTGCTTCTCTTAAGGGATGGCCTATTCAACAAATGGATGTGTCTAATGCTTTTCTTCATGGGGATTTGGATGAAGTAGTGTACATGTCATTACCACCAGGTTATAATCCACCATCTTCTCTTCATTCTTCTTCAAAACCATTGGTGTGCAGACTTCTCAAATCACTTTATAGGCTTAAACAAGCTCCTAGACAGTGGTTTGCTAAGTTCTCTTCTGCTCTACTTCAATTTGGTTTCTCTCAATCTCAAAATGATCATTCTCTGTTTGTCCTAAACATATCTACTTCATTCACTGCTGTGCTTGTGTATGTGGATGATATTTTGCTCACTAGTTCTGATGAGAGCATTATTATTGATCTCAAGAAACATTTACATTCTCATTTCTCCATTAAAGACTTGGGTCTGCTTAAATATTTTCTGGGAATTGAGGTTGCTAGAGGTACTCAAGGCATTTATTTGCATCAGAGGAAATATACTCTTGATATCATCAATGATACTGGCCTTATCACTGCTCATCATTCTAGCCTCCCCATTGATATTCATCACTCTTTAGCTTCAGATAAAGGTGAGGTCTTACCTGATGCTAACAAGTATAGAAGGCTGGTAGGGAGGCTTATCTATCTTACAATTACAAGACCAGATATTGGATATGCTGTTCATATTTTAAGTCAGTTTCTATCTACTCCAAGGGTTCCTCATTACAATGCTGCTCTTAAGCTTGTTAAGTATCTCAAAGGTTCAATAGGGCAGGGGTTATTCTATGCTTCTGCTGGCTCTTTGAATCTGCAAGTCTATTGTGATGCAGATTGGGGTAGTTGTCCAACCACAAGGAAATCTCTTTCTAGTTATTGTGCTATGCTTGGTTCTAGTTTAATCACATGGAAGGCCAAGAAACAAAACACCATTTCTAGATCATCTGCAGAAGCAGAGTACAGATCCATGGCTAATGCTTGCTGTGAAATTCTTTGGCTTTTATCTTTGCTTAAAGTCTTTGGTGTTCATTCTCTTACACCAGTAAAGCTTTTTTGTGACAATAAGGCTGCATTGCATATAGCTTCCAATCCAGTTTTTCATGAAAGAACCAAACACATTGATTTGGATTGTCATTTAGTCAGAGAACAGCTGAAGAAGGGCATTATTTCTGCTATGCATATTTCCTCAGATAATCAACTAGCTGACTTGTTCACAAAAGTTGTATCCTCCTCTCATATCTCTCATTTACTCTCCAAGCTGAAAGTTTGCAATTTGTTTCAACCTTCCAATTTGAGGGGGGATATTGGGGATATAGATATAGCCATTGAGTCAGCTCAGAGAAGTTAAGTTCTGTATTGCTCTTTTGGGGATATTGGGGATATAGATATAACCATTGAGTCAGCTCAGAGAAGTTAAGTTCTGTATTGCTCTTTTGTATATAGTTTAAGGGCTTGGTTGTAACTTCTTGAGGAGTTAGTTAGGGTGGTTAGAAGTCTGGGTATATATGCTCAGTTTGTTATATTCATTGTAACAGAATATCAAAAATATATTCTCTCTCTTTTCTCTCTCTCTCTCTTCTGAATACATTGAGTGTTGGACAATTGTGTAGGCTTCTCAAGAACTTAACTAGAATCTTAACAGAAAAAGATAACGGAGATTGGAAACAAAAGAAATCAAGTCGAGTCTTGTATTTAATACAATCTCCGTAAGAAGTTATTGCCCCGCACAGGTGCTTACGGTTTATATGGCAATCTTCTAGTAAGATAAAACGACTTACAAGTAAATGATAGGAGCACTCCAAATCAATTACTCTAACGAACAACACTTTGTTTTGAACTTTGGACTGTGAAGGATTGAATGCAACAATATGCAATGATTTGGGTATGTTAATCTATCTTACTAGAGGGTAGGGAGGCTCAAATGACTGTGTATGTGAATTGAAATTCGGAGGGGAAGTATATAAAGAGAGTCAAAGGGTTTTGTGGCTTTTCCCTTGAAAAGTCACAACTTTTCGGGTATAATAGCATTTGCACGGCCGTGTCCAATGAACTGCACGGCCGTGCAAGGCAATATGCACGGTCGAGTTCAAGGCTCAGCACGGTCGAGTGGCAAGGCAAGGCACGGTGCACGGCCGTGTCCTAGACACGTGCACGGCCGTGCAAAAGCTTCTTCAGCCTGCTCGTCAGCCCTTTATCCACAACAAGTCCACACCAATTTTGGGACCAACCCAAATCAAACTTTGACCCAATATTTAAGTTACAAATCATTTGTCATTAATTTCTCATTCACACGGAAATGGTTTTGAGACATTAAATGAGTTATATATAATCTACAACAAATGTAGATTACCGTTTGTAACTAGTTTCGTTAACACATAACGAACTTCCGTTAGAAACCTAGGTCAACGTTAAGTTAAACTTAACTTTCCGTTACCCATTTCCAACAATCCCCCACATGAATGACAATTAATGCATGAATGCAATTTCGTCCAAAGTTTCGGCGAACTATTATTACATCGGGATAGATAGCTTGTGGCCTTGAATCCTCCCTAGTGAAATATTATCGGATATACTAGCCATTTGGTAGCGAGTCGCTTTGAACCAGTGACTGTCGGGTGTATACCAAGACAATAATACTCACATAATAACAGCTCTAACTGTAACGACCCAGAATTTCCTTTATATAATAATATTCATCAATATGAATAATTACCAAAAATAGGGTCCCAACGGATACTAAACATTTAAATATTCAAATCCAACGATAACTTAATATTCAAACTTATTCAACCCAACGGTAACTAAAGTAATAAACGTTACATAAGTGCGGAAGAATCAAATGTAACGACTAGTAAAACCTACTAGCTTTATTCAACTAAACTAAAATTCTGGTTCGTAAAAAATTCTTCTATACTCTGCATTGATCGCCGTCTTTCCTACAACGATCTTCCATTCTTATCGCCATACCTGGAGAAAAATAAGAATGAAGGAATGAGCGAAAGATGCCCAGTAAGTCATTACGTGATCTCCTTGAAGTTATGAGGAGATGACCTGAATGACGGTTCAATCGAAGCATTTCAACGAAAGATTATCACAATAAAGTTCAATCAAGGAAGTGTGGCATTACAATTCCATACTATAGTTGTTATTCAGGATTTTACCCTACATTGAGTAATTCCCATCCGATCATCTACATTGATGTCGAGTGCGCATAAAAGTATATTAAGACAAGTACGTAACACATATCATACAAGTCCAATATCATTTCATATAATCTTGACATGCATGTACATTCATACAAGTCTAACATATAGTGCATTCATATTAAAATAAGAATACACATAAGCAAAGTCAATACTTTAGATATCTATGAACAATACATATCATAGATAAGATTTCCAAAAGACGCTTCATGTCCAGGGAATATTTTATAAAACACTATCGCCACATGATAGTATAATTTTGAAAAGACTCGATAGAGTTTTCAAGGAATAGATACACAAAGTGTTTAGGAACGTAATTCCTTACCTTAGCTTGCTTCCTTTGCACTTCTGGTATAACCTACAGTCATGCAAAGATATCATTTTAGGTACAAGTAATTGTTTATTACTTCTTATGTACCCTAGTTGATTTATCTTTAGTTAACTTATGAGTTGCTTTTGGACTCATCTTACTAGTTAACTATCTTTCTATTTTAGGTACATTCCTAAAATATTATCCTTCCATTTTAGGTAACTTTCCTAAAATAGTAACCTTCTATTTAAGTATCTTCCTTAAATAGTATCTTTTCTATTTTAGGTAACCTTCCTAAAATATTTACCTTCTATTTAAGTATCATTCTTAAATACTATCTTTTCTATTTTAGGTAACTTTCCTAAAATGGTAACTTTCTATATTTGAAACTTTTTCATTATTCTTGGGCTTACACTTCCTACTTTTAGAAGCTGTCTTTATTCTATTTTGATTATTCTTCTTCAACCTTTAAAAGCCTTTCGTTCTTTAGAAAGTTACTTTTAAGACTCTCTTCTTTGAGTATTTAACAAAAAGACCATTCATCTTTCATGAATTACAAAGTGGTCCTTCAACTTTTGAATATTTATAAAACAGTCCCTCAACTTTTGAATATTTGCAAAACAGTCCCTCAACTTTTAAATATTTGCAAAACAGTCCCTCAACTTTTAAATATTTGCAATTCAGTCCCTCGACTTTCAGAAATTACTAAACAGTCTTCCATTTTTCAGAATTTACAAAACAGCCCCTAAATTTCAGATTTTCAGTTTGATCACTAGGGCTTTTGAAAAGCGATTTTCGGTTTAATTTTTGTTAGATTTCTAACCTTAAAACACTTTTATTAAAAAATCAAAATCAACCTTTTGATACCAAAAATAATTTTACTCAAAACAATATTTTTGTAAACAGTTTCTCCTCAAAATAATTACACACACACACACCTCATATACACACACGGCACAAAATACTAATCTCACAAAATATTGATTTTATTTTAATTCCTTCTTGGTTTGTATGAATTAATACTAAATTAAATCCATTAATTTATACTCAAATCCTATTTTAATACTCATTCATAAGATTAAATTTTTTCCATTATGAATTATATTCATACTCCTAACAACCTTTAAACCCTAGGAATGTTCATCCTAGAATAAATAAAGTTCTAATCTTCAAAACTTCATAACTAATTCAATATTACTCCGAATTGAATGAAACGAAAACTAGAATTTAGGGTTTTACATTACCTTGATTGTGGTTAAGAAAGATTGACCAAGGAATGTCAAAAACCGGCTGATCTCCCCTCCCTTGCAGTTTCGGCTGCCCCTTGCAAATTAGGGTTTTTAACCTTTTTTCTTTTTTTTGTAAATTATGGGAATTATGAGAGAAATAGGGAGAGTTTGAGTTTAAATAGGTTGGGTTTTATTTTTACTAACCCTATTAGGAAAAGGCTTTCATTAACCTATTGGGTTTTGATTTCCTTATCAAGCCCAATTAATCCTTTCTTAAATTGGCCCACCTAATTAAGTCCACCACAATTAAATAATCAAGTATTATTTTATTCTTCTAATTAAAATAATACTAAGGAAATAAATAAAATAAAAAAAATTGGGTCTTTACATTCTTACCCCCTTAAAAGAGTTTGGTCCTCCAAACTAAACGTACCTCAATTTTCGAAGAGATCGGAATACATTTCGCGCATCTCGCTTTCGAGTTCCCATGTCGCCTCTCATTCTGTGTGGTTGCTCCATTGCACCTTCACATAAGGAATCACTCGTTTCCGTAGATTCTGATCTTTCCGATCTACGATCTTTAAAGGCTTTTCATCATAGCTTAAGTCAGCACGAAATCTCAACTGCTTGTATTCGATTACGTGACTCGGATCTGCCAAATACTTTCTCAACATTGAGATGTGAAATACATTGTGCACTCCAGATAGTACGGGTGGTAGCGCCAACCTATAGGCTACATTGCCAACTCTGTCCAAAATTTCAAAAGGTCCCACGTACCTAGGGCTTAACTTTCCTTTAATACCGAATCTCATGACACCTTTTGTCGGTGAGATCCTTAAGAACGCTCGATTCCTAACTGAAATTCTAAGTCACGTAGTCGGCAATCTGCATACGACTTCCGTCTACTCTGAGCGGTTAATAACCATTCCGAATATGTTGTACCTTAATTTGCAGAAAGTGAGCCGACTTCATAAGTCTCTTCACTATGACCCAAATCGCGTTATGACCTTTCAACGTCTTTGGTAATCCAACCACTAAGTCTATTGCTATAATCTCTCATTTCCATTGACAATGAAAGATACTCTTCCAAATAACAAGTAGTGGTACTTTTACAATTAACATATAGAGATTTTATACACATATGTCTGTCAATTCTAAGTACTGGTGCACCTTTCATCTAGGTGACTCCGATACACCTTTTCAGGCGATCGTTGGATAAGGTTCCCTACGCTTTTATCAGAGCGCTCCCTTATCCAGATGCATCATGATACTCACATTTATAGAATTTAAGGTCATTTCAATCGACTAAACCAATTCATTCAACATTAAGGTCATTTCAACTGTCTAGACCAATTTATTTAACATTAAGGTCATTTCAATCTGCTAGACCAATTCATTTAATATTAAGGTCATTTCAATCTGCAGACCAATTCATTTAACATTAAGGTCATTTCAATCTGTCTAGACCAATTCATTTAATATTAAGGTCATTTCAATCTGTCTAGACCAATTCCTTTAATATTAAGGTCATTTCAATCTGTCTAGACCCATTCATTTAACATTAAGGTCATTTCAATCTGTCTAGACCCATTCATTTAACATTAAGGTCATTTCAATCTATTTAGACCCAACACCTTCTACTTCATCAAGTAGTGTAAAAGTCAAAGTCCTTTCCCGAGACTATACTGGCTAGGTACATTCAAAGCCATATTTTTATACTTACTAAGTACATTCAAAGCAAGTTCATACTTGTTAGGTACATTCAAAACAAGTTCAGGTCATTTCAATCTGTTTAGACCAATTCAAATGTCAAAGTCTTCTTCCGAGACTAGACTGGCTAGGTACATTCAAAGCCATTTTTTTTTATATTTGCTAGGTACATTCAAAGCAAGTTCATACTTATTAGGTACATTCAAAACAAGTTCATAATAGCTATATACAATTATAGCAGTTCTATATTAGCTATGTACATTCATAGCAAGTTCCATACATAGTATTCATATGTACAAATAAGGCACTTTAGCACTTTTATACAGAGTGTTCAATGCCCAAGAACACATTAATCAAATCCAAACTACATGGATACACATTAAATTCCTATACATCTTTGTATTCCCGGTATGAACAGAAAATTTCGAACAGTGCGACTCTTTGTAAGATCTCTCGCTTTTTGTCTCGGTTGTCTGGTACCCAAATTCCCGACTGATACCTTAAGATCCCATATTCGCCCATACGAAGATCTTTGCCTTATCCTTTGCCCATGAGGACATCTCTCTCATTGTCTACACCTTGAGCCTCCTTGACTCTCTCCTAAAGTGTAGGTTGAACAATTAACTGAGCCAGATACCCTCTAACTCACACTGCTAAGTTTGAACCTTCAACGTTATTCCACGCACTTACCCCCTTAGAAAACAATGCCGCTAAGGTTCCCCGATTCTTCCTACTCAATGCATCGGCCACCTTATTGGCCTTCCTGGTGATACAAAATGGTACAACCATAATCCTTAAGTACTTCTAATCATCTCCTTTGACTCATATTAAGTTCCTTTTGGGTGGTATTATACTTAAGACTCTTATGGTCCGTATAAATCTGACAAGTGTTCCGTACAAGTAATGTCTCCAAATCTTTAATGCAACCACCACTGTTGCTGACCCTAAATACCTTGCTCCTTTCTGCGTTAATCTAATTAACGGTCCTGACAACTTAGAGAATCCTTTAACGAATCTCCTATAGTAACCAGCCAATTCCAAGAAATTTTTTATCTCACTAACTGTGGTTGTTCTTTCCCCATTCACTGTAGCTTCTAGTTTTGTTGGATCCACTGCAACTTCATCCTTAGATACCACATGTCCTAAGAATGCCACTTTCTCTAACCAAAATTCGTACTTCTTGAATTTAGCATACAATTGTTGTTCTTTCAGAATTTGCAGCACTAACCTCACGTGCTCTTCATGCTCTCCCTTGGTCTCTGAATATACCAAACATCATCAATGAATACAATCACACATTTATCCAAGAACTTCTGAAATATCCTATTCATCGAGTTCCATGAATGCTACCGGCGCATTAGTCAATCCGAACGGCATAACCAAAAACTCGTAGTGACCGTACCTTATCCTAAAGGCCGTCCTTGCAATATCTTTTTCTTTACTCTTAACTGATGGTAATCTGAAATAACTTCCTTCTTAAAGCAATCTATCTTGGCATGGTAGGCATCTAACCAATCTATCCCCAAGATGATATTAAATTCATTCATTTCTAACTCGGTAAGATCAACCTTGAGTTCTCTTTCTCCTATTTTCAAAGGACAACACTTATATGCATATGAAATGGGAATTGACTCTCTCGTCGGAGTATCTTTGACCAGAGGTAATTCTAACGCCTCGGTTTCAAGTTCATTTTCTTTGCCAAACAAGCACTAATAATTGAATGCGTAGCACCAGAATCAAACAATGCATACACATCACAAAATTAGAGTTGAATTGTATCTTCAACAAAATCATTGGTGGCTCTTGAGTCTTTGACAATCATGGTAACACTCGTCCACAACCACTACCGGTTCTTTTATCATCTTTTTTCTCTTTGAGCAATTCCGGCTTCCTTTGGTTCGGGTACTTCCACTTTGCGGATGTCCCATCTTGTCACAATTGTAACAGTTCTTTTCCTTATACCAGCATTCATCAGTCTTGTGCTTTCCCTTGCACACATGGAATTTCTCAGTAGTGCCTCCCCCTTGGGCATCAATTTTGTTCCCATCCTTGCGATTATCGGAATTCTTATTCTGGTACTTGCTTGCAGTACCTTCTTTCCACGGTTCTTATTCGTAACTTTCCTTTTGTTACTGGTCCCATCTTGGTCCCAGCTTACAGTTTCCAGTGGCACTTTTCGGTCCACTAGCTTCTTTAATAAGTAATAATAGCTATAATATTTGGTTTAACTAACTCACTACATATATATACGTAGCCGTCTTGCTAGTTAATACTTTACGGTTCCGTCTCAAAAGTCTAACTTCAGTTTTATATTTTCGTCTCAACAGATTATAATTAAATTTTTTATTTTCGTCTAAACAGACTATACTTAACTTTTTTTTTCTCCGTCTCAACAGACTAGATTTTAACTTTTGAAGATTTTCCCTTTCTAAAACACTTTAATAGTTCTTCTTGTTAACCTACGAGTTATTCTTGACTCCTTGGTTTGGTTAACTAAGCTTTCTATTTTAGGCAACTTTCCTAAAATAGTAACTTCCATACTTTCTACTTTATACTTTCTATATTAGGTACTTTCCTAAAATAATAACTTCTATACTTTCTATTTTAGATACTTTCCTAAAATAGTAATTTCTATGCTTTCTATTTTAGGCACTTTCCTAAAATAGTAACTTTTATACTTTCTATTTTAGGTACTTTCCTAAAATAGTAACTTTTATACTTTCTATTTTAGGTACTTTTCTAAAATAGTAATTTCTTATACTTTCTATTTTAGGCATTCTCCTAAAATAGTAATTTCTTATACTTTCTATTTTAGGTACTTTCCTAAAACAATACTTATATATTTTCTATTTTAGGTATTCTCTTAAAATAGTAATTTCTTATACTTTCTATTCTAGGTACTTTCCTAAAACAGTCACTTTCTAAATTTAGTAACTTCCTAAACTTAGTAACCTTCCCCCTTCGGACATTATAGTTAGGGGAAGTATAACTTCTTATAAGTTTATCACTTAGCTAGTTATCTCATTGAAGTCCGTCTCAAAAGATTTTAACTCCTTTCAATCGTCGTTTCATTAGATCCTTGGTCGTTTCAATAGACCACTTACTAAATACCGATCGTTTCACTAGACCCATACTTAATTACACTCGACCGTTTCAATAGTCCGTTCATCTTTTCACATTGGTCATTTCAGCAGACCAATCATTGTTCTCACTTGGCCATTTCAATAAGCCAAATACTTTTCACACATGGTCTTTTCACTCGACCAACTTTCTCGTTCTAGGTTAGCACACACGCTTAACACTTAAGAACAAAACACAAACATTTCCTCAAAATACCCAAATGTTATCATTACATTAGACTATTTAAATTAAACAAAATATCAGGAGTTCGTTTAGAACTAACTACTCATTTTCTCTACTCATAAATAACTTAACGTCTCACTTTTCGATCGTGAAACAACACCTTCCTAGGTCTTCCCCTAGGTCTTTCACTAGGTACCTTTGGTGCCTTTTTAGAACCTCTGGGTCTTCCTCTAGACCTTCTTCTTCGGCTCTAACTCTTGATCATCATCTTCAATCACAATTGGAGTAACTTCACTATTCCCAATCTCTTCAGCTTGTACCTCAAGTATCTCTACCTTAGGAACATCATCTTCTATTACCTTGGTAACTGCCTCGTCTTCCTCTATAGGTACCTCTGACTCTTCTAGATCATAGTACCAGCCAAAACTCAAAGAATATCTCACGATCACCTCCTAGAGTCAAGGCGGGTCATCATTAGTATATCTTTACGAATATACAGGTCATACTTAAAGAAATATACTCTCATTCATTCAAGCATGCAAGTAAGTTATACATTTAACTTTTCCACTTAGTCTACTTCACTCATAAAATAATCTTAAGTAAGGAATGACTTACATCTAGGTTTAAGGTTGCCTCCATTCAAGTACATTCTTAGAACTAAGGATTCCTAAAGCTAAAGGTATTCTTCCCATAAGACCTAAAGCCATTTATTCCCATAAGACCTAAAACCGGGGCTTTGATACCAACTGTAACGACCCAGAATTTCCTTTATATAATAATATTCATCAATATGAATAATTACCAAAAATAGGGTCCCAACGGATACTAAACATTTAAATATTCAAATCCAACGATAACTTAATATTCAAACTTATTCAACCCAACGGTAACTAAAGTAATAAACGTTACATAAGTGCGGAAGAATCAAATGTAACGACTAGTAAAACCTACTAGCTTTATTCAACTAAACTAAAATTCTGGTTCGTAAAAAATTCTTCTATACCCTGCATTGATCGCCGTCTTTCCTACAACGATCTTCCATTCTTATCCCCATACCTGGAGAAAAATAAGAATGAAGGAATGAGCGAAAGATGCCCAGTAAGTCATTACGTGATCTCCTTGAAGTTATGAGGAGATGACCTGAATGACGGTTCAATCGAAGCATTTCAACGAAAGATTATCACAATAAAGTTCAATCAAGGAAGTGTGGCATTACAATTCCATACTATAGTTGTTATTCAGGATTTTACCCTACATTGAGTAATTCCCATCCGATCATCTACATTGATGTCGAGTGCGCATAAAAGTATATTAAGACAAGTACGTAACACATATCATACAAGTCCAATATCATTTCATATAATCTTGACATGCATGTACATTCATACAAGTCTAACATATAGTGCATTCATATTAAAACAAGAATACACATAAGCAAAGTCAATACTTTAGATATCTATGAACAATACATATCATAGATAAGATTTCCAAAAGACGCTTCATGTCCAGGGAATATTTTATAAAACACTATCGCCACATGATAGTATAATTTTGAAAAGACTCGATAGAGTTTTCAAGGAATAGATACATAAAGTGTTTAGGAACGTAATTCCTTACCTTAGCTTGCTTCCTTTGCACTTCTGGTATAACCTACAGTCATGCAAAGATATCATTTTAGGTACAAGTAATTGTTTATTACTTCTTATGTACCCTAGTTGATTTATCTTTAGTTAACTTATGAGTTGCTTTTGGACTCATCTTACTAGTTAACTATCTTTCTATTTTAGGTACATTCCTAAAATATTATCCTTCTATTTTAGGTAACTTTCCTAAAATCGTAACCTTCTATTTAATTAAGTATCTTCCTTAAATAGTATCTTTTCTATTTTAGGTAACCTTCCTAAAATATTTACCTTCTATTTAAGTATCATTCTTAAATACTATCTTTTCTATTTTAGGTAACTTTCCTAAAATGGTAACTTTCTATATTTGAAACTTTTTCATTATTCTTGGGCTTACACTTCCTACTTTTAGAAGCTGTCTTTATTCTATTTTGATTATTCTTCTTCAACCTTTAAAAGCCTTTCGTTCTTTAGAAAGTTACTTTTAAGACTCTCTTCTTTGAGTATTTAACAAAAAGACCCTTCATCTTTCATAAATTACAAAGTGGTCCTTCAACTTTTGAATATTTATAAAACAGTCCCTCAACTTTTGAATATTTGCAAAACAGTTCCTCAACTTTTAAATATTTGCAAAACAGTCCCTCAACTTTTAAATATTTGCAATTCAGTCCCTCGACTTTCAGAAATTACTAAACAGTCCTCCATTTTTCAGAATTTACAAAACAGCCCCTAAATTTCAGATTTTCAGTTTGATCACTAGGGCTTTTGAAAAACTGATTTTCAGTTTTAATTTTTGTTAGATTTCTAACCTTAAAACACTTTTATTAAAAAATCAAAATCAACCTTTTGATACCAAAAATAATTTTACTCAAAACAATATTTTTGTAAACAGTTTCTCCTCAAAATAATTACACACACACACACACCTCATATACACACACGGCACAAAATACTAATCTCACAAAATATTGATTTTATTTTAATTCCTTCTTGGTTTGTATGAATTAATACTAAATTAAATCCATTAATTTATACTCAAATCCTATTTTAATACTCATTCATAGGATTAAAATTTTTCCATTATGAATTATATTCATACTCCTAACAACCTTTAAACCCTAGGAATGTTCATCCTAGAATAAATAAAGTTCTAATCTTCAAAAATTCATAACTAATTCAATATTACTCCGAATTGAATGAAACGAAAACTAGAATTTAGGGTTTTACATTACCTTGATTGTGGTTAAGAAAGATTGACCAAGGAATGTCAAAAACCGGCTGATCTCCCCTCCCTTGCAGTTTCGGCTGCCCCTTGCAAATTAGGGTTTTTAACCTTTTTTCTTTTTTTTGTAAATTATGGGAATTATGAGAGAAATAGGGAGAGTTTGAGTTTAAATAGGTTGGGTTTTATTTTTACTAACCCTATTAGGAAAAGGCTTTCATTAACCTATTGGGTTTTGATTTCCTTATCAAGCCCAATTAATTCTTTCTTAAATTGGCCCACCTAATTAAGTCCACCACAATTAAATAATCAAGTATTATTTTATTCTTCTAATTAAAATAATACTAAGGAAATAAATAAAATAAAAAAAATCGGGTCTTTACACTAACAATTGTTGTTCTCACGTTTTGTCCAATTTGGCCTTGGACCGTATCTCATTCATAAGCGTTCATTTAGAGGCGGCCTAATTACCTCTCGCTTATATAGGTGATTCTCACTATAAGGAGTATCATGCACTACTCCACCCGTAAGTAAAGAAATCATTAAAAGTTTTCTCAACTTATCCTTACCACTGCTGCATGTGCTTGTACTTGGATGTTCTGGGAATGAGTATTCAACATCTCCAGGTTAATAAACAGAGTTGTTGTTTCCAAGTAACTCTACTAGAACTTATAACTTGGTTGTCTCATTGAACCAAGGGCCTGGGATCTCCATTTCTCAAGGTTGAGTGTCCGCTATAAGTTCTTTTGTTGTGGGTTTTAAACCCATTCCCCTTAACAGTTTATACAGTTGATCTCGATTTATACCTTTGGTAAACGGATCCGCTAAGTTATCACAAGATTTCACATAATCAATAGTGATAATGCCATTCTTGATCAACTGTCTAATGGTATTGTGTCTACGACGAATATGTCTAGACTTACCATTGTACATACTATTCTGTGCCCTTCCAATTGTTGATTGACTATCACAATGGACTAGTACAGCAGGCACAGGTTTGTTCCAACAAGGAATATCCTCTAGGAAGTTCTTAAGCCATTCTGCTTCTTCCCCAGCTTTATCTAATGCGATAAACTCAGACTCCATCGTGGATCTGGCTATGCATGTCTGTTTGGAGGATTTCCATGACACTGCTCCTCCACCTATTGTGAATACATATCCACTTGTGGACTTAGAGTCTTTCGTGTCCGATATCCAATTGGCATCACAGTATCCTTCTAATACTGCTGGATATTTATTATAAAGTATCCCATGGTTTAATGTATACTTTAAATATCTTAGTACTCTCATTAGTGATTTCCAATGATCAGTACTAGGATTGCTTGTGAACCTACTTAGTTTGCTTACTGAATATGCAATGTCTGGACGAGTACAATTCGTTAAGTACATCAGACTGCCAATTATTCTTGCATATTCCAGTTGAGAATCTGGTTTCCCTTTGTTATTGGCTAAATGTAGAGCCAAGTCTACAGGTGTCTTAGCCGGAGGGTCATCAAAGAGATTGAATTTCCGAAGAACATTCTCTAGGTAATGGGATTGTGAAAGAACTAATCCTTCAGATGTTCTAGAGATCTTTATCCCTAATATTACATCAGCTAACCCCATGTCTTTCATGTCAAAGTTCTTCTTTAACATGCCTTTGGTATTCATGATCAAATCATGATTACTTCCCATTATGAGCATGTCGTCTACATAAAGATAAACGATAACGAATGATTCAGATGTTCCTTTAATGTAGACACATTTGTCACATTCATTGATCTTGAATCCATTCGATAACATGGTTCTATCGAACTTCTCATGCCATTGTTTAGGTGCTTGTTTTAGTCCATACAAGGACTTTATGAGTTTACACACCTTCCTTTCTTTACCAGGAACCACAAACCCTTCGGGTTGTTCCATGTAAATTTCTTCATCAAGTTCTCCATTTAGGAAAGCAGTCTTCACATCCATTTGGTGTATCTCAAGATTATGCGCTGCTGCAATAGCTATGAGAACACGAATTGATGTGATCCTTGTGACAGGGGAGTATGTATCGAACAAATCATATCCCTCTTTCTGTCTAAAGCCTTTGGCAACTAGCCTAGCTTTGTATTTTTTCGATTGATCCATCCGCCTTATACTTTCTTTTAAGGATCCATTTGAAACCTAATGGTTTGCAACCTGGAGGGAGATCAACTAATTCCCAAGTATTGTTGAGCATTATGGATTCTATTTCACTGTTAATAGCCTCTTTCCAGAACGAACTATCCGGATCGGATAAAGCTTCTTTAACAGTTGATGGTTCATTTTCTAACATGTAAGATAGAAAATCAGGACCAAAAGACTTTTCCACTCTTGTCCTTTTGCTACGTCTCGGTTCTTCATCTTCTATTTGAGAAGGACCGGTTGTAGACTCATATGTTCTCTTACTAGAACCTACATCTTTCATGTCCTTAACCGGAAAAATGTTTTCAAAGAATACCGCATTCCTTGATTCTATAGTAGTTCCTACATGCATATCAGGAATGTCCGATTTGTGCACTATGAAACGGTAGGCAGTACTATTATTGGCATATCCAATAAAGACACAGTCAATGGTCTTTGGACCAATCTTGACTTGTTTCGGCTTAGGTACTTCAACCTTGGCCAAACACCCCCACACTTTAAGGTATTTAAAACATGGCCTACGATTATGCCATAATTCATAGGGCGTTTTATCAATACCTTTCTTGGGTATTTTATTAAGAACATAATTAGAAGTGAGTATTGCTTCCCCCCACAAGTTGTCGGGTAAGCCTGAACTTATCAAAAGCGCGTTCATCATCTCTTTGAGAGTACGGTTTTTGCGTTCAGCAACTCCATTAGATTGAGGGGTATATGGAGCCGTTGTTTGATGAATTATGCCGGATTCCCAAAATAGTCCTTCAAACGGTGCTTCATATTATCCACCTCTATCGCTTCTAATTTTCTTAATCTTCAAGTTAAGTTGATTCTCAACTTCTTTCTTATAAGTCTCAAAAGCCCCTAAGGCTTCATCCTTACTTCTTAAGAGATAGACATAGCAATACTTAGTGCAATCATCTATAAATGTAATGAAGTACTTTTTACCTCCTCGAGTTTGCACAAGTTTCAAATCACATATGTCGGTGTGAATTAACTCGAGAGGAGTTGTGTTTCTTTGTATGGCATTAAATGGCGACTTCGTCATTTTTGCCTCAACACAAACTTCGCACCTATTAGTCGAGTCGGATTTAGTCATTTGGATTAAATCTTGTCTCGCTAATTTCTTAATGGTGTCGAGGTTTACATGTCCTAATCTATCATGCCATAAATTAGAACTTTCCGACAAATAAACGTAAGGAACACAATTTTTATTCATCGCACTTTGGCGGATCACAGTCATTACATTCATTTTTAAAAGGCCCTCCTCGAGGTAACCTTTTCCAAGAAACAAACCATTCTTGGTTAGTACAAATTTGTCGGATTCAAATACTAGTCTAAAACCGGCCTTACTAAGCAAAGCGCCGGACACCAAATTTTTACGGATGTCTGGGACATGCAGCACATCCAACAAGGTTACTTCTTTTCCGGAAGTCATCTTTAAAATCAAGTTTCCAATGCCTTGAACATCGGAGGTCGCAGAATTTCCCATGTAAAGTTTTCTTCCGGAGATGGGAGTATAGGAGGAGAAACTTTTCTTGTTACCACAAATATGGCAGGTAGCACCGGTATCTATCCACCAAGCCTTTGAATTCTCCTCCAAATTTGCAACGTTGGCCTCAAAGATCATCGCCGCAAAGTCTAGGTCCATGTGGTCAACATTATTTGCCTCTTTCTTCAGTAGACGACAATCCCTTGACAAGTGGCTCGGTTTGCCACAATTGTAGCAAGACCCTTTGAACTTCTTAGAGCCCTTCTTCTTCCCTTTCTTAGCATTCCCGGCATTTTCGGAATGCTTTCTCTTTGTGCCACTTGTGCTAGCCTCGGCGAGATTGACTTTTGCCTCCATCTTGCCCTTAGCAACCTTGGCCTTATTGATTCTATTGTTCTCTTCAATTTGAAGACGAACAACAATGTCTTCCAAGGACATCTCTTTGCGTTTATGCTTGTGTGATGTACCCGATTTTTTTTGTGAAAATCAAACGGAGTCGCCACGCCATTTTTATTTTGAGGGCCAAAACTTTGAAAAATGCCCGAGATCAGAAATTTAGGTTCGGAGGTCACGTTACGTGCCGGGAAGGACGTTAGTGTGCACCCGGAACGCCTCGTGAAACGAGTCTTCCAAGCTAAAAAACCATTTGTTTGTGTGTGTGTGTGTGTGTGGGTGTATTACTTTGGCCAAAACAAATCGAAACTGAGAAAAGTAAAAATTGGGAACTCTTTTTAAGACTGTAAACTGATCCCATGATTTTTGGTGTGATTTTTGGGTTGAGTTTTAATACTCAAAAGATTTTTGGAAGTTGGAAACCATTTCTGCCAGAATGAAAAAGGCAGTGGACACTTGATTTTGAAATGGACTTTAGGGCTTGAAAACTCCAGAATCTGGGAAAAGTCAGAATGAAAAATGTTCAAAACACCTTAAATAGGGTTTCTGTAAAATAACTCCATTTTGGAGATGATTTGGTGGACCAAAACCTTCTGGAAATCTCAGATCTGAAATCTGGATTTCCAGAGACTGATGAACTGACCTTTAAAAGAAAATTTTAAAAAAGGAGTTTTACTCACGAAAAAAATAAAATAAAAATATGTATGGAAATATCTGGATGTTGTCTACAAAAAGTATTTTGTAGTCAACACCAAATTCCAAGTTTCTGTATGTCCAAAAAATTAGACCATGGACAGAGGTCTTAGAAAATTGCTACTGAACAGCAACTTCTCAAGAAGGAAAAACATGATTTTAAAGGGGGTTTTGCATCCATGCTTGTCCCCATTTCCATAGGCTTTGATTAGTGATCACTAAACATTTTAGTGGTGATCTACTATATCAAACCATCCTTGGGGTACATTAGGACTTCAAGCATTTCATTTGCTTGGGAAGGGGAATTTCATCCTTTGAAAGAAAGATTTTGTGTATGAAAATGATTTTTGGAAAACACTTTTTAGTGAATGATCTTTAGAAAAAACACTTTTAAGTGAGTAAGAAAATGATTTAGACCTTTTAAATGGTCATCCATTGGAAATTTATTCCAAGGTGACTACATTTTTAGGTCAAGCAAAGATGAACAACAAATGAGTTGATGAACAAACTACATCTTTAAAGCTTGAGATGCATGCATGAAGAAGAGAGATTTAGGGTAGGAAGAGGGAGGTTATACCTATCTTCCCTTGTGTATGAGCTTGACTTGAGGAGTATCAAGATTTGAATGTGTTTAGGGTTGGTGATTAGAGTTGGTTAAAGAGAAAACAAGTAGATAACAATGAAGTCCTCTATGTTTTCTCTCTAATCCTCCTCCAAAAGGGTGATTTGAGCTTGAGTTAGTGTATGTATGAGAGTATGTATGGGAGTGATTTGAAAGTATTTTGAGTGAGTGGGATTTGGGAAAGATTGGAGAGAAAATGGTGGTAATTCAAGGGAATTCCCACTGTTTTCTCCCTATTTTTCGCCAAGGTGCAGTTGCTGTGAGTGAGTTGTGTTGTGTAAACTGAGAGAGGAGGGTTCAATTTATAGACCTCTGGAAATGTCAAACATGTCCGCGCGGATAGGATTGTAAACGTGCACTGTTCATTAAATGCAGCTCCAGGCTTTGGACAGGAAGAATAATCTTTTGAAAATTCAAACTGGTTATGTTTTTCAACTTACCAGATTGGGTTTTTTCAATTTCTTTTGCTTTTTTAGATTCTTTTGTAGGTTTAACCTTAAATAACAATGCCCACTTTGCCCTTGCTTGGTTAGAAAAGTTAGGAATGTTAGGAATTGTTAGAAATGTTATAACTTTCGTTAATTTTCTAACGAAAATACTAACAAGCTCAAATTGGAGCACTTACAGTAGCCCCTCGGCGACGGCGCTTTCGAAGGAAGCGGGGTCGTCGATAAGAGTAAGGCTCCATATTTGGCAGGATGATCAAGTGATCGAGTGGCTGAACCTATTTAATAGGCTACCTACGTATCCTTAAGAGGAATCAAGCCAGTCGTAGTTCGGGTTTTTCGACCATCTTCAGTCGTCGACCCTAAGATTTGACTATTTTTGGGAAGTCGCCCTATGGTTTGACTATTTTTGGGAAGTTGCCCTATGGTTTGACTATTTTTGGGAAGTCGCCCTATGATCTAACTATTTTTGGGAAGTCGCCCTATGGTTTGACTATTTTTGGGAAGTCACCCTATGGTTTGAGTATTTTTGGGAAGTCGCCCTATGGTTTGACTATTTTTGGGAAGTCACCCTATGGTTTGACTATTTTTGGGAAGTCGCCCTATGATCTGACTATTTTTGAGAAGTCGCCCTATGGTTTGACTATTTTTGGGAAGTCGCCCTATGGTTTGACTATTTTTGGAAAGTCGCCCTATGGTTTGACTATTTTGGGGAAGTCACCCTATGGTTTGACTATTTTGGGGAAGTCGCCCTATGATCTGACTATTTTTGGGAAGTCGCCCTATGGTTTGACTATTTTTGGGAAGTCGCCCTAGGGGATGATTGCGATTTATCGCTTTCCTAGTGTTGTGTGTGATAGCGTCTTAGGTGCCTCAAACCTTAATGATGGCGTCTTAGGGGCCTCGAACCTTGGAGATGGCGTCTTAGGTGCCTCGAACCTTGATGATGGCGTCTTAGGTGCCTCGAACCTTGATTGGCCTTCCAACCCCACCTCCTCAAACCTCTCCCATTCCAGAAACTTCACCTCCTCAACAGAAATCCCCTTCTGTTGAAGTTCACACCACCAGTTCATCCTCAAATTCCAATCCTATCACTTCTGGAATTCCAACCTCAAACATTCCACCTCCTCCAACCGCACCTATTTCAACCGCACCAATTTCTTCCATCCCAACCGCACCTTCCACTTTACCCCAACCACTATCCATACCTCACTCAACCTCTTCTGAATTCACTGTCCCTGCCAGCCGTATATTTCAAACCCTCCTAAACCCTTTACCTCAAACCGCCCCTCCAACTCAATCTCAACCTCCTCCCTCAATTACCCAAATTCCAACCCTTCAAACCGCTCCTTCTGACTACCTCCAAATTCTTTCCACCCTCCAACTGATTCAATCACAGTTGGTTGTAAACCAAGGGCATATGCTGAAGCTCACAGAATCTAACCTTGCTTTGGCTGCCTCCAATCAATCTCTGGAAGCCTCCAACCGCATCCTTCTTTCCAAAGTGGACTCTCAAACCACTGAATTGGCAATCATGAAAGCCCAATTGATTAATGCCATTAAGGGGGAGAGAATTTCCACAGTTCAAACTGCCTCAACTACCCAGACCGCTGAAGCTGTCAAAACCGCAGCTACAGCGTGCTTTCAAGGCTTCAAAGAAGACTTAGCCAGAGGAGTGCTTAGTGCCATGGGTGATGCTGTTTCGAAATCACAACTTCATGAAATGCTCACCAATCTTTCCAGTGAGTTTGTCACCGCCACCAACTCTGCACTAATTTCTTTCATGAAGACCCTCCAAGAAACCCAACCGCAACAAGCCTCAACCTCAGCCGCTCCTTCCCAAACCGCTCTGGATGACTTGCAGCTGAAAATCTTTAGTGAACTGGACTCCCTAAAAGACAGAATCAATGTTGACCTCAACATAATGGGAGACAGTATCAAAGAGCAAGTAAAAACCATCGATGATGATATCTCCTTCAGATTTGAGAACCTCAAGGCAGGCTTCAACCTCAAACTAGACAACTCCATCAAGGAATTGAAGTCCAACCTGAATGTGACTGTTGATCTGGAACCGCTTAGAGATGCTCTATCTACTCAAACAGTAGCCATTCAGGATGAGATCTTCACATTCTACAATTCCTTGAAGGCCTGCATTGAAGGATTCACCTCTCAGATTAAAGACAGTGTTGATGCCAACTCAAGATCAGTTGATGCTGTTGGAACTGCTGCTGCTGAATCTGTAACCGCTCTCAGATCTGTTGAAACCACTCTTGCTAGGCAGGCTGAAGACCTCAGAGCTTTAAGAAGAAATATCAGAGGTGAAAGCTCAGCCTTCAGACCATCATCAGGACCGCAGTTGCCCAACCAGGAAGTGAATCAACCAAGAGAGCAACTGCGTCATCATCATCAACCGCCTCATCATCGACCGCGTCAGCATTAGGACAGCTCTTTACTTGTAATTTCTTTTTCCTTTGCTGAACTCATTTTGTTTTGTTGGACCACACTTCATGTATTTTCTTTGTCCAACTTCTTTTTGTTTTTGTAACCTTGTAATTTTTATTCATTCCTGTACTTGTATTCATCTTGGGAATTAATGGAAATTGCATCATGGTTCCAAAACTTTGTTCATAACAAACCGCTTGTTTGTAGAACAATGAAACCGCTTATGGTCTATAACCTCATTCAAATATTTTCTAACTTAAAATCATATTTTTGAAATGAAGGTTAAACATTCAGTTTAAACCGCACTTTAAACTTAAACTCACAATTTTTAAGTGCACTGATTGCATTTCTATAACTTTCCATATTGTAAGTTTTTATCTTTTAGAAAGTATAGAAATCTATAGCTTAAGCTAAGTGTGTGCATTGACTTGGGACATGAATTACCATGTTAATTCTTATGGACATGTTTTTACCAAGTACAATGTTTGCTTTAGTTATAGTAGGTAATGGCATCAATCAAATAGGGGGAGATTGTTGGGTATGCATGTTTTAACCCTCCTATTTTGTATTTGATTTGATTGATACCATAACCTCCTGTCTATTTTAAGGACTTTAGGACCCTATGTAATGAAGCTTAGACTTCAATTTTTTAGCTAAGTCCATTTTGTAGAATAGGTTAAATTTAGGCTTGAAGACTGGCACAAGACTCATTGGATCTAAGGATATGCAGTTCAGAAGTTCAAAACCGCCTAGTGGAATTCTTAGTTAAGAACCGCTCCTGAACTCCAGTGTGCAAACCGCCTTGTTGAACCGCACATGCAACCGCATTGCAGTTCCAAATCTCAACCGCACTGAAGGATCCTCAAATGCTGGTGAAACCGCTCTTGTCAAACCGCTCCTCACCAACCGCATCCAATGATTGGCTACTTGAAGTGAACCACTTTTTATCCGTTGGTATCCACGTCAGCAATATCAAAAGTCAACCACCAAATCTTGTCACGTGATTCAATGTCAGAGAAGATCTGCAAGGATCTTGAAAAGGTGACAGGTGTCCTAACCTCATTGCTTGTACTGGAGCACGATCGACTTTATCTGCGGCAGTATGTACCAAAGGACAAAAGTGGTTGCTGTGGACCAATAGGATTGCATCAAGTACTGTCCTTACAACAGCTGTATCCAACGGCTAGTTTCTTGATGCTTGGGTATAAATACCCCTAATCTTCACCATTTGAAGATTGCTTGAAATTGAGAAATTGCTGTGTTCATGTGAAGTTGAAGCTCTGCTCAGAAATTCATAAGTCCTTTGAATCTTCATCTTCATACTTCAAGAAATATTCCCCAGCCCAGAAATCAAGCCTTAACACATTCAAGAATCATTGAGCTCTACATCTCATAGATTTAAAGAGCCTTGATCTTGTTCTCACACACACACCTCACTTGTTTAATCACATAGATTATACATTTGAGATACACTGGTTATAGTCTAGGATTTGTTCTTCATAGAAAAGATTTTATTGTACTTTGTAATCTCTCAAATACTTAATATAAAATATCTCTTAGAAATCCAAGACTAACCATCTTGGTAGTGGACGTAGATCGTTTATCGATTGAACCACTCCAAATATTGTGTTCTTATTTTCTGCATTTATATTTACTTGTGCTTACTAATTACCTTTCTGTTTCTCTATTTGATCTTTATATAGTTATCCATTATTGTGAAATAGTGTTTGGAGTTAACAAAGTCAAAACCACACGTGTTTGTAAAACTGCACCTATCAAAACCGCTAGCAAAACCGCATTTTGCAAACCGCCTCTAAAACCGCTTTACACTCTATAATTCCGCTGTGCATTTTACACCATCACTTGCAGTCTGTTATCAACTGCAGGAGGATTTTGTAAGCAAGATGTTTAGTTTTTAAAAGAGGGCGAAAAATTTAATGCAGCTATTCACCCCCCCTCTAGCTGTATTTTCTCCCTTGTTGCCACCTTTGGGACCAACATGCGGTCCTGGTGATTCTGATGAAACTGGGATGGAGATTTGATAACCCATCGAACCCTGAGTGAGAAATGGGTTTGTGAAAGCTGTGGGAGGAGCAGCTGAGCTAGCATCATTCTGAGGAGGGGCTCCTGACGGCTGTTGAGGCATGCCGAACTGTTGTTGTGGCCCTTTGAACTGTTGTTGCGAAGGCCCGGATTGATCGGTTCCAAACTGAGGCGGGATCCCAATTAGTTGTGGCATTCCGAGGTACCCCCAACCATGAGAAGACATTCCGTACTGATTTTTCCCCCACTGAGGAACTGCGAACTGATTTGTGTCATCGGGCTGCGTGGATCCAGTGGTCTGAAGCTGGGGAGCTGGCTGACCCGAAGATCGAGGAGCATGGGTTCTGGTAGTGGTACCATAGGAGGTGGGTGGTGGCATCCTGGAGTAATCAGGGCGACTGAGAGTGGGATTGGCATCCTCTTCTTCTTCCACGGTGAAGGTGCCGTCGGGGTTGAGGCTGGCGGCCAAACCATGGCTTTTGATAGCCTCCATAAGGCTATTCAGCTGTGCTTCCTGTCGTAATCTCATCTGTTCTGCTAACTGATTCCACTGTTGCATGCGAGGGGTCCCGGGAGGCGGAGTGACGTTGTCCCCATCATTACCAGCTGATGCAGACATTCTGAAACCCGGAGTCGGAACAAACGGCGAAGCTGATGATGCGCTTGACTCTTCCCAACTGATGAAACGGTGACCCGGTGTCCGGAACCAACCTTTGTGAGGAGCTGCGGGGGGAAAGACACGGGGGTTCAGATGTCTGGGAAGGAAGGGGGGTAAGTGTTTGGGCTTTGGGCTCATGCAACATGCAGTTATTCGTTCTTGTTTACTTAAAACATTTTTTATTAACCTAATCGGTTGGAAAAGATTGCTCTTCTTTTTTGCAAACTACTCTGGATCCTGGATCAATGGGCCCCGTCACTACGTCTATAAGCCCCTCGTATTCCACATGTATTTCGACCTCCCAGGGTGGACAGCCCCGGGCGAGGGTCCTATAGGGCAAGCGGGTCCCACCGACCGAAAGAAAAATGATCCTAAAAGTCTGGCGGGTAATCGAGTCTTAACGAGCATTCGATGAAATTACGGACAAAGCTGACGTCAAAGTCAAGATCATGTCCCGAGGGCTCGACAAAAAGTCAGCATGATTTGGACTGATAAATGTCCACAATTGATCTTGACCTGTTGTCAATTAGGCCGTAATTAGGCATGGAATAATCATTAATCCTTGATGACTCGGTGTCATCTTTGGGAGTCGATGTATAATTTGTGCCGGTCGAGTCAAAGTCAAGGCGCCGGTCAATATCTGGTCAAAGTCCGTGACGGAAAACCGGCGGGACTTGGGCGATTAGGATCCCGAAAGATATTGACTTGGTATGCCGACTAAGGCTTGAAAGGAAAGGTCTATACACAGACAGGGCATGACACAGACCAGACTAAAAACCAACCGGGTCTCGGACAAAGTGTGTCACGGACAAGTGCATGGTCGACACGAGGCTCCATGGGATGTTTGGGTAGTCCCGTGCTTGCACCGAGAGGCGTAATAAGACCAAACGGGCCGCGACAGGGATTTCCCCGGGTTAAGGACGTAGTGTGCAGTGTAAGGTCACGTGCGCGTAGTGTGCAAGCAGTCTATCTTCTTTTTCTGAGTAAAATAGAAATTTTTCATATGTCTTAAAAAGTATGATGCATGATTTTTTTGAAAATTTTCTTTTTTTTTAAATCCCTTTTTTTTTTGAAAATCTTTTTTTTTTGAAATTCTTTTTTTTTTGAATTTTTTATTTTTTTTTGAAATTTTTTTGAAAGCAAATAACACGTAAGCACATAAGCACATAATTCAAAGTTCAAGGCAACGGGTCCGATAATCAAAATTTTGACTTTTCCGAGGCGGCCAAAACAACACGAAAATGTGAAAAATCAACACACACAACAAATGATTTCAAATGCCGGGACGGAAGCTTGACCCTCAAAAGCTTTTTTTTTTAAAACAATGATATCGGTACGTGGGATTGTTAAACCACAATTTATCCCCGACTCGTGTTAGGAGGCGATAACGTGAAGTTTAATGGTTTCCACCAATATACCAAATATCATTTTTATTTTTTTTAAGATAAAGCTTATTTTGTCCCCAGCGGAGTCGCCACTGTGATGATGCCATTTTTTTGAAAATCAAACTGAGTCGCCACGCCATTTTTGTTTTAAGGGCCAAAACTTTGAAAAATCCCGAGATTAGAGATTTGGGTTCGGAGGTCACGTTACACGCCGGGAAGAACGTTAGTGTTCACCCGGAATGCCTCGTAAAACGAGTCTTCCAAGCGTAAAAACCATTTGTGTGTGTGTATATGTGTGTGTTTTGGCTAAAATAAGTTAAAACTGAAAAGTAAAAATTGGGAACTCTTTATTAGACTTTGAACAAATCCCATGATTTTTGGTGTGATTTTTGGGTTGAGTTTTGGGACTCAAAAATTTTTTGAAGTTGAAAAACATTTCTGCCAGAATGAAAAAGGCAGTGGACACTTTATTTTAAAATGGGTTTAAGGGCTTAAAAATCTCAGAATCTGGGGAAAGTCCGAGAATGAAAGTTGTTCAAAACACCTTATATAAGGTTTCTGTAAAAGAACTTTCCCATTTGGAGGTGATTTGGTGGACCAAAACTTTCTGGAAATCTCAGATATGAAATCTGGACTTCCAGAGACTGATGAACTGACCTTTGAAAGAAAATTTGAAAAAGGGAGTTTTACTCACGTAAAAAATAAAGTAAAAATATGTCTGGAAAGCTCTGGATGTTGGATACAAAAAGTTTTTTGTAGTCAACACCAAATTATAAGTTTCTGTATGTCCAAAAAATTAGACCATGGACAGAGGTCTTAGAGAAAGGCTACTGGACAGCAACTTCCTCTTGAAGAAAAACATGATTTTAAAGGGGGTTTGGCATCCATGCTTATCCCCATTTCCTTAGGCTTTGATTAGTAGTCACTAGAAATTTTAGTGGTGATCTACTATATCAAGCCATCCTTAGGGTACATTAGGACTTAAGCATTTCATTTGCTTGGGAAGGGGAATTTTATCCTTGAAAATGAAGATTTGATGTATGAAAATGATTTTTAGGGTTTTGAAAACATGTTTGCAAGTAAGTAAAAATAATTTGAAAGTAATGTTGATACTTGTAGAGGATCATCCATGGAGATGAACTTCCATGGTGATCCTCTTGGATCTAGGGCAAGAAGATGAACAAACTATATTTTGGAGTTTGAAAATGCATGCATGGATGAAAGAATTTTAGGGTGAGGAGAAGGAGGTTATACCTATCTTCTTTGTGTTTTGTGTTTGAATGGATTCAAGGCTTGAATGTGTTTAGGGTTTGAATGTGTTTAGGGCTTGTGATTAGAGTTGGTCAAAGAGAAAACAAGTAGATAACAATGAAGTCCTCTATGTTTTCTCTCTAATCCTCCTCCTAAGGGGTGATTTGAGCTTGGGTTAGTGTATGTATGAGAGTGATTTGAAAGTGTTTTGAGTGAGTGAGATTTGGGAAAGATTCAAGAGAAAATAGTGGCAATTCAAGTGAATTCCCACTGTTTTCTCCCTATTTTTCGCCAAGGTGCAGTTGTAAAATGTGTTGTTCCTCCTTTATTTCTGTGACTGAAGGCCTCAATTTATAGGCACTCTGAAATTACAAACCTATCCGCGCGGATGACTGCGTAAGCGTGCCTTTGTTCATTAAATGCTGCTCCAGACTTTGGACAGGAAGAATAAAATTCAAATTAAGCAACCAGAAAATGTCCCAGCCACTTCTATTTCGGGGTTTTGACCATTTCTTTTGCTTTTTTGATTCTTTTCCATGGTTTATCTTTAAATGGCAATCCCCAATCTACCCTCACTTTGTTAGGAATGTTAGGAATGTTAGAAATGTTAGAAATGTTAAAACTTTCGTTAATTTTCTAACGAAAATAATAACAACTCAAATTGGAGCACTTACAGTGGTGCACTGGTCGTGAGCCATGGATCAGTCGTGCAGGGGAGATGCACGACTTGTGCTAACATGCACGACTCGTGCCCAGTTTTGAGTTGAGTGAGCACCTTTGCAAGCTTTTTAACCTAGGCTAATGAGTATAGATTTAATCACTCTTTAACTAGGCATTTAGTACAAGTTTAGTACTATAATGTAGAACTTGAAATAGGCCAAAAAGATAGTGGCAAGAGCTTTAATTATTGGCCTAAAAATGCTTGAAAGACAGCTTGGCACTTGAATTGTTCTCATTTGTTGCTTTGGTCCTTTTTCTAGGTCTTGAAAACCTAGGCTAAACAACTTGGAATGGAACACTTTTTAATCCTGTATCTAGTACAACTTTAGTACTATATAATGGAGTTTGAATTGGGCCAAAAAGTTATTGGTAAGGTCCTTAAATAATGTCGTGAACTTGCTTGAAGGGCAGTTTTTGACACTTGCATCCAAAGGTTATAAACTTGGTATTTGAACTTGAACCCTAAAGGGAAATTGTTCAATGTTGTATAGTGATTGCGTAGGGCTGGTTATATGTTGTTTTACCCCTACGTGATGACTTGTACAAGGTCATTGGGTTATATAGTGCCTTGAATAGATGTTGCACTATTATGTTCATTTGGCAAGAGTATAAGTACACCCTGTATTGGTTTATAAACTGTATAATGGTTATGTGGAACTTATGTGATATATATTGTGCATAAGTGTTTACATACTTCATAGTTGTGTGCACATAGTGCCTAATACGTGTTGCACGGTTTAATTGGTTGAGCATGAGTCATTAATACCATGTCATTTCATTGTTGTTATTCGATAGTGTCACTACAAGAAAGGAGGCTTTTTACGGCGCCCATATACGGCGGCGAACACGCGTCCGCCGTATATATATTATATATACGGCGGTATGAACCGCCGCCGTAAATACCTAATATATACGGCGGACGCGTCCGCCGTAAATAAGTAATGTACGTATATTGAACGTGTACGTATACGGGATCGAGGTTATATACGGCGGTATATCAGTAGCCGCCGTTTATAGGTACTTATTATCGGCGGTTGATACGCGTCCGCCGTAAATAATACCATTATTTACGGCGGTGTACAATATCCGCCGTAAATGTTATTAAATACCGGGAAACCCAAATTTCCCTATTCAGTTTCGCGGTATCTCCTCCCTTTCTCTCCTACAGACAGAGCTTCAATCCTCCATAGCTAGGGCTTGAAAATCCGACGCCGGTGACCAAAATCAGGTAGGTATAGCGTATTTAATTACTTTTAATTTTTGGTTTTTGTTGATTTCTTCGATCTGTATCTCAGTCTCTCTTTCTCTCCTCCATAGCTTCTCTCCTCCATAGCTAGGCCAAGAAAATCCGACGCCTTCGACCAAATCAGCAGGTAGATATAGCGTATTTAGTTTTAATTTTTGTTTTTTGTTCTATGTTCATGGCTCATACTCTCTATTTTATGCTCCCAGTTTTAATTTTTGAGTTCATGCTACGTACCTGATAATAAGCATGCTAGCTAGGACGGAATTGCTGTGTAATAAGAACATTCTCAGCATTAATATTTCTTTCTCATGGAATTGGTTTGATTTTTAAGTTCATGGCTCATACTCTTGACATGAATTGGTTTAATTTTTGGATTTTGGACATGAATGCCATTATGTGTTTTTAACTGCTATTTTCCATTTCCTTTTGGTCTCATCTCTGTGCTGCCTCCAATGTAGAGATGATATTAGCTTCGAACTGTACTCATTTCCTTGTGGTTATATTTATAGGGTTGTGGGTTCAAATAATGGGTATTGAATGTGTAGCTTCGAACTGTACTCATTTCTGGTCTAGCTTACTTAGCAGTCAAGGTTGCCGGTTTGGATATGAACCAATATGTTGGAGAAAGAGAAACTAAGACGAATCAACTACTAGAATACTGTTAGTCCTTAATGCCATTGCAAAATGCCTCTACTCTATTACACCCATTTGCTACCAAAAGCAAAAGAGACTCGATTTTCATTCAATGCAGCTTCTCTCTAAAAGTCCAACACTTGAGCTCTTTCACAACGCGAAATTTTAAAGCACCCGACACATTTGCAAAATCTTATAATCCTTCTTATCTCCAATATGTTCTCCCATTATTTGAACCCACAACCCTATAAATATAAGCCTGTTTCTTGTAGTGTGTTGAAATATATGTACACTATTGTGATTGATTTAGCATGAGCATCGTTCCATGTTATATACATTGGTGTCCCATAGGGTGGACTTATTTTCAAGTATCTGTTATGTGCTTGAACATGGTGATATCAGCTGATCTTTTGGGGGTATATGGGATACTATCACTTATGGGAAGATATCTCATAAGGTGTTTAGATTTCCTTATACTTGTGACCTCTCCCCCTTCTGTGGCCACGGTCTAGGGGTGTGCAGCTTCTATGGATATGTGCAGTCATGCCATATGATAGCTAATAACTTATATGGATCTCCGTTAGAGGTCGTATAAGCCGTGAAGGTGCACCAGCACTTCACGAGAGGAGTATTACTCCCACCGTTATTCTATGTGTGTGACTCTGATGGGAAAGGTATCATAATGTGTTTAGTGTTTTCCTATGTGATCTTGGCAACCTGTTTGTGTGTTGCATTGTACACCCTCCGTCCCAAACCTAGGTGCACAGTTTGACTTTTTTATGAAATTTGACCATACAATAACGAGAAATTGATATATTATAACTAAATTTTAAAACTTTTAATTGTTAGTGTTGTTAGTAATAAATCAATAACAACTTTTAAAATTTCATCAAAATGTTTTAATTTCTCGTTATTGTATGGTCAAATTTCATAAAAAAAAGTCAAATTGTGCACCTAGGTTTGGGACGGAGGGAGTATATGACTTATTGGTCAGAAGGAAAATGTAACGTAATGTGTTTACTGTTTTCCAATATGAGCAACCTGTTTATGTGTTGCATATTGTATGGCATATTGTTGCATACATAATAACTTGCTGAGATTTTATCTCACCCCTTCTCCCTTTATTGTTTTAGATCTCGCTGAGACAGGTGGACCGGACTAGTGAGGTCGGGGGAAGAGTTTGGACTCCTTTTGGGTTGTCAGGGTATGAGTTATTTTGGGAGTTGGGGCTGGACTTTGGTTGTTATTCTTTTGGGGAATGTATTGTATATAAAGTTTTACAACATGTTTCAGTTGTATCGTGTTGTAAGTAACTTAAACTTGGTTTGTTTATGGTTGGCTTATGTATAGCCCTTCCCATTGTATAGTTTGTTAAAACAGGTTGTGTTTGATTTAAAACAGGTTTATATATCGCCTCCGTATAGAGAGGTTATTTTGAAATGGTTTTTAAAATGTGTTGTTTACTTTTCAAGCTAAAGTAAAGAAAAGTTTTTTTTGGAAATGGTATATTTTGGGACCCTCCATCCTGGGACACGATTTATAGGTTCGAGAGTTGGGAGGCGCCCACAGTTGGTATCAGAGCTATGGCTAGAGTCAAGGGTAGATGTCTAGTCTAAGGGGGAGTGTGTGATATCTGATGCCGAGTGTTTCCTGCAGGGGATCATTGTAATGGCTGGGACTGGTGGTGACTAACAGAGAGAGCAGGGAAATATTGGTGATCAGGGGGCTGGGGGAGGCCCTAATGCTGAGATGATGGCAATGTTTCAAACTTTCCTCCAGACTATGGCAGCTCAGGGTAGAGCACAGCAGCAACCTGAGGTAAGGCCAACACAGGGCCTAGAAAAGTTTATTAAATTGTCTCCACCAAGCTTCAAATGAGATCCAGATCCACAGATAGCTGAGAGATGGTTGGAGGCCATGATCAAAATCTTTATTGCAATGGAGAGCACAAATGAAGAAAAGGTCAGATGTGCAGAGTTTAAGTTAGAGGGTCCGGCTGAACATTGGTGGCAGATCCTTAAAGAAAGCTGGGAGCGGGATCATACGCCCTAGACTTGGGACAACTTTGTTGGAAAATTCAAGAAACACTTCATTCCTGTGATTACCAAAGACAAGAAAGAGGTAGAGTTCCTGAAGCTCGAGCAGGGGGCAATGACAGTAGCCCAATATTCTGCCAAATTTATAGAGTTATCAAGGTATTGCCAACATCTTGTACCAGATGAAAGCAGGAGGGTCTACCGGTTTGTTAAAGGATTGAGGTTGGAATTCAGGAAACAGTTGCTGACTCATGATTTTCCTACCTACCAGGCAGCAGTTAATATGGCCTACAGAATTGAGAATGACATTGATGAACATAGGGGTAAATCAGAGGCAAGTGGAAGCAAGGCTAAGTCTCAAGGCCAGAGTTCAGGGCAGGGCAAGAGTCAGACTAAAGCTTCAACTGCTGGAGTGGCTAAGGGAGGTACAGTTACAGTTTCAACAAGGCCTGTATCCCGTCAATTTGTAACTGTTTGCAACTTTTGTAAGAGGATTGGGCATTCAGAAAACAACTGTTGGAGGAAACAGGGTAAATGTCTAAACTGTGGTGAAATGGGGCATTTCAAGAAGGACTGTCCTAAATTCAAAAAGGGTCAAGCTCCGGGTGGTAAACAGCAAGGTGATCAGCCCAGAGGTGGTGTGAAAAGAGATGTAGAGGGAAAACCAAAAGAGAAAGTGCAAGGCAGAGTGTTTGCCTTAGGCCGAGGTGAGGTAGATCCTACGGCGGTGATTAGAGGTATTGTCCCTGTCTCAGGGGTCAGGGCTCGTGTTCTTATCGACCCTGAATCGTCTCATTCATATGTGGCATCTCATTTTGCATTTACATTGCATAAGTTGCCTATGTTATTACCTTATGTGCTAGAGGTTTCTACTCCTGTGGGAGAACACCTCGAATCCTTTTTGATCTTTCATGGTTGTGAGGTGATTATTTGTGGGAATGTATTGCCGGTGGATTTGGTAGAGTTACCAATCCGAGATTTTGATGTTATTTTAGGCATGGACTGGTTGAGTTCTTGTCATGCCTTGGTGGACTATCGCATAAAGCGAGTCACCTTTTCTATGCCTGATGTGCTTGTATTTGTATTTGATGCTGATAAATCTTTATTTGGCATTCATGTTATTTCTGCACTAAAGGCTAGAAAGTTCTTATCTAAAGGGTGTGAAGGTTACTTGGCATATGTGTTAGACTCTAATAGGAAATCTCCTGAGTTATCTTCTGTGCCAGTTGTGAATGAGTTCAGTGACGTATTCTCAACTGAGTATAGTATGCCTCCAGATAGAGAAGTGGAGTTTTGTATTGACTTATTGCCAGGTACTTCACCCATTTCTAAGGCACCCTATAGAATGGCTCCAGGTAGGTTGAAAGAGTTGAAACTTCAGTTGCAGGAGTTGCTTGATAGGGGTTTTATTCGGCCCTGTGTATCACCATGGGGGGCACCAGTGTTGTTTGTTAGGAAGAAGGATGGTACTTTAAGGTTGTGTATTGATTACAGACTACTGAATCAAGCTACAATTAAGAACAAATATCCTCTTCCTCACATTGATGATTTATTTGATCAACTCCAAGGTTCCGTTATATATTCCAAGTTGGATTTACGTAGCGGATACCATCAGTTGAAAATCAAGCCAGATGATGTGTCTAAAACAGCTTTCAGAACAAGGTACGGGCATTATGAATTTCTTGTTATGCCATTCGGGTTGACTAATGCACCAGCAGTCTTTATGGATATGATGAACAGGATCTTTAAGCCGTATCTTGATAACTTTATTTTTGTTTTTATTGATGATATCCTGGTATACTCAAAATCCAGGGAAGATCACGAGAGGCACCTGAGAATGGTGTTATCCGTGCTTCGTGAGAAACAGTTGTTTGCAATGTTCAGCAAATGTGAGTTTTGGCTGGAACAAATTTCTTTTTTGGGTCATGTGGTATCCAGAAATGGTATTGCAGTGGATCCTTAAAAAATTGAGGCCGTAGTCAACTGGAAACAGCCTTCTACTGTGACAGAGGTTCGTAGTTTCCTTGGGTTAGCGGGGTACTATTGAAGATTTATTGAGGGATTTTCGAGGATTGCAACTCCGTTGACCAGATTTACTAGGAAGGATGTACCATTCATTTGGGATGCTAAGTGTGAAGCTGGCTTTACTGAACTGAAGAAGAGATTGACTTCAGCTCCTATTCTTACACTTCCAGAGGGTTGTGAGAACTTTGTTATTTTCAGTGATGCCTCTAAAGAGGGTCTGGGTTGTGTTCTTATGCAGAATGGGAAGGTAATTGCATATGCTTCGAGGAAGTTATCACCAGCGGAGCAAAATTATCCTACCCACGATATGGAGTTAGCAGCTATTGTGTTTGCATTGCATAAGTGGAAGCACTATTTGTATGGGGCAAAATTTGAGATATTTACAGATCATAAGAGTTTGAAGTACTTGTTCACCCAGAAGGAACTGAACAACAGACAGAGGCGATGGTTGGAGCTTCTGAAGGATTATGACTGTGTCATTTCTTATCATTCCGGGAAGGCCAATGTGGTAGCTGATGCTATTAGCCGTAAGGCTCATCTATCGTCCTTGGTATCTCGGGAGTTGAAAGGTGATATGTTGTTTGCCAACGTCAGAGCTGTTCCTACTCTTTATAGAGATCTTATGGAAGCTCAATTGCATGATGAGGAATTGAAGAAAATTAGGGAGAAATTGCAAGATGGCAAGTTTGGGGAGTTTTCACTAAACAGGGATGGAATTCTTACCTTCAAAGGCAGGATTTGCGTGCCTTCTTTCCCAGAGATCAAAAGGAAGGCATTAGAGGATGGCCATAAGTCTCGATTTTCTATTCATCCAGGAAGCACCAAGATGTATCAGGATCTGAAACGGGGTTACTGGTGGAATGGCATGAAAAAGGAGATTGCAGAGTTTGTGTCAAAGTGTCTGAGTTGTCAACAGATCAAAGCGGAGCATCAGAGACCAGCTGGGTTGCTACAACCCCTTGATATTCCGGAATGAAAGTGGGAGGGCATTTCTATGAATTTCGTGACTGGATTGCCTCCTACTCCGCGAAAGATGGTTGCTATATGGGTGATTGTGGATCGGTTGACCAAATCAGCTCATTTTCTTCCAGTTTCAACCAATTATTCCTTGGAGAGATTGTCCTAGTTGTATATCCGTGAGATTGTGAGACTACATGGGGTACCTGTCAACATTGTGTATGATAGGGATCTGAGATTCACTTCGCGATTTTGGAGGGCTTTGCATGAGGCCTTGGGGTCTAAGTTGAGTTTCAGTACAGCTTTTCATCCTCAGACTGATGGGCAGACAGAGAGGACCATTCAGATTCTTGAGGATATGTTACAGGCTTGTGTGATGGACTTCCAGTTATCTTGGGAAGACCATATGCCTTTAGTGGAGTTTGCCTACAACAACAGCTACCAATCTAGCATTGAGATGGCACCATATGAGGCACTGTATGGGAGGAAATGTAGGTCCCCAATGTGTTGGGACGAGGTTGGTGAGGCTAGACTTTGGGGTCCAGATTTGGTTAGAGACTCAACTGAGAAGATCAAGGTGATCCGTGATAGATTGAGGACATCCTAGAGTCGCCAGAAGAGTTATGCCGACACGAGGAGAAGGGAGTTATCCTTTCAGGGTGGTGATTTTGTGTTCTTGAAGATCTCACCTAGAACGGGGATCAAGAGGTTTGGCAACAAAGGGAAATTAGCTCCGAGATTTGTTGGTCCATTTGAGGTGTTAGAGAAGGTAGGTGAGTTAGCCTATCGCTTGGCTCTACCACCATCTCTTTCTTCTCTCCATGATGTGTTTCATGTATCCATGTTGAGGAAGTACTGCTATGATTCCTCGCATGTGTTGAGTTCTCCTCCTGAGGATGTCCAGGCGGATATGACCTATGTGGAGGTACCTTTGAGAATTCTGGAGAGACAGGTCCGGGAATTGCGTACCAAGAGTATTCCCGTGGTGAAAGTTCTTTGGAAGAATCACACCATTGAGGAAGCTACTTGGGAATTGGAATCTGAGATGAGACAGAAGTATCCTGAGTTGTTTGATCATTCAGGTAAGTTAAGTCCAAATTCGGGACGAATTTTGTTTAAGGGAGAGTGAGTGTCACGACCCTAAACCTAGGCACATTCTTGGTCACATGTGAAGCACGTGGGGTTGGGTATGCCTTGCATATCATCCTTGGTTTGTTAGCATGTGAATTGCTTATGTGTTCCTTGTGGCATGTTTTATGAGTTATGTGATTTAGATGTTGTTAAAGTGCTCTTGATCATATAATGCCTAAGTAATGGAAATGAAAGAATTGGGTAGTTAATGGATAACACATGAAATTTTGAATTGAAAGTGTTTAAAAATGGTTGAGGTGCTTAGGTGGAACTTTAACTTTAAGGTAGTGTTTTGTTGAATTTCTATCTTGGAGGAGCTTAGTTGTAATTGATTTGTATATATCTCTTTTAAAGCTTCTTCATGAAGCATAAAAACGTTCCTCAGTATTCTAAAGGTTTCTACCAGCCAAGGAAGAGCCTAAACCCTAGCCAAGTGTCTAAAAATCCCAGAAATTCAGTCCTTGATCTGTGGTTAATTCCAACTTTGAAAGCTTGCTAAGAAAGGTGTTTTGAGCAAGAATATCCAATTCTTTTTCTCTTTTATTTTGATAATTCTTGGTAAGTTTTTGTGTTTCTTTTCTATAAATGTTCATATTATGTGAACTGATGTTATTGTGATGTTATAGATCAGTTTGTAAAGGTAGCATCATTAACTTGGTCTTTGAAATTGGAAACAACTAAGTTGGTGTTGATCAACTTGACAAAGGGTGATAGAAAGGGTTGGAATTGAATTGGGGAGTGGCTATATATGTGTTATTAGTGATAGAGGGAGTATGTAGCGGTCCAAGATAGGTGTTAGACTGCTGAACATTGGTGCTTGCAGTAGCTGATGTAAATCCTGGGAACTGTTGTTGTTGTTGCTATTGTTCTGCTGTTGTTTGCTGCAAAACCGTGGCTCTAGTGTTGAGGCACGACTCGTGCCTATGAGCACGAGTCGTGACCTTGTTCATTTCACTCGTGGTGCACTGGTCGTGAGCCATGGATCAGTCGTGCAGGGGAGATGCACGACTCGTGCTAACATGCACGACTCGTGCCCAATTTTGAGTTGAGTGAGCACCTTTGCGAGCTTTTTAACCTAGGCTAATGAGTATAGATTTAATCACTCTTTAACTAGGCATTTAGTACAAGTTTAGTACTATAATGTAGAACTTTAAATAGGCCAAAAAGATAGTGGCAAGATCTTTAATTATTGGCCTAAAAATGCTTGAAAGACAGCTTGGCACTTGAACTGTTCTCATTTGCATCTTTGGTCCTTTTTCTAGGTCTTGAAAACCTAGGCTAAACAACTTGGAATGGAACACTTTATAATCCTGTATCTAGTACAACTTTAGTACTATATAATGGAGTTTGAATTGGGCCAAAAAGATATTGGTAAGGTCCTTAAATAATGTCGTGAACTTGCTTGAAGGCAGTTTTTGACACTTGCATCCAAAGGTTATAAACTTGGTATTTGAACTTGAACACTAAAGGGAAGTTGTTCAATGTTGTATAGTGATTGCGTAGGGCTGGTTATATGTTGTTTTACCCCTACGTGATGACTTGTACAAGGTCATTGGGTTATATAGTGCCTTGAATAGATGTTGCACTATTATGTTCATTTGGCAGGAGTATAAGTACACCCTGTATTGGTTTATAAACTGTATAATGATTATGTGGAACTTATGTGATATATATTGTGCATAAGTGTTTACATACTTCATAGTTGTGTGCACATAGTGCCTAATACGTGTTGCACGGTTTAATTGGTTGAGCATTAGTCATTAATACCATGTCATTTCCTTGTTGTTATTCGATAGTGTTGAAATATATATACACTATTGTGATTGATTTAGCATGAGTATCGTTCCATGTTATATACATTGGTGTCCCATAGGGTGGACTTATATTCCAGTATTTGTTTTGTGCTTGAACATGGTGATATCAGCTGATCTTTTGGGGGTATATGGGATACTATCACTTATGGAAAGATATCTCATAAGGTGTTTAGATTTCCTTATACTTGTGACCTCTCTCCCTTCTGTGGCCACGGTCTGGGGGTGCGCAGCTTCTATGGATATGTGCAGTCATGCCATATGATAGCTAATAACTTATATGAATCTCCGTTAGAGGTCGTATAAGCCGTGAAGGTGCACCAGCACTTCACGAGAGGAGTATTACTCCCACCGTTATTCTATGTGTGTGACTCTAATGGGAAAGGTATCATAATGTGTTTACTGTTTCCCTATGTGATCTTGGCAACCTGTTTGTGTGTTGCATTGTATATGACTTATTGGTCAGAAGGAAAATGTAACATAATGTGTTTACTGTTTTCCAATATGAGCAACCTGTTTATGTGTTGCATATTGTATGACATATTGTTGCATACATAATAACTTGCTGAGATTTTATCTCACCCCTTCTCCCTTTATTGTTTTATATCCCGCTGAGACAGGTGGACCGGACCAGTGAGGCCGGGGGAAGAGTTTGAACTCCTTTTGGGTTGTCAGGGTATGAGTTATTTTGGGAGTTGGGGCTGGACTTTGGTTGTTATTCTTTTGGGGAATGTATTGTATATAAAGTTTTACAACATGTTTCAGTTGTATCGTGTTATAAGTAACTTAAACTTGGTTTGTATATGGTTGGCTTGTGTATAGCCCTTCCCATTGTATAGTTTATTAAAACAGTTTGTGTTTGATTTAAAACAGGTTTATATATCGCCTCCGTGTAGAGAGGTTATTTTGAAATAGTTTTTAAAATGTGTTGTTTACTTTTCAAGCTAAAGTAAAGAAAAGTTTTTTTTGGAAATGGTATATTTTGGGACCCTCCATCCTGGGACACGGTTTATAGGTCCGGGAGTTGGGAGGCGCCCACAATGTTGATGGAGCTTCCATTATCAATCAAGATGCGCTTCACCAAACAATTGGCCACCTACAGAGTAACAAACAGTGCATCATGATGTGGGTCCAAGATGTCACCCTTGTCGTCTTCGTCGAACGTGATTTCCTGGACACTCTCCTTCACTGCCAGCCTGGTTGGTAAGTTCATCATGTCCTCCTTAGATTCTGAGGCATGACGTTTGGCGGCGGAGTAGGAAGTACCACATATGTCTGATCCTCCACTGATCATGTTGACCACCTTGGTTGGGACTGGAGGATTTGGTGGGTTCTCTGCCTGTGGCTCTTGATTGTCGTTCCGTCCACGTCGCTTGCCCAATAGTTCTTTGAGGAAACCCTTAGACAAGAGGTGGCTAATTTCCTTCCTTAGGGCAATGCAATTCTCAGTGGTATGCCCAAAATCTTCGTGGTAGGCACACCATTTGGATTTGTCTTTCCAACCAGTGAGTTTGTCAGAATTTTTGGGCCATCTTGCCTTCTCTCCCAGGTTGTCCAGGGCGTGTATGAGTCTTGCAATGTCAACAGAGAAACAGTAGTCATCTATTTTAGGGTAAGGTAATTCATCTTCATTAGTATTATCAATAACAGCATTAATGCTAGAATGATCAGTTTTAGAGTAGGGTTTGCCCCTATTAGATTTGGAATGGGACGTCTCCATCTTGCCGCCCGAATGTTCAGGAGTAATAGTTCTTTTAGATGCCTTCTCCTGCATCAACTTGTCTTCTTCCAGCCTAATGAATTTTATGGCTCTCGTCCTGACTTCCTTGAGTCTCCTGCAAGGAGTCATTACTAATTCCTCATAATAGGGGGAATCTTTCTTGAGTCACATCCTGAAGGCCTCTGTTACGGTAGACATATCCATGTTGGGGATGTCGACAGCTTCTTTGTTAAACCTGCTCAGGTAGTCTTTCAAGGATTCGTCAGGCTGTTGAACGATCCTATATAAATCGTTGGTTAGTTTTTCAAAGACTCTATTGCAAGAAAATTGATTAGTAAACACGTTAATGAGTTGAGCGTAGGATCCAATAGAGCCTATGGGTTGGTTGATGAGCCAACGCAGGGCTGCCCCAGTCAAGGTGGAACCAAACCCCCTACAAAGGCAGGCTTCCTGGAATTGCAAGGGGATATGAATCACATCCATCTTCTCCTGGTACAAAGCGATGTGTTCCAGAGGATCGGTTGTCCCATCATAATGCTTCATGTGTGGAACATTGAACTTTTTTGGTATCACCATGTTGGCGATAGCAGGACTAAAACGTGACTCATTGTAACAAGTTGGAGAGGCTTGATGGTACGGCAGGGTTATCCCCGGCATGTTCATCACCATTTCCCTTAACTCTTGTAGCTGCCGGTTCATTGCATTTCCTGCATCAGGGTTAGCAGCAGCATAAAAAGTATTAAAATCAATTTGAGGGTTAACACTCCCTGTTGGCCCAAGAGGAATGGGTGTTACGCAAGTTGTTGCAATGGATTGGCCAGCTTCAGGATTGATGATCACGCTATCAGTGGAGGCACTGATCATTGGTATAAACCCTACGTTATCAGTCAGTATCCCTGTATCCCTGTCGAAGGTGAGCCTCCTGGGTTGGATTGGGGAGACCATGCTGGAGCCCACGGCGGGGTTTACACCTTGGAATTCTCCAGGCTGCGCATGAAGGTGTGATCCGGACGGCCCAGTTTATAGGGCAGATACTTCACGTTGCAATCTGGTAAAATTGTTCATAAGCATGTTGGAAGTATCGGCTTGCAGCATCACTTGGCGCCTCAGTTCGGCCATTGTATCTGTTAAGCTGGACAGGACATCCGCTGGAATCAGTTGCGTAGGTGCCCCAGAGGATCCTCCCTGACCTTGACCTATACTGGTAGAGGCACCAACATTTTGGCCTGAAGTAGATGTCCCGGCGGTGGCTCCTACTGAAGTTACTGTCGATGACATTACGGTAGACATCAAGAGAATCTTTAATCAATCAAAAGACCAATGTTCCCACAGACGGCGCCAAATTGTTAGGTCAAATTCAAGCAATTCAACTTTCAAAGAAAAATATGGGGTACAATGGAATATGACAATGTAAATTCAAGATATCGACAAGAGATTTAACGAGGAAAGCCCTTGAACAACTTGTTCGCCGGCATAAAACCTCGAAAAGATAGAATATTATTAGTATAGTGATGGTAGAGAGCAAATGAACAGTACAAAATGTGTTGCTAAGAGAACCTATGTGTGTGTGTGTATACATGTGTTCGTTTATTTAAATTACAAATGATGGTAACGGTATCAATTAAGTAAATGTAATCCCCCCTCTTGCGCCTAGAATCTCGCAGGAGGTTAATGATGCAGTCTACATATCCGTTGATGAGTAAATATTGTTGAAGACGTTGTTTGACTTGATCCATCAAGCTTTGCAAAACGGTTCCTACAATGTCGACTTCCAGTCATCCTGAACGAAGTGGATAGTCAATCAAGTTGTACTGCTAAGATGACGTCTTAGGATGTAACATGATGCTGTAGTTTTTTACCCCGAACAATATTATATCTTGCACTTATATTTATTTGATTACATTTTTAATTGAAAAAATATATTTATTTCACTGTATAAAAACAATATAACTAGAAAACATTTTAAACTAGTTCTCTGGGGGTGTGTTTTGGAACTGACATATGCGACAGTTTCATCCTCACATTGTACTGAGTCTAACAAAGAAAATTAATGGGCGAGTTCTTTTTATTATATTTTTATTGCATTTATCGCCACGCCTTGTTAAATGCATTGTTACAACTTTCATCATCTTCCTAACAATTTTACGCTTAGAGAAGTTCCTATTCCTAAGGAGATCTGATCCAAATTTAAACAGCAATGGCAGCTCGGTTGAGGATCTTCAACAAGTTAATTTTATCGAAATTAGCCATTAAACCTTCTTCTCCAACACCTTGTCATCTTAAAACTTACAATATTTCGTTAACTGATAACTTTATGCCTCCTATTTATGTTCCTTTTGTTTTCTTCTACCCATATACAGGCTCTAGTATGACTATGGGCAGTCATCAGGAGAAAGCAACCCGACTGCTGAAGAAGTCATTATCTCAAACCTTGACCCAATACTACCCATTTTCAGGGAAACCCGTTTCTTCCAAGTATGGATCTTATGTCGATTGTAACGATGAAGGAGTAGAGTTTGTGGAGGCTCGAGTCAATGGGGCCCAGTTATCGCAAGTGGTAGATGGCCCACACCAATCACTAGATCTTTTCTTTCCAACTGGTACTACAAAAGCTCGCACTGACAGTAGCTTACTGAAGGTTCAGGTAAGCCATTTCGATTGTGGTGGATTAGCCGTAGCTGTGCTTTTATCTCATAAGATTGGGGAAGCGTGCACTTTGTACACTTTTATTAAGCACTGGGCCACAGTGTGCCACAATTACCATTATAACCCTGAGGAGCAGTTACAAGCGCTACCACCTCATTTTCTCTCGTTTGAAAAATCTATAGGCTCGGAACTAACGATGCACAAGGGGAATAACTGTGTCTCTAAGAGATTCGTTTTCCCTAACTCGGAAATAGAAAAACTCAAGGCCGAGGTGATCAAGGCGGGACCTACAATGATGAATAATCCTACTAGGGTGGAAGTAGTCAACTCATTGTTGTATAGTTGTGCTGTGAGGGCAAAAAAAACTAACCAACCTAGTTTTTTTAAGCTATATTTTCTGATACAGACAGTAAACATGCGCAAAAGACTAGCCAACCCGTTGCAGGAAACCACTGTAGGAAATTTGACTTGTAGCATACAAGTACCAACTTTTAGTGAGAGTCAGCTAATGTTGAATTCACTGACTGCTCGGATCAAGAAGGCTAAGTCGAAACTAACAGGCATAACGATTTCTGAGCTGAACCGATTGGAAAAGCTAGTTAATGTGGCTGACAGGTACGTACCAAGAAAATACATTGAGGTCTTTGTTTGTACCAGTTTGTGTGGGTATCCAGTCTACCAGGTTGATTTTGGGTGGGGAAAACCCATTAGAGTGACTTTTCCGGGTTCAGATAATTTCTTCATTTTAATGGATACCCCAAGTGAGGATGGAATTGAAGCACTAGTTACTTTGGAAGAAGAAGATATGGCCAAATTTCAAGTTGATGAGCAACTCCTAGCATTTGCATCTGCTGCCTAGATATTTCTGCAGTGCTAAAGCAGTCGGCCTAGATTTGTCCACATTATAGTGATAGACTTTTGATCTCGACCGCACAACTGGGAGAAGAGAGCCGCTGGCTATCATTGCGACTGACCTTGCAAAACGTAACAGCGATCAAGCCGCTGCAGAGGTTCCAAATAACTCAACTAGGGTATTTTCTTTATGGAGGATAACAAAAAGAGCTAAATTTTATGTATTTTATTGCCAGCTCAATCATTTTAACTTCAGATTACTGTGTTCTACTAATCAAAACTGCAGTTTGATTTCTTAATTATTATCTTAAATTATTAGGTTGTGATAAGCTTAATTCTCTATTACAAAATATGCTCTTGTCTTGTACCATATGAGCTTTTAGGGAAACCAGTGGTTGTTAAACTACACGATTCCATGTGACGATTCATGTAAGCCGACCTCTAAATCACTTTGGGACTAAGGCTTTGTTGTTGTTGTAATGATGTTTGAATATAAGTTTTCAATTAGTAACACAGTAACATTCAGGGTGTTTAATTTTGTGTTATGGGGTTTGAATTTGAAGCCACCGTTGTAGATTCTTGGGTGGAAGATGAAGTTAACTAAGTTGTTAGTATTGAAATGGGTTTTTGTTACATTCGTTAAATTATGTGTTAGATTCGTTAAATATTGAATGGGCATAATTTTTTATAACTTCTTTATCCTACATAGACTGCCAAATCATCATTTCTGTCAAGTTTAATTGGTTGGTCAAATGAAACTATTATTTGGAGTACAATGGTAAAGCGGAAATATACCGGAAAGGATAGTGGACTAAAACAGAGTTTGTCTTTCATTTTTGCCGATTTCTACTTATAAAGATGAGGGAGGTGATTAATTTGGGAGGGGGAAGAGGAGGGGCAACTGGAAAGGGTGGGTTAGAGAGGGCGGTGATGGTGGGATCCAGAAAAGAGTGGTGCGTGCAGAGAAAAGGGTTTGGAGAGGGTTTTTAGGATCTGGTGGTGCACTTAATTGGCGTTGAGCGGGGCGGGGCGGGGCGCAGAGAGTGTGGTAATGTTGGGATGTGGAAAGGGGTTGGTGCCGGATAGAGGAGGGGTGGACAGTGAAAAGAGGGTGGTGTGAGGTTTTTGGATCCGGTGGTGCAGTTCCTCAGAGTTAAGGTGGCTAGATCTAAGAGAGAAAGTAGTGGAGGCAGAGATGATGGTTGGTTGATGAATGAGATGGGGTGGGTGGTTGGGGGGCAGCAAAGGTGGGAGAAGAAGAGGGGTGGGGAGGGGGTTTTGGATCTAGAAAGGGGGTAATTGAGATGGGTGGGGTTGAGGGGGCGATGATGGTGGCTTGGTTTGTAGGTTTGGGGAGGGCAGGGAAAAGGGGGAACAAAAAGTGGTGGATGCGGAGATGATGGAGGGTCAGCGGCGGATGGGATGGGGTGAACTGCAATGGTGGAAGAAGAAGATTGGTGGGGAGAGGGTTTTCAGATCTAGAAAGTGGGAGTAAAATGAGGTGTGTGGGGTAGAGGGGGCGGTGAAGATGGTCTGGTTTTTAGGTTTAGACGGGTAAGGAAAAAGGGGAAGGAAAAGGGGAGGTGACAGTGTGGGAAATGGTGTTGCCGGGGAGGTAGAACAAGATAGGATGAAGAAGATGAAGAAGGGATGAAGAAGAAGCAGACGAAGACGGGGATAAGTAAGTATTTTCATCAATTGCATTCTTGTAAACAATCAACCTTTTTACACGATGACATATGAGGATTCATGTTAACTGACCCCAAATTATTTTGGGACTAAGGCTTTGTTGTTGTTGTTGTTGCATTCTTGGAAACAATGGAAAGGTAGTGAACTCAATAGAAAGGGGTTGGCATTAACAACACTTGTTAATATTTTGAGATAAAACCTCAAACTTTAAGATTGGGGAAAATTCTCATGGCCTCCTAGAGGTTTTAGCAAAATTAGGAATTGTTTTTAGTTTATCCCTCCTCCTTGCCTACCATAACTATTTTCTTTGTTGGGTAGAAACTTTTTGGATCATCATGTTAGAGAAAAACTGATTTGAGAATTGAGATGTTGCCTATATCTATCTACCTGTAGGAAGAAGGAATGAACATAACTGCTAATTCGGCCCACCCTGGACCAGTTTACACCATTATATTCCGTCTTCATTACCACTTCATGAAGGTACAAGCATGTAAAGGATCAATGAAACAAACAGCAAAGAAGACACAGATTCAAACATATCACAAGAGAAGTACTATTGAATACACGGCATTATTCAAAAATTACGGTAACAACAAATCAATTTAGGGGTTTTTTGTTTTTTTTAAGTGATAAGTGCTGAAATCTGATTTCAGTTCTGAAAATGGCTGAATGATTAAGAGGCAGCAACTGAAAACTGAATTCTGAATTGGATAAGTTGTTTGATTTTGTATCTGAATTCATTATCTGAAATAGTAAAAAAAAAATTAAAAAAAATTAAAAAAAAAAAAAAAACCGTAAATGCATTATGAAACAGTAAACAGTTTAAAAAAAAATTACCCAAAACCAAATATGAAACAGTGGCTTTCAGAGGCTTTCAGAGGCAATTCAGCAACATTTTAACCACTTAAAATTAAGAGGACTTTAAGAGTCTAACAAGCCTTATTTCAAAAAAAAAAACAAACACACTTATTTCTCTAATCCTCTTAATGAATAAGTGTTAAGAGGCAAATAAGGCTTAAAATAAAAAAACAAACGCCCCCTTAGACAAGGTTGAGAACATAAAAATGACCAGCTATAGCAAGCAAGCAAGCAAGTTTGGCTGCACATGAAGGCGTAAATTAAATCAGATCAAATCATGAAGTTGCAATCAATGTTCATGAGTGATTACCTTTGAACAAGATACCAGAGAATTTCTGGGCAGAAGACATGATTTTACAGGAGGAAAGATCCAACATAAACAGGTCTTCAGATCTCCCAACCACCATCACCACCACCACTGCCATTGTTGACATAATTTGGAAAAGATAAACTGATATTTCCGTTCTTTATTATTCTGGTAATTGTCCAAAGAGATTCAAGATGATACCAGACGTAACTAGCCTATGTGCTATAGGCATAGCTAGCAAGAGCATTATCCATGGCAAACCAGTTGATGGTTGTGTAGTTTATCCAATAAATATTTCGAACAGCAACATTAGTATACTCTTATCCCAAACGAATAGTTCTTCTTTCCTTTTTCCGTTTGTTAAAAAAATGATAGCCTCATTTCTGAAAAAGACTATGATTTCCGCGCAATATCAAGAGAGTTGAAGCAGTAAATGTACATTCTTGAAGAGTTTGACTTGTCAAATGAGATTATTTATTAGGGACAGAGAAAATACCATGTTTTCCAAGAAACTTCAATGAACAAAGAAGCAGGTGCTCTTCCAGTAACATCTGAAATCTACAACATAATCAGCAGTGTAGCTACCATTCTCTTCTCGAGTTATTGGCATACGCACACAATGAGCAGAATAACACAAACTGTTGGGACCAAATACTTTTTAATATTCTGATTAAAATATCCCGACTTTTGTGCTCTCTCAATTTTTAACAAACTTCCTCTTTACCATGATCCTAAAAGATGGCCATCTACTTTTTGCCAAAAGATAAAATTAGACTTATACGGATTTTGAAACACTGAAAACAGTCACCTTAGCATGTTACCAATAATCCCCACAAGAACAGACGCCCTCCCTAAAATGGTGAAAGCGGTGAGAGTCTCTCAGAATTATCAACCTACCCACAATCTTTGATATGAGCTTAATCACAGTGTGACAGTCTGTGCAAACCCTTAAGTTCTTTATCACACGGATTGGTCTCCCAGCAGGAATTGTAAGAATCCCAAATGCCACAGCTAATTTTTCACTATGATACTTGAGCATATTCTCCTTTTCCTCCTCTTCAACATCATGTAAAACCAATTTTGTTGAAGAGACATATCCCTCCTCTTTCAACCGCAAATCTAACTCTTCCAAATACGCATATATTCGGGTGGTCTCTGGATGGGTGGTATCTCCAACTGAAAAAGTGTGAATCTTGCTTTGTACTTCGATCCAACTGTGCCCGGGTACCTTTCTTACCCCTGTATCCCTCATCTTCAGTCTCATTTTACCAACATCAGCCCATCTGTCTGAAGCAGCGTATAAGTTTGACAGAAGAACATACATACCTGCATTATCTGGCTCCAACTGGAAAATCATCTGAGCAGCCTTTTCTCCCAAATTGGTATTGCCGTGAATTCTGCTGGCCCCAAGCAGAGCACCCCATGCAGCACCATCTGGTTCAAAGGGCATATTTTTCATTAGATTTTGGGCGTCGTCTAATCGCCCAGCTCGACCCAGAAGATCAATCATGCACGTATAGTGCTTTGGATTTGGAGTTATGCCATAATTGCGGTTCATTGAATAGAAGTACTCCATGCCTCTATCTACCAACCCAGTATGACTGCTTGCAGATAGCACACCGACCTGTCCATTTATAATATGAAAAGTGACGACAATGAGGGTTTATGTATGCTTCTGTTTATATATGAAAAGGCCAAGTAAGAAGAAACAATAAGAGTAGTAAACTGGTAATGAAATATGTCAAACAAATTTAAGGTGTTCTAAACATTAATATTAGCTTTAGTGGGCTAAAAACTAGAAAATAGAGAGATGGATGTCTCACACGTCATACGAAATCTAATGTCTTCAATTCTAATTATTGACTACTCTTAGAATGCCGTAACTAGTCCAAGGGCCCACAGGAACACTTAGCTACTTAGTGGCAGGGTGTAAGATTATTCTCTAGCCAAAGCCGCTTTCCAGATTCAGACATGGATTCCGGAGATGAGCAATTCCTCATTTGATTAGAAGGAATACTGAGATGCTAACACCGGATGCAAGGACATGTCTGGAACACATATCTAGGGAGTCATCATTTTATTTTTTTGAAGACTAGGCATATTGACAACACCCGTCAATCCGCAAAGATAACTTAGGACATGCTCCTGACATATTGCACAACACTTTATTTTTAAACTCTTAATCAGTGTCATAATTTGAAGCAGATGAGAATGGGTTTGCTTATTGATAAGGGGTACCAGCTTACAGGCTCTGGTGTCTGGACTAAGTAATTGGTTAGTAAAGCTTCTACTCACACTAGCACTGTTTATTTTTGTACAGAATTCTAAGCCAAATACAATCAACTTTATGTGACAGGAATTGGCGGTTAAGTATGAAGTAACATTAGCAGAAATTCCTGGAATGTTGTGTCGGCTGCTACGTTATGCTGATTTTGACCTGCACGAAATCTATGTGCATCAAACTACAGAATTCATGGTATAGCTGCTGGAATCAACAAAAACAAAATGGTCATGCATACTAAGTGATTTACAAACATGGGCCAAAACTTGAGCATGCCCACAGGCCACATCTTTCCTCATTTTGTTTAAATCCCAATAAAGTTTGCCATCAGTTTTAGAGAAGATGGTGAGTGACTTTTTGGCCCAGCTAGGTGAGCTAACGAGGAGCCATCCCCTCAGCCCATCGTGCAGAACAAATTTGGTTTTGTGGAATGCAATCTTTCCAGGGATTTTTCCTTTGGAGACACGTTCCTTAAAGAAAGACGTTGGGTTCTGAGGAAAGAAAGTATGGAAAGACATTGGAAGATGTGAAGAAATTACCGTACCATGTATTAGACAGAACATAATGCAATGATATTCAAGTCTCCATGTTTGATTGTTTACTTTTGTTTTTGCTCCGGGTTAGGGTTGTTACTAAATTCTTTTTAGCTTTTCAAGTACTGACTATGTCCAGGAATCCCACAATGTTGCAGATTTATGTTTTGTTGTTGTGTTCTCTTTTGTGATTTTACTTTCTTTGTAAGCGGAACTTCCGTAATCTGCACACACCATATGCTTCATTCTTTGAGTTCGACGCAAAGGTATATACAATTGGATTTAAGATCACATTATAGTGCCCAGATATCCTACAAAATTAATGATAGTCAGAAAGTTGAGGAAAAATAATTACCATGGTCACCGCGTCAGGATTGATCCCAACAGTCTTCATTGTCTCAAAAATTCTCAAAGCCTGTTTTCCAAAGCCATGCCTGGCATATCCAGCAATTATTGTATTCCATGAGACGACGTCTTTATCAGCAATTCCCTTAAACACATTATAAGCTTCATCTATGCTGCCACACTTGCAATATGTTGCAAGAAGTGCATTCCCAACAAAGCACACCGACTCAAATCCAACCTTAACAAGTCGCGCATGTACTTGCTTCCCCAATTCTAAAGCAGCAATATCAGCACATGTGCTCAAAATGCAGGTTAGCGTTGACCTATTCGTCCTTTCTCCATCTCTTGTCATCTCTACAAAGAGATGCAAAGCCTCCTCATTACGACCAATATGGGCATAACCCGTGATAATTGCTGCCCAAGAAATGCAATCCCGCCGAGGCATCATATCAAATAAAGTCTTAGCGAGAGCAATGTCACCACTTTGTGCATACCCTGTTATCATCGTATTCCATGAACTGACATTTTTGCAAGGCATCGCATCAAACAACTCCCTCGCGACATCCATCCTCTTACATTGCGAGTACCCTGCAATGATTGCATTCCATGAAACCGAGTTTTTCTCAGGCATTTCTTCAAAAAGTTTAGTAGCTTCCTCCAACGTCCCGTTTTGGACATAGGCAGACACCATGGCCGTCCACGTAAATACATCCCGAATAGGAGACTCATCAAACAGCTTCTTTGCTTCAAACAAGTTCCCATTCTGAGCATAACCAGAAATCATCGTATTCCACGAAACTTCATCTCTAACTGGCATTTTATCAAAAAGACGTCTCGCATCAAGCAACCTCTTCTTCTTCACATAACCACCAATCAAGCAGTTCCACGAAATGACCTCCCAAGAGGACTTTGATTCAAACAACCGACAAGCATCATCAACCCTCCCATTCTGCACATATGCAGCAAGCAACCCATTCCAAGAAATAGAATTCCTACTCGGCATCCTATCAAAAACCAACCTTGCCTCATCCACATACCCATTCTGCGCATACCCAGACAACATAGCATTCCAGGAAACCGTATCCTTCACAGGCATTTCATCAAACAACCTCCTGGCAGCCCCAAGATTCCCATTCCGAACATACCCACTAATCATCACATTCCAAGACACCAAATCTCGTTCTGGCATTTCAGTGAACAGTTGGTGGGCAAGATCCAATCTGTTGTTCATTAAGTACCCAGAGATCATTGCATTCCATGAAACTGAACTCCGACGGGGCATGTTCTTGAAGAGATGCAAAGCGGACTCGCATTGTCCACTGCGCATGTGATTGGTAATGGCGGAGTTGCATCTTACAATGTCCAAAATTGAAATTGGGGTCAATTTGTTGTTTGTTTCCTTATTCCTAGTTTTATGTTTAGGGAGATGGGTGCTAAATGGATGGCTGCGAAGTGCGCGTATAGTGCTGTTGCTGGTTAACTGTCTGAACTGCATAGCTGAAGCAGTATATTTGAATAAAATGTTTGGCGCTATTATCACAGCACATTTGAAACCCCAATTATTATTTTTTAAAAGCAAACAAAATATTAATTGCATTGATAAAGTGTAAGACTACCAACAATGGTTTAATACCATTCTCCCATTTCATCTAACACTTTTTACACTTTTTCTCATCCACCTAATATTTCATCTACCCATTTCATTTACCCCACTCCAATGGCTAACTTAAATTAAACTTCAACTCCCTCCAACTCATCATTCTATACCCCATCACTTTGAGTGTCTTTTTTTTTGTGTCCAAATCAAATGAAACTTATATCAATTTGTAGGGGAAAAAAATGATGAATTTTGGTGAAAAAAAAAATTAAAAAAAAATTAATTTACTAGGTAATAATTAAGCTCAAATTGAAAAATGATTATTTTTTTTTGTGTTCAAATCAAATGAAACTTATATCAATTTGTAGGGAAAAAAAATGATGAATTATGGTGAAAAAAAAATTAAAAAAAAAATTAATTTACTATGTGATAATTAAGCTCAAAGACTTGGGATAAATTTTTTTTTTTGAAAATCCAACTGACCAATGCCACGGTGACACATGTCGGATTTAAAAAAAAAAAAAAAGGTTTCAACCTGGATGAAACTTTTCAACCCCTCATTTCAGCCAACCATGTTTCATACCACCGTTGTAGCAATTCATTCAAATGAAATTCATTTCATTTAGTGTTTCAACTCACCATTGTAATCAGTGTAAGTAAAGTATGAGGGAGAAAGTTGGTATAGAATAATAAGTAAGTTGTTATTGTGATCGTAGCAAGTGAATTGCCTATTTTAAGAAATAAAATAACTAAAAATCTTAAATATACAAAAAAAAGAAAAATAAAAACCTTTCGAGACGGAGAGAGTGTTGGAATAAAACGATTCATCAAACCATGAACTGACTCACTACTAGATTAAGAATGAGAGGAAGATGAATACGGAAGCGTGTACCTTGTGATTCCATGATAATGTTCTTAGTCTTGTTCTCGAGTAGAAAGGAGCAAGTAGGGAAGAGTAGATCTTCTAAATGATAGTGCCCACACTTGTTCTTCTTAGATGAATGAAGAATGATTTTATGACTGAATTGTAATGTAGTTAAGTGTCTCAAATGGGCTGATGGATAGCCTATATATAGATTGAGAAGGGGCACTTCATTTAGGGACTACACCCTTTCGTAAAGAAGGCGGTGAGAAGTTACCATTATGCCCATCATTTAATGGTACTTACACCTAATGGAATTTTACATATTTGGTCTATACTTTAACATTATTAAATGATTATAACATATGGAATTAAATAACACATATTATTAATCCATGTTCTAACAATCTCTCACTTGGATTAATATTAATATGTATCTTTTACTAAATAAATTCCTTAATCATTTATAACATGAATGACAACCCTTATGTGCACGTTTATTGTCATCCAACACAATCCCATCCATTAGTCTTAAAAGTATAGGGACTAAAGGGGCAGTCGTTGTAATTGATTCGCAACTAAACCCACATTAATCATATATATATATATATATATATATATATATATATATATATATATATATATATATATATATATATATATATATATATATATATATATATATCCAACTAAACGACATATATTAAGTATAGATATGTAGCATGAAATATTAATGAATATATATGAAGAACGCATATATATATTCTCCAACTAGTCCTACTTAACCAAATGAGATCAATATAAATAAAAACAATACAAAGAAATAGAAAACAACACAAACTCCCACTGATTTAAGCATTATCAAAAGTCGTTTCACCCATATGAGCAGTATGCTCGTGAAACATCAAAAGAGATTACGCTTTATAAAATAGATCCAATAACATGGAGTTTGATACTATAAGTTGCATATCTATTTGTTTATTTTATACTTATTTCTCTTCAATAAGAGATATAACCTTATGATGTCTTTCGAAATCTTTGCATCCACTAAAACATAATCGGAATACTTAATGATCTAAAAAAAAATGATCTGATTTTTATATACATAAGCATGTAGTTTAATGTTTTATAGGTACTTCATCACTCTTTTGGATGCGACTTAATGTTCTTCTTTTCCTAATTGCTTTGGTATTGACCAAGCATCCCAATAATAAATGCAAGGTTTGTACGATTACAGACTTGCGCATACATTAAGCTTCCTACTACTGGTGCATAAGGGATATTTTCCATATGCTTGGATTCAAAATTAATTTTAGGACATTGCTTTAGACTGAATTTATCTCCCTTAGAGACAGGGGTGTCATGTGGTTTACAATTTTCCATGCTAAACATTTGTAATACCTTCTCTATATAGCTCTTTTTGTGATAATCCCAAAATACCTCATGAATAATCACGATGAATTTGGATTTCCAATACAAAAAATGCCTTACCAAGATCTTTCATCTCAAATTTGTTTGAGAAATTTCTTAGTTTATTTTAGAAGGTCCTTATCATTACTAGCAAGTAAAATATCATCCACATATAAGACCAAAATTATAAATTTATTTCCACTGAACTTATGGTATACACAATCTTCACCAAGATTCGTTTCAAAATCAAATGAAAGAATAACTTGATTAAATTTTAAGTACCATTGACGAGATGCTTGCTTAAGCCCATAAATGGATTTCTTAAGTTTACAAACTAGTTGACTAGTTTGATCTGAATCAGTTACCATTTCTGGTTTCTTCATATAGATAGTTTCCTCAATATCACCATTGAGAAAAGCTGTCTTATTATTCATTTGATGAAGCTCAAGATCATAATGTGCCACTAATGCCATAATGATCCTAAAAGAGGTTTTTTAGAAGATGCCGGAGAAAATGTTTCTTTATAATCAATGCCTTCCTTTTTTAGTAAATCATTTAACAACAAGATGTGCCTTATATCTTTCCACATTACCTTGCTAATCTCTTTTGGTTTTAAATATCAATTTATAACCAATAGATTTTACACCTTCAGGTAATGGGACAAGATCCCAAATGTTATTGTATTTCATTGATTTTAACTCATCATTAATGGCATTGATCCAATTATGAGAATTAGGACTATTAATGGCTTCATGAAAGGTGATTAGATCATCTCCCACTAAACATAAGGTGTCCTCATTCTCCGCAAGATACATATCATAAATATCTGAAATAGCATTTCTTCTAGCTCTAATAGATCTTCTTAAGGGCACTGGTTCATCCTCAAATTGAGGTTGTTGAATTTCCTCATGTCCAACATTCTCATGTTGTCCGTTATTTACGGGAGTCTCTATATTATTTTGAATTGCATGTTCTTGTTGAATTTTAGGTACAATTACTTGATTTCCAACAGGAACTAAAGTTTGAGGAATATAGAGTGGTTCCTCTAACTCTTCAAATTCAAATAGATCAGATCAAATTCAAAATAGATCAGATCATTACTATTTCTCCCACTAAATTCAACATCCTCAAAGAACCTAACATTGCTAGTCTCGAAAAATGTTCTAGTTTTCGGGTCATAAAATTTATATCCCTTAGATCTCTTAGCATACCCTACAAAGTAACTACCAACGATCTTAACGTCCATACGGAGTTTTGTCGGTAGCCTTTGAAGCAGCTCTATTGAGAATATAAGTAGCGGTTCTTTAATGCATCTCTTATAATGAGTGAGGTAAAGAAGTACAAGAAAACATACTTCTTACCATATTCTTAAAGATTCTATTATGTCTCTCCACTACACTATGCTAGGTTTGCCCGGTATGGTGTAGTGAGGGACAATCCCACACTCTTCAAGATAGCGAGTATAAAGGGCCCGAACGTTTTTCACCCAAAACGTTATACCGTACGCAGTTTTCACCACCATGATCGAATTTTAACGTTCTTAATAGTCTTTCTTATGCCTTAAAAGACTTGAAAACGTCCAATGATTGAAACTTTACATGAAGAAAATAATGTATCTATAACGAGAGTAATTATCCATGAACGTAATGAAATAATTGACCATTTCATGAAGAGTTAGTGAATGATCCACAAATGTCCATATGAATTAGTTCCAAGACGTTTGACACTCTCAAAAGATCCTATTTCCTATAATGTTTGTAAATTTTTCTTTAAAACACTTAATACAAAAGGTTTTATTCGGAGTATCAAGTTGTTTTAGAATTCCCTCTGACATAAGCTTTATCAATTTTCCCTTTGGAGATATGACCCAAATGCCTATGTCATAGAATACAAGAATTTTCACTTGATAACTTTTGCTTAGTGCCTTTAGTTTTGATTTCATTATTATGGGACTCATTCATTTTCTTGACTGTATCAAGTAAATTAAGATTATGACAAAGTACTAGTACCGACAAGATTTGAATTTAAAATAAAGATCACATTTATTATTAACAAAAGAACAAGAGTAACCTTCCTTGTCCAAAATTGTGATAGATATTAAATTCCATCAAAAGATGGTACAATGAATGTATTATTTAAAACAAAAATAATAGCCAATACTTGTCATTAAAAAGTTCCTATGCCTATAACTTCAACCGGATTTCCATCTTCTATATAGATGTATTTCTCATCTTCACTGGGGATTCGGTAATTCAGGCAACCCTGCATACATGAACTAATGTGAGTTGTTGCACCAAATACAGCCACTATGTATATTAAGGAATTGAAACCAAATTTGCCTTAGTACAAACAAGATCAAATGACATATCATTCTGAATTCGCCATTCGCGATACTTATGGTAGTCGTTCTTCATGCGAGTAAGGTCCTTGCAGAAGAAGCATTTCTTGACTTTATGACCCTTAAATGATCCCTTATGCTTTTTACTTGCAACCGCAATTTTCTTCCCTCTTCTCTTAATCCCACGAGAAGAAGTAAATGCTGAGTGAGTACTTTCTAATTTAAGATATTTCATCCTTTCTTCCTCTAATGTCATATGTGAAAGTAATCCATTAATATTCCACTTGTACTTTCGACATTTATAGGTCACCTCAAAAGGATCAAATTGAGGAGGAAGATAGATCAAAACTAAGTGCACGAGCAAATCTTCCGAAATCTCTAACTTAAGTGCCTTTAGTTTGATCGAAAGATGAAATAATTCAATAATGTACTCCCGAAGATTTTCGTCACCCTTGTACCGTATGGAAACAAGTTTCCACAAGAATTCAAAGAAAAACTCAGCATTTTCGACCTTAGAGACATTGCCCAAAAATGTCTTTGAAACTGCATTTTCCATGATCATTAGACTCACGCGGTTGAACCGTTCCCATTGCTCAACATTTTTCCGTTCTATAACGGTATTTCCTTTAGTGAGAGCAGCGGGACTTGATTCCCCTAATGTGTGATCGATATCCATATTGCCTAAGATCATCGTTATATTATTTTTTTAAGTTTTAAGTTTAGTCCCAATAAGCAAAAGTTCATCATTTATAGCAGTAGTTACCAGGGGTGGAGCCAGGAATTGTCCGAGGGGGGGGCAAGATTACACGGGTTTCGGGTCGGACAAGTAAAAAATGGGTCGGATCCATGAAATACAATGTATTTTAGTTAACAAAAATGATAAAAGTAAATAATTCAAAGAACGATTGAAATAATGTTGAAGTATTTAACGCAAACAATTTATTAAAATATATTACTTGTACAAAAAAGAAATTCAAATTTGCTAATTAAACTTGGGATAATAGGAAGAAAGACCAAAAACAAAAAAAAAATGGGAAAAGCCTAACTAATTAATTAAGATTGAAAAAATGTGAGAAAATTAGGAGAAAGAGAAAAACAAAACTGTTAAGAGAAAGAAATGGAGAGAGAGAGAGAGAATAGCAAAGATGGAGGACAAATAAAATTAATTGAAAATGTAGGTAGCAGGGTTTGAACATGAATTTGAAAGGAAACACCAAAGGCTTTAACTTTACCCCTTCTACCACTGAACCACACCACTCACTGGAGTTAATCTTGAAGTTAATTATATATATACATATATAACAAAAAATATGGGGGGGGGGGCAAAAAAAAAATTCCACTGTATTTCCGCCGCTGGGGGGGGGGGCGAGTGCCCCCTCCTGCCCCCCCTGGCTCCGCCCCTGGTAGTTACAGATGAAGCATTAATCAAATCTGAAGGAGAAGAACAAGAATGAAACAAAACATATATAAGAAACTACATAATGATTAATTATATCAAATGAATTTCATCAAAATAAAGATAATCAACATGACATCAAGACTAATCTTTGAATTGCGAATTGGCTCACAATTTGATTTATCTTAGGGTGAACAAATAATTCAAACAATACATTTTAAATACTTGCCTTCTTTTGGGTCAGATCAAATACAAAAAATGTCCTAAAGTTTAAGGTACTTGTCCCCCGATAATAAATAATATAAACAATTCACTTTAAACACCCGTCTTTCTTTGGGTTGGTTCACAACATTTAAAATGACCAAAAGTTTAGTCCAAATTATTACCCTATGAATGCAAATACTTAGTTAACAACAAGGTCTCCTTTGGAAAACAAGCATGTTATCACATATCAATATTTACATTCATCGCTTTAACAAATTTGTATTTAAATAACGTAAATTGCCTTGTCAACAATATTATTTAAATAATAAATAAATTTGTTTAAGCATATAATTAATCATACTTTAGGACACTTAAGATTTTAAGGTAATTTCTGAAAATTTAAAGGGTAAAGAAACAAACGAAATTTATTAATAAAGACAACATCTTTTCATTCTACCCGTCAATTCTTAAAGTTTGATAACTCTAAGAACCAGCGAAGCGCGACTGGTGTCCAGATATTATAATTAATTAATGATTTATTACAAAATTATGGGCAAAAAAAATGAACCTGAAAACACTGTACAGGTGGGCGACCGGCCATACAAGGTGAGCGACCGCCCAACCCCAATGTTCAATCATTGATGAAAAGTCTGTTCAAGTGGGCGACCGCCCAGGCAAAAATGGGCGACCGCCCAAGACCAAATTTCAAACGACGCCAAATTTTCTGTTCAAGTGGGCGACCGCCCAGAGAATGTGGGCGACCGCCCAAGACCACAGTTTGCCCAGAATGACGAAAAGTCACCATTTTTACACCCTTTTATGAACAGATTTGAATCAAATAGAGAGCCATACCGAGGGCGCCAGCCCCTTTGCTAGGACATCGAGCCATAACATCCAATTTTCCATACTCAATGCATTGTAAAATGCTGGCTATGTAAATGAGGCAAGTTTGCACTTCAATTAACATGATTCAAACAAGTAGACCTAGATTTACACACTCCAAACTTTACACAATGTCGGCTATGTAAATGGGATAATCTTGTATGAACCATTGTGTCTCTTAAAACTTGATTTTACCATCATTTTCAGAAATTGAATGAAGTCCTTAATTTAATGGTGACTCAATTTTCAACCAAAGTAAGTAGATTCGCATACTCACATCACATTTAAAAAATGCGTGGCTATGCATATGAACAAACTCACAACGCATTCAAGGATGGTGGCTATGTTCAAAAATGGGATAATCTTACATTAAGGGTTGAAAGCCTTTTGAGTAAAACCAAAAAAATCAGAAATAGAATGAAGTTATGAATATAATATTCTTTGACAAGATGAGTATCATAAACAAGAACAAAACCAAATGAAATCATACAAGGATTACAAATATGAAATAAATTAAAGCATTGATGCTATCATAAGAAATCTTGGTTGCACGGGAACTGAATGTAGAGGATACTTCGGCTGCCTCCTCTTTGATTGCTTGCCTACACACAAGAAAAGCACGTCAACTAGGCCGGGGGTGTCTCCGGCGTACCCCCTCCGGCGTGAGAATAAGGTTAGATGATCAAGGAAGGGGAGTATATCAATGGAAGTTTTAGAGAGAGTGTAGAGAGAGAGACATACCATGTAAATGACACTATTCATCTTTTATATACTCCCAAGCCCCCCATGTGCCTTGTACATGGGGGACACTTGTGAATCATCCAAGGAAGGACTCCCAACCAACCTCAAATTAGTGGGATTTCACTATTCACCTTGTCACATCAATCATCTATCACCAATATTTAGGGTTAGAAACGCAGGCGATAAAAGGGACGGTGTCCTGGTAACGCTCCAGGCCCCATGCCGGATTGGCGACAATCAGAGATTGTCGCCCCAAACGAGGTATCCACCGGCAAACAGACTCCCCTTATACCCACATTTATAAACATTCGGCGGCTGGGCCAGGCTTCTCGCATGGCCCTATTGCTCGCCAAGCTATATTCCCACGCGCCTTCTTACATTTGCCTTATCTTATTCGCATTGCCCACTCCATTAACGTCGCTTCTTCATCATTAATGTTGCACCGCATCCACAATTCTTTTATATGGCCCAAGTATAGTGGATCGGCCCATTATGATCTAATGGGCCCAATCCCTAGTACTTTGGGCCCAATCCATCTCATACGATCGCATCAGAAGCCCCCAAGTTCGAGCCTGGACCATTTATGGTCCAGGCGAGAACTTTCCTTAAAGCCGGGTGATTCTCGTGAATCCTCGCCCAATTTGGCGAGATGCAGGATCGAACCGTTACCTATGTGACACGTGTCGATGTGGGGGCAAGCCAGACGGTTTGACAGCCGTACGCCTACCTTGGGAAATGAGTCGTCTCTTCCTTAAATGTTCACAATAATGGGGGGAATTTCAAAAATCACACCCCCTTAATTATATTTTGGAAATCCCCCCCAAACCTTTCCACTCCTAACTTTTCGGAGCTTAAAAACCCTTCACCATCATCTTGCATCCTCCCCCCCACTTGATCCTCCATTTCCCAGAGACCAAAGACGCCCCAATTTCCGGTGACCCTCTTTCCGATTTCTCTGCATACTCCGGAGCGTTCCAAGGCATTACCAAGGAGAAACAGGTGGCGCATAGAGCTTTCCAGCTCCCTTTCCGGCTACTTCTTCAAACCTTCCTTCCTGTCTGTAACTTTCCAGGTAATTATTTTTTAATTCTGAATTCTCGCTTGAATTCTCGCCTGCGAGTTTTTGTTTTCATGAATGACAAAATGATTTTCTAAAACCCGTTTAAACTTGGTTAGAGAGCAATAAATGGGGGGAGGATTTTTAGAAAAGAGGGATAAGGGCATGGGCCTGAATCTCACTTGCGGATTTTCGTTTCATGTTTAGGCGACATGAGTCAGATGTCGCCCTTTATGAAGGCCTTAGGAAACTAAGGATCCCCTCTTTTCCCACACACATCTGATCCCATGCACACTTTCTACACAACATTACACCCCACTCGTGCCTGCGACATCTATCTTTCCTTGAACTGAATTTTCTGGCACTATCATAGCCCCCAATTTTTACTTGGTCCTCCCTTCTATTCACAGGTCATGTCTTCTTCCAACTCAACTTTTGATCATGATGTCTCGGATACCCTGGCGGCCGAGACCTCAGAGCGACAACCTATCTCGCAGGGTTCTTCCAACCCTGAGGTCGCAGGCTCCAGCAGTTCCTCTTATACCAATTTGCAAACTTAATACTATGTTAAGTACGGGATTAACCCGAATATATATCTTGTAGAGCCATACGTTGGGGACTTGTCTCTGGCCGCTATGCGGAATAGGGATGATGGGGTTATAGTATTTCCATCCCAATTATACGCCGGTTTGAGGATTCCCATAGATCCTTTCCTTGTCGCCGTTTTAATCCATGCTCATGCAGCGATTGTCGACCTTCACCCTAATGCTATCAGGATCCTTACGAGCTACTTGGTGATTTGTAGGGCATTAAAACAAGAACCCACTATTCCCCTATTTGTTAATTTGTTTGACGGTTATACTGCCGTATCCCAGAGGCAGGGGGTTGTTGAAAATCGACTTTCAGTCAAGTACAAGCAACCCAGACTTCTTACCCCTCTACCTAGAAAAGTCCATAAATGGCAATCTAACCCGCTCTTTATTACATCCCGCATAGGCTGGACTCACCCTTGTGACCTTGGCGACATTCACACCAAGATCTTGACCCGCAATGCCTTAGTTTCCGGCGACACTAGGCTAAAAGCTAAAATTTTTAAGGTTTTAGAGGATGCCTCCGACACAGGGCTGGCATTGTTTTCGTGGCGAGATATACTGTCTCGCCCTTCATTACTTAGAAAAGTTGGTCTTCCTGATTACCGCTACCCTGACAACGAATCTTGCCTGATCATAGAGCCACTTGATCCCTATCCTGGTTGGGACCTTCATTCTGGGAATGTTTTTGCCGCCGAATGTGGACCTTGCCAAGTGAAAGGCCATTGTTGCAATGCCATGTATGAGGTTTTAAGTATGTATCTCGCCTTTATACTTTTTACTTTGTTTTTTCTATCTCTCTTTATTAAATGTCTCTTTCCAACTCAGGATTTCGACTCATGGACATTTTCGATAGACGTGCTGCTGCTGCTCTTAAGTTTGATAGTCGTCGCAAGCGACTTACCAATGCCCGCCAAGCCGACTTATCCAAGGCTACTGAGTTGGAGCTCCTAGTCTCTCATCAAGGGGATGACGCAGAGGCAATAGCTCGCGAGAAATCCGCGGTTGCCGCCGAGAGAGCAGCGGGCCAGACGCGAAAATCCAACAGAGCCAAAACTCCCCTAAGATCATCCGCCGTTTCGCAGCGAGAAGAGGAAATGGAAGTAGAGACTGGTGTAAAGGGTACCGAGGTTGCCGTGGAAGAGTCCATCCCGCCAGCCAATTCCCCCCGACCTTCTGGTTCCCGCCCTCACAAAAGGGGGCGCACTGAGGAGGAAACGGAGGCCGTAGAAGAATCAACTGAGGGTGAGGCCGAGCTGGTGAGCTGGCTTAGAGAAGGGTTTGAAATGCCTACGGAAAGAGATGGCTTTTACGATCTTGGTGTGGAGATCGCCTCTGTTCCCCCACTGCAAGGTTTTACGATATTGGACGACTCGTCCCCAAAGGGGGACGAGGGTATCAGAGTGGGGTGAAAATGGGATGATTCGTGCTCTAGTGGATGACTCGTCTCTTATATACGGCGGAGACATGAAACCGCTGTAAATAACTAGTTATTTACGGCGGTTTCATATATCCACCATATATAATTTTAATGGACGACTCGTCCCTAAAGGGGGACGAGGGTATCAGAGTGGGGTGAAAATGGGACGATTCGTGCTCTATTGGACGACTCGTCTCTTATATACGGCGAATCTATACCGCCGTATATAAGATTTCATTATATACGGCGGTTATCTACCGCCGTATAAAGCTTTCTCAAATACGCCTGTTATATACATACGGTGTATTTGTATTTCATTATATACGGCGGTCCATAAGCCGCCGTATTTGTCCTCGATTATATACAACGGTTGTATTTCCGCCGTAAATAATATTTACGGCGGAATATTCGCCGTAAATACTATATACGACGCGACTTTATACTGTAGACTATATACGGCGAATTATCCGCCGTAAATGCTATATACGACGGCTTGCGTTACTATATACGGCGATTAAAATCCGCCGTATATAGTGCTGTTTCCTGTAGTGGGGGCTACTGATGAACCCTGACTTTTTGTTATATATTTATACATACACATATACACAGTACCATATATACATATATACCACATATATATTTATACCAAATATATAAGGTGGAACAGCCCCCCCCCCCCAAAGTATCAACCATACACACTTACTCCCCTATATAACTATAACCCTTCTCACTTGGTAAAGGTATCTCTCATGTCTCATCCCCATAAATCATTATGCTATACTCTCTATAGAGCTCTCCAATTCATGAGTTTTGCTTAGGTAGCAGGTTGCACGAACTAAGTTGAAAATTCTTTTCATCCTTCTGCCGGATCACGAGCATGCACATAGAAGAAATATTTTGCTCCTTTTGTTGGATCACGAGCATGCTTATTTATTTTTGCTCGCACTGACTTACGAACGGAGATATGATGAAATTTGTTAAAAACTTGATGAAGTTTCTAACGACCGTCAGAAATTTAACGAAGGTGTTAAACGACTAGGCTTGTGACAGAATCTTGATGGATGGAGGAGATATTTTCTCTCTTTTATCCTCGTTGGTAGGGCTGTAAAGGAGTCGAGTTCGAACGAGTTTCCTATGTTCAAACTCGAACTCGTTTTATAGTTATCGAGTTCGAGTTTTCCTCGAGTTCGAGAAAAATTGGTGGTTCGAACTCGAGCTCGATAAAGTTCAAGTTGTTCGCGAGCTACTCGCGAGCTTAAACGATTCGAGTTCGAGTCTTAAGCTTTTTTGGAAATAAATTTTCGGGCTTAATGTCGCCGTGGCCGAGGCCAAGGCCACGCAAGGACTGGCCAAGGCCCAAAAATGATGGCCCTTCCTTACCCAGCCCAGTCTATTATATAGCCACAACCTTTGATTTTTTTGTTGTTCTTTCAATGTGGGATAACCTTTCATGGCCATGGCCGGCCAATCCCAAGGCCAAGGCCGAGCCATGGCCGGCCAATCCCAATGTCAAGGGCAGCCGAGCCACATGCCTTTGAATACTTGACTTTGCTTTCGATGTAGGATATTATCCTCAAGGCCACGGCCAGCCAAGGCAAGGCCACGGCCGAGCCAAGGCCAAGGCCACGGCCAGCCAAGCCAAGCCAAGGCCACGGCCAGCTAAGGCAAGGCCAATTTCTATTATTTTTTGACAAATAAATAGCATCTTAATATTAGATTTTTTATTTTGTATAAAAATATTATTTATTTTTGACAAATAATAAAAATAAATGACACTATTTTTTAGATTTATATATAAAAATAAATGGCACTAATTGACCAAAATTGACAGTTATTTTGGTTCGGAGGAAGTACTAATTTAAAATTGATATACCCTCCTATTCAAAATAAATCATAAATGAAATATATAATTTAGAATTTAGGGTTTAGGGTATAGCAATTAAAGTTTAGGGTATGGAATATATTTTATTTAAATTATAAATGGGACCTTTGAAAGCCCCAGGTCCGCAATGAGCGAAAGCGGGGCAATGTCGCGTGGAGGCAAAAGGACAATTGTGTCAAGTAATGAACAATTTATTTAAATTATAAAGAATGTAATAGATTAGCATATATTGTATTGCAGTGGCAATATCCCCTCCCAAAAACCAAACCTCGAGAAAAATAGTACTAAAATTTAGTTGGATCTAATGGTAAACAATGAATTTAATCGCGTATTAAAATACCATATAGATGCCAACCGATTTGAGTTGGGTAAGATTATACACAAAATTTGGGGAGAAACGCGTTTCTCCGTCGCTTATGGAGAAACGGGGCTTGTTATGTCGCGCGACATACCTAGCCACAAAAACTGGATATCACTTCATCAGCTTCTGGATATCCAGAAGCTTTGGAAAGGATATCCAGAAGCTTTGAAAAGGATATCCAGAAACCAAATATTTTTTCTGGATATCCTTTACAAAGCTTCTGGATATCCATATTCAATGTTCTGGATATCCAGAAGCTTTGTAAAGGATATCCAGAAAAAATACTTGGTTTCTGGATATCCTTTACAAAGCTTCTGGATATCCATTTCAAAGCTTCTGGATATCCAGAAGCTTTGTAAAGGATATCCAGAAACTGGCTACTTACGTCGCGCGACATAATAAGCCCCGTTTCTCCATACGCGACGGAGAAACGCGTTTCTCCCCAGACGCACTCAAAATTATAAGGGTAGCAAAATTCTTCCAATAAAATTTTATCATAGTTGCATTTTCAAGGCTAGAACCCAAAACCTACTAGTACGCTGATTAATTTAGTAAGTAGGATGTGTAGTAATCTTTAGCTCTAAATTTGTATTTGTGTAATGAATGAAAAATCGTTAATTAATACAATTGTGATTTTGTTTTTTGTTTTCTTTTAAGAGTGCGTTTGCTGAGAAACGCGTTTCTCCATAACTATGGAGAAACGTGTTTTTCATAGCCAGAAGCTTTACATTTGATAACCAGAAAAAAAAAAACCCAAGGCCAAGACCAAAAGCTTCTGGATATCCAGAAGCTTTGCATTTGATAGCCAGAAGCTTTGCAGTTGATATCCAGAAGCTTTGTATTTGATAGCCGAAGGATGTGAAATGTATATCGAAAAAAAAAACCCAAGGCCAAGACCAAAAGCTTGGATATCCGAAGCTTTGCATTTGATAGCGAAGCTTTGCAGTTGATATCCGAAGCTTTGTATTTGATAGCCGAAGGATGTGAAATGTATATCCAAACCGTTAGGTGCATATCCGGAAAAGTTTAGGTGCATATCCGAGAAATGTGTTAGGGCATATCCAGAATTGCTATTGAAGGTTTTCGGATATCAGAACCTTCAAATGTATATCCGTAAAACATTTTGAAGGTTTCGGATATTCATTTGAAGGTTTCTGGATATCACTTTCATAGGTTTCTGGCTATCTAGCTCATTGTCGCGCGACATGTCGGGACCCGTTTCTCCATAACTTATGGAGAAACGCGTTTCTCCCTAGATTTTACGTTATTTTAAATGCTTCCTTAATTTGACCTAACTTAGAAAACAAACAACCCTACTTGATACATACTCCCTCCGTCTCATGATAATATATAAACTTTTTTTTTTGGGCGTCCCACAATAATATATACTTTCCTAAAATGGAAAGGAATCTTTACTATTCCCTCCACTCATTCTCTCTCCTACATTATTTTAATACTCACATCACCATTATAATTTACTATTCTCTTCACTCATTCTCTTTCCTATTTTATTTTCACACTCACAACACTTTCAATATAATATTTCCTCCTTAATTTCCGTGCAAAATCCAAAAATCTATAAAAATATGGGTCGGAGGGAGTACACAATTTAAAAGAAACCTTACTTAATTTAACACCCAAAAGTAGGGATTCATACGTGCACAAGTCGTCATTGTTAAAATTTCCTTTATTAATTTGAATCATCATTTCAAGAGTTAAATCATTTCGTTACCATATCTACTTTTCCATGGTGGTTCTAACTTCTATTTCAAGAACAAGACTTTTCAATTAAATAATTTATATAATAACGTACCTAATAATTTTCTCTTCTACCATACAATAATTAATTCAATGATAGTCTTTGACCTCCAAATAAAGCAATTGTGAGTACAAACACTCATATATTTTCTCCTCTTATACCTAAAACTCTAATGTCTAAAAATAATTAAATGTCTAAGAAAATAGTTTAATGCAATTTTACTACTGTTTATATAATGTATGTGATGAGCCCGAACCCCGCCGGGACTGCACTCCACGCCTGGCCTCGATCCAAGAAACCTGTGATGTGGCATTCCCTAGACCGCTGGAGTCAAGACCGCGGGCAAATAGACCCTTGAGGTCAAGACCGCGCTCTTCTCCACATCCTCCTAATCCAAGACCGGAGGAATCCTGACCGCCAGATTGGTGCCCGCAGGAGGTATGACCGCTAGATCTGTGCCCGTAGGAGGTATGACTGCTCCATCCGTGCCTGCGTCAAGTACCTTTGACCGCGCCCAAGATGTTGACCGCGGGCTCATACCTGCCTCCCGGTTATCTCACCTGCCTCCCGGTTAATGTCAAGCCTTACTGAGCACGTTAGCTTACTGGCTCTGACATGCAAGTTGCCGGCTCCCCCATCACGCATTTAATGCGGCTCAGTCAGGCGCCTACTATTTCATTTAATGCGCCAAGCCATATCCACGACTCATGTCCCTTTCAGCCATGTCCCCTTTACAGTCAATGTTCCCTCCCTGACAGGGCCAATTAGCTGCTGACACGTGTAGGTGGTCAAAATACCAAAGTGCCCCCTAGGGCTGATCTCATTGCTTACATCAACAAGCACCTCTCCATTGCCTATAAATAGAAGACCTTTGTCCCCTTGGGCAAGGTAAATTTCAAATATATTGAGTAATCCATATTACTCTAAACCTTAAACACATACACACACTCCAAGACATTCAAACGTCTTATATATCTCAGTATTCTTACTCTCACACCCGAGGGCCTGAATTGGAGTAACATCCAACTTTGACCTTAACGGTGCTTGTTTGTGTTGTGTTATAGGTACATCAAACCACCAAATATATCAAGTCAGATATCCTTGAACCGCTCTTGATCCTGAAAAGCTTGGCGTCATCAGTATGAAAGCATAATCCTGTAAAACTTTGATAGGTCAAATGCGATATTTATTATGGATAAAACGATTAATATATAGCTAATTGTTGTGCAGGCAAACTCCTATGTATTTCTTCTCATATTTTCAACACAATCAAAGATACGGAAGGAGATGAGCGGATGTTTGCAAGGCAATTCTTCGCCTCTAAATGAACGTTCAAAAAAAATTAAATTTGCTTTTTATTAAAAGTGAATTTGAGAATTTTTTTTTTTTTGAATACTCCCTCCGACCCATTACAAGGAGGAAAATTACTGTAGACGCGTAGAATAAGGAAAAAAATAATGATATAAATGTTGTGAGTGTAAAAGTAAAATATGAGAGAGAATGAGTGGAGGGAATAATGAATTATAATGGTGTTGTGAGTATTAAAATAATGTAGGAAAGAGAATGAGTGGAGGGAATAGTAAAGATTCCTTTCCATTTTAGGAAGTTTGTGATTTGTAATGGGACGCCCAAAAAGGAAAGTTTGTGGCTTGTAATGGGACGGAGGGAGTATTCATTTTAGACAGAGAAATTACTCTCTCCGACTCTGTCCTGTCCCATAATAAATACGTAAAAAAAAAAATCAAATTTGATATTGATCTATAGTAAATTTAAAAATTTGTAAATATTCATTTTTGAGAAAGTATTATTGAAAGCATAAATGTAGCGTATAAGTAAGTGCCTTGTAATGGTCCACTAAACTGTGTGCTTGTAATAGGCTTTGTCTCAGCTTGAACTCTACTCCCTCCGTTACACGTGAATAGACACCAAAAATCTTGACACAATAATTAAGGAAAATGAATATAATAATAAAAATGTGTGATAGAAAATGAAGAGAGAGAATGAGTGGAGTTGGTTGAATAAATTGTGTGATAGAAAATAAAGAGAGAGAATGAGTGGGTGGGGTAGGATGAATATAAAATAATAAATTCTTTTCCATTTTGGACAGTGTCTATTCACGTGGGACATCCCAAAAAGAAAATAAGTGTCTATTCACGTGGGTCGGAGGGAGTATAATATAGTACGTACATGCATGCGTTAAGGGCCAAAACTATTTAGTTGGATTTTGATGGTTTCAGTTGGATGTGAACTAACTAACAAAGCCTGAGCTTTATTGAAATTAAAGAAATTACCTTTGCCTTTTATTATTGAAAATTAATTTAAAAAAAAAAACATTTTTGAACAAAGGTAGTAAATCAGGTAAATTGTGAGATTAGAATATTTAGCTCTCAACAATGTCCAACTAAATATTTTTCAAAAATAATATTTATTGAAAAAAAAACATTTTCGAGTTCGCTAATCTATTATATGATTTATTTATTTTTCAAAAATAATATTTATTGACTTATATTTATTTTTTTGAAAGTAATTTGTTATATTTTATTTAAAAAAATATAAATTTATTATATATATATATATATATATATATATATATATATATATATATATATATATATATATATATATATATATATATATATATATATATATATATATATATATATATATATATATATATACTCCGTCCCAGTGATCTTTGGAAATTTTGAAATGGCACGAGAATTAAGGAATATTATTATAGTATTAGGAGAGAGAATGAGTGGAAGAAGTGTTGTGAGTGTAAAAAATTAAATAGGAGAGAGAATGAGTGGGATGAATAGTTAGGAGAGAGAATGTTGTGAGTGTAAAAGTAAAGTAGGAGAGAGAATGAGTGGGGTAGAAAGAGTATAAAAATAATAAAAACTTTCTATTTTGGGATTTCTTAAGATTAGCGGGACGCCCAAAATAGAAACTTTTCTTAAAATCGGTGGGACGGAGGGAGTATATAATATATATATATATCCTATACCCTAAATAAAAAATAATGATCATAATCTTAATAAAAATTTAAAAATTATTATTAGACAAAATTTAAATATATTTCATAAATTTATATATATATAAATTTTTGAAATATTTATTTTTCAAAAAAAAAATAAAAATTAGCATTTAGCCTTGGCTCGGCCGGTCTTGGCCTTGGCTCGGCTTTGGCCTTGCATGCATTTATCCCACATCGAAAAGAAAGTCTTAGAAAATGAGGCGCCTGAGCTGGCCTTGGCCGCGTCCTTGCCTTGGCTCGGCCTTGGCCTTGGCCTGCCTTGGCTCGGCGTCCTTGCCTTGGCTCGGCCTTGGCCTTGGCCGTGGCCTGCCTTGGCTCGGCCGTGGCCGCCCTTGCCTTGGCCGCCTTGGCTGTCTTCCTTGCTTGGACATTAATCCCACATTGAAATGAAAACAAACAATTAAAAGAAAGTTTAAGTATATATATATATGTGTTAATGACTTAATGTGTATTAATACCCCTTTATTGGATAAATATATACTCCCTCCGTCCCATAACAAGCGACACATTTTGTCATTTTGGGTGTCCCACTAATAAGTCACACTTTCTAAAATGGAAAAGAATTTTTACTATTTTTTCCACTCATTCTCTCTCCTACATTATTATAATACTCACAACACCATTATAATTTACTATTCTCTCCACTCATTCTCTCTCCTACTCAACTATTTACACTCACAACACATCAACCTTTTCACTTTTTTCTTAATTTTCGTGCGGAACAGTAATTGCGTCGCTTGTTATGGGACGGAGGGAGTATGTGTTATACATAAATGTTTATATGAAAATAAATAATGAAAAATTCGAGCTTTTAACGAGTTTCTCGAGTTGAGCTCGAGTCGAGATTGAAACGAGCTTTCTCGAGCTCACGAGTCGAGCCTGTTCGACTCGAAAATTTCACAAGTTAAAATTCTTGTTCAAGCTCGAGCTCGAGTTTCATTTCGAGCTCATTCGAGTTGAATTTTATCGAGTCGAACTCGATCTGCTCGGTTCTTATAACAGCCCTACTCGTTGGTATGATGGATGGAGGAGATATTCTCTCTCGTTTGTCCTCGTTGGTATGATGGATGGAGGAGATATTCTCTCTCTTTTATCCTCGTTGGTATACGTGGCTGGTTTTTATGGCCACTTCAAATATGTGGCTTCAATCCCTTTGGCCCACTTTTGTTTGTTGGTTTGACTTTTGCTCCCATTTAAACTTTTCCTTTTTCCTTGTTCCCTGATTTAATTTCTCATTTATCAGCAAAGTAGAGATGGATATCCAGGGTGAATTTCAGATCGTTGGCTTAGGCTTACAATAGTAATTTTTACACTTACTTTATCAATATTGTCTATGGGACAAGTGATAATATATATAGTAAGAGAGAGTCGTTGATAATGTCAGAGCCATCCATGTATGATATATTTGTCTAAACCCTATCACATGACTTACTAAAATATTTCAAGTTTTATTTTCAGTTAGCATTCAGAGATCACCCGACTCCGGATTGATCTCTAACGATGATTTTTGTTTTTATTGTGTTATAGGTACAATCATCATATACAAACAAGCTAAATATCTATATTAAGTGAGACCCCAAAAGTTGTGCGATTATCAGGGGTACTATATTTTAATTGTTGTTTTATGTAACTTGTTGTTATATTATTTGCAAAGAATAATTAAAGTTTATGTATGATCTAGAGGCAAAATGTGGAGACTGAAAATAGCAGAAGGTGGCAATGATAAATACTTGTACAGTACAAACAAGTTTGTTGGAAGGCAAACGTGGGAGTTTGATCCAGATTATGGTACCTCTGAACAAAGAGCAGAAGTTGAACAAGCTCGTATCGACTTCTGGAACAATCGTTACCATGTTAAGCCTAGCGGTGACCTCCTTTGGCGTTTCCAGGTAGTACTATTTTCTTTCTCCTCAAGCAAACGTTTATTTTAGATATTGAGCACATTTTTGGATGCAAGATCAAATTCTAAGCAATTTTACGAGTAAATATAGCGATCAACAAACATAATCACACACACGAACACAAAATTTACGTAGTTTATTAGCTTGTCTATATCTACGGGTTAATGGAGAGAATATTATTATTTTGGAGAATCATAGATTATAACTCTAATTATGTGCAAAAATTCTTAGTCACATGAATTCGTACCTGTACATCCTAAGATACATATGAGCAACTACTTCCTCCGTCCCACAATAAGGTTACTAGTTTAACTTTACACGAGATTAAGAAAAAATAAATGTTGTGAGTATAAAAAGTAAATTAAGAGAGAGAAAGTGTGTTGGGAGTTTTTGTTGTGAGAATTACAAGTGGGTCTCATTGTCCATTTTAATTTATAAAGCAACTAATAACCTTACTCTCTCTCGGATAGACCAAAAAGGAATCTTATTCTGTGACGAAGAAAATCAGACGAGTAATAAAGCAACTAAGAACCCTACTCTGGAATAGGCCAAAAAGCAACTAATAACTTTACCGCGGAAGTCTCGGATTCGAGGCACTTTCCCGACACATCTCATACAATGGTTTTTGGTGAAGGAGGCCAAAAACCCGAATATAGATTGATCACTTGCGTAATAGTACCAGCCAATCACATTAATATTTTTTAAATAACAACACGTCTATTTATGAAAAAGGGGGTACAAAAATATAAGAAAAATGAGTATGTCTAATTTATATTTAAATGTATAAAGAGCCTATGCTTTTAGCACTTCATGAGATATTTCATACGCCATCTTGCAAAAGATTTCTTGTATTTTTATACTCAAAATATCCTTTCCGGTTTAAAGAAACAATAATTATTCCCAAAAAAAAAAAAAACATTTTTTTTAATTCATAATTTATGTGTATGATTATTATTTAGGGAATTTGACCGAAAAATTCCTCTTTGAGACAAATCACTTCTAATTAAGTTCCTGATTAAATCGAAATGATCTAAAAGTTTTTAAGCAGTAATGTATAACACTGCGTGCAATAATGATAAAACATCATTAAAACTACCCCCACCACTGCCGGCCACCCGTCGCCATCGCCATCGCCGGCTACTGCCGCCATCCATGCAGTATATACACTCATATATGATTCAGTAAAGAGCAAACTCCGGTGCGCCAAGCGCTCCCCGCCTTGCGGGGGTTGGGAGAGGGAACCATTTGCTAGAGCCTTCCCCTGACAATTGCCAAGTGGCTGTTCGCCAAGGTTCGAACCCGTGACCTTATGGTCACCAAAAGAGCAACTCATATATGATTCAGTATTTTATAGAAATAGTACAACATGACAACACGAGAATTAACTTCTCGGACATTATTACGATACTTTTTTTTAGAACTTTCCGGTCAATCTCCCTGTTATTTATTAATCTTGAATTGTTGAACATGACTACATTTCAGTTTCTAAGAGAGAACAAATTCATACAAACAATACCTCAAGTAAAGCTAAAAGATGGCGAGGAAATTACATATGACAAAGCAACAACCACAATATGGAGGGCAGTCAACTTCTTTGCAGCCTTGCAAGCTAGCGATGGACACTGGCCGGCCGAAATTTCTGGTCCTTTATTTTTCATTCCACCTCTGGTATGTATTCATTTCGAACCCATATTTTCGTGCGAAAAACAAACGTAATCTTCTGAACCACTTTTGTGTAATCTCCGGCCCGTAATAGCAAACTCCTCATATCACTGTGGTTGAAACAAAAATCGCAGGTCATGTGCTTATACATAACTGGGCATCTTGGTACTGTGTTTCCTGCTGAATATCGAAAAGAAATTATGAGATATATATACTGTCATCAGGTATTAATTTTGTTGTTTATTTACATAAAACGACAGTGATTAGATTTTATTCAAGTAATATCAGTTATAGAAAAATAAAAGGAATAATTACTAACTTATGCAACGTACTTTATCCTAGTTTTCAACAAATGCTATGTATTCGTTAGTGACAGTTACGAATAACGTACTTTCACATCCGTTTTCAAATAATGCAACATTTTTTTTTAACTTACGGCGTCAAAAAACTAAATGAGTTGCTGATGAATATTATTTTGATGACGTGGCACTGATGCGGCAGTGCCCCATCCATCAACTCCGTTAGTTTTTTGGCATTTGCATACAAAATATGCAACTAAAATTTTATACCATGTTACAGAACGAAGATGGAGGATGGGGACTCCATATCGAGGGGCATAGCACAATGTTTTCGACGGGACTCAACTACATATGTATGCGTATACTTGGAGAAGGGCGTGATGGTGGTGAAAATAATGCTTGCGAAAGAGCAAGAAAATGGATTCTTGACCATGGTAGCGCAACCGCCATACCATCCTGGGGCAAGACTTGGCTCTCGGTAAAAACAATATTTACATGATCATAATTAAATCTCATGAAGAAAGTAAATAAATGAAATTTAAAATGATTAGAAATTCTTATGACTCTCACCAAGAGTGATGTAGGAAACGTAGGTTATGAGATGGAACCGAACAAGAAATCAACAAGATTCGTTAACAAAGAAGGCCTAGCCGTTCTTGTCCTTTAATTCAATTCATAAATCCAAAAACTAGGTTATTCAACAACTAAATTACGTTTAAATACTCTAAGCAACCCTAAAAACGAATTGACAAAAGAAAGGCCAAATTAACCCTATTAAAAGTTCAAACGCCAGTAATAAAACGAAAGTAAGGAAAGTGGGACGACGTTGAGGCGCACGCCACGCCAAGGCTGGAGCGCCCGCCTCAGGAACAGCTTCTTCATGGCACAGTCGAGACGGGCTTGAGGCGCCCGCATGGTAATGCCTGAGGCGGCCGCATCAACGTCCGAGAGTTGCCCCTTATTCTTCCCTGTTGAGGCGCACGCTTGGATGATCATGGGGCGGCCGCCTGGAGTCTTATTCCTTTCTGCGACTGTATCATTCACCCCCCCTTGAAGACGACTCGACCACGAGTCGAACCCGACAAGACGTTTCAACAGAGGCCCGATCTTGCACAAGTAAACCCAAAGTAATCCTCCCGCCTGAAAAACAATACGCTTCTTATGTGTACCAACATGTTGCTTGGGCATACTGTGTTGCTGCGCTGAGACATCACCGATAGACCAGCTGAGAAGTTGATTATGAACGGGAACAGACGCCGTACCCTTATCATGAGTCCGTCGAAAGTGTGTAGGGTACAACGTAACAGTCACCCCCTCTTTCTTAAAGGTATAAGTGTTCTTGTAGCCATCATGCTGAACCCTCCGATCAAACAACCACGGACGACCAAGCAATACATGACACGCAACCATTGGCACAACATCACACCATACATCATCCGAGTAACGTTTGCCAATGGAAAATTGCACCAAACACCGCCTGTGTACCTTCAATGAACTCCCCTCGCTTAACCACGACAACTTGTACGGTTGTGGGTGTTCTTCTGTCTTCAAGCTTAACTTGTCAACCATCTCCGTAGAAACGATGTTTTCACAACTACCACCATCAATGATCACGTTGCACACTTTCCCCACGGCAGTGCACTTAGTCCGAAAAATGTTATGACGAAGCCAATCCTCGTTTTCCACTTCCTCCACATTCAACACCCGTTGAACCACCAATGCCACACCTTGATCTGCATACACTTCTTCGGTCTCACCACTTGAATCAGCTGGTGCTTCATCATAAACCGGTGGACTATCCTCCATTAGAGCAACAACATGTCGGTTAGGACACTCGGCCCTTAAATGACCAATGCCATGACATTTGAAGCACCGGGCTGATTTGTTACCCCGTAAAGCTTCCCGAACCGCACTGCATTTTTCACGCCACTGGTGTTATTGGAACTGTAGGAGCAACTCCCTCAACCTTGCTAGGAGTTCCACTACTATGACTACCCGAAAAATTCTTGTGTTGCCAACCATTCACACTCTTCTTTCGCTGTAATTGCTTTTCAACCTTCAAAGCAAGCCTACAAACATCATCATAAGTCCAGTATTGCTGCAGGTGGACCACATCTGAAATATCAGTACGCAATCCCCCAAGAAAACGGGCTACTGTTTGTTCGTCTTCTTCTGCAACATCACACTTCATCCACAAACGGTCAAACTCATGAATAAATTCTTCGACGTACATATCCCCTTGCCTCGCAGTTATGATAAGCAAGAAACGAATCCTGTCTATAGTGTTCCGGAAGAAACTTATGCCTAAGCAATTTCTTCATCTTATCCCAAGATTGAACCTTGGATTTACCCTCCCTAACCCTTTGTTTCTTAACATGTTCCCACCAAATCGAAGCATGTTTCTTCAATTTGATTGCTACTACTTTAACCTTAGTAGCATCATGCATAGGTTTTAAGTCAAAAATACGTTCAACAGTATTTAACCAATCAATGAACTCGTCAGGATGAGTCTTACCTTCGAATTCCGGAATTTCGATCTTGACACCGATATCCTTCAAAGCGTCTTCCTCATACCCATTCCGCTGTCCACGATTTCTGGCAAAGGGATTGACTCCCTCGTGATACTCCGTACCCTCGGAAGAGTCTTCCGAATCAGAACCCATAATCGGCGGTGTCCCCCCACGATTTCTGCGATTCCGAACTTGGAGTTGAAGTACCTGAATCTGTCTTCTCAGATCGTCGATCTCAATATCGCGTATATCGCGCTCGCGGTGATGATCGTCTGCCGGAGGATCCGCTGCACGGCCCCTTCCACGAACACCTCTTCCTCCACGAACTCCACGCCCTCGTTCGGCCATCAAATCGTCCAGACAACTGATACCAAATGATGTAGGAAACGTAGGTTATGAGATGGAACCGAACAAGAAATCAACAAGATTCGTTAACAAAGAAGGCCTAGCCGTTCTTGTCCTTTAATTCAATTCATAAATCCAAAAACTAGGTTATTCAACAACTAAATTACGTTTAAATACTCTAAGCAACCCTAAAAACGAATTGACAAAAGAAAGACCAAATTAACCCTATTAAAAGTTCAAACGCCAGTAATAAAACGAAAGTAAGGAAAGTGGGACGACGTTGAGGCGCACGCCACGCCAAGGCTGGAGCGCCCGCCTCAGGAACAGCTTCTTCATGGCCTGGTCGAACGGGCTTGAGGCGCCCGCATGGTAATGCCTGAGGCGGCCGCATCAACGTCCGAGAGTTGCCCCTTATTCTTCCCTGTTGAGGCGCACGCTTGGATGATCATGGGGCGGCCGCCTGGAGTCTTATTCCTTTCTGCGACTGTATCAAAGAGTGTACTGTTGGAAAATACTCCCTTTTAGCGAAAAACAAGTTCAGTATATCTTGAAAAAACGCAGGAACAAAACAACACTTGTTCAAAAGTGCCGCTAATTTAAGGCTATTTTTATGATTCTGGAAAACAAGTGCCGAAAGAGTAAATTTTGTTGTTAAATCTTAAAGTTTAAATCATTAAATATCTAACAGAACGTTAAATTGTGTCTTAACAATATTTTCTTCAGATACTTGGTGTGTATGAATGGTCAGGAAGCAACCCAATGCCGCCTGAGTTTTGGATACTTCCTTCATTTCTCCCTATGCATCCAGGTTTGTTAATGGATTTACTGGTTTAACGCCTAAATACGTGCATCCATTACATATTAAATTTTTTACTCCTCAAGATCATTCACAGATAAAGTTCTCGCTTTGCATGAATAAATCACGATTCATTTCAATTCTATTTGTACTATTATGAAATGAAATTTATATTCCAAGTATAATGTTTTCCGTCCCTCAAATGCAGCCAAAATGTTGTGCTATACTCGAATGGTTTACATGCCTATGTCGTATCTCTATGGGAAAAAGTTTGTTGGTCCAATCACCCCTCTAATTCTACAACTAAGGGAAGAACTTTACGATCAACCTTACGAAGAAATCAATTGGAAGAAGGCTCGCCATTCATGCGCAAAGGTTTGGTTCATATGATGTGTTTATCACTTTATAATACTACGATGGATCTGGGGCTCCTACCGTCCGACTGTATAGCAGTTGGATCTTTATAGCAGTTAGATAGCACATGCCCCAAACTGTGATTTGATTGTGGTTCATGCAAATGGAATGATAATTTTTGACATTTATTGCAGGAAGACCTATACTACCCTCATCCTTTAATACAAGACTTAATGTGGGATTGTATGCAAATTTTTACGGAGCCACTTCTGAATCATTGGCCTCTTAACAAGTTGAGAGAGAAAGCTCTTCATACAGCCATGAAACACATTCACTATGAAGATGAGAATAGTAGATACATCACCATAGGGTGTGTAGAAAAGGTAAATGCACATTTTCATTGAACTGCGACATTAACGGACATGACCAAAGTTATACTCCCTCCGTCCCAAAATGAATGACCAAAAAAATCAATTTTTACTTGATCAAGAGAAAATTTGAAAATTTTTGGACATTTATTTTGGGACGGAGCGAGTAACAATTAATTTAAAGACAACCCTTAGATAATATTGACTTATTGACTGATTTGAGTAGGTTCTGTGCATGCTTGCTTGTTGGGTTGAGGACCCAGATGGTGATTCTTTCAAGAAGCACCTTGCAAGGATTCCGGATTATCTATGGGTTGCTGAAGATGGAATGAAAATGCAGGTTACAAAATCGACTATGATGCAGAAGATTTTAATGTTTCTAAGAAGTAGGGAAGTTAAATAAATGCAATATATTTAACACAGCGCCTCGTTATCATATATAAATGAGAATGTGTGTCGTATGGAAAATGTTGTTGGCACGTTGGCTTTCAAGAAGCACCTTTATATTGGGACGGATGGAGTATAAGTGAGAAAGTCTGTCGTAAGGCAAATGTTTTTGGCGCGTTGGCGTCCAAAAATTTAGTGCTGCTATGAATATTTGCACTCTTGTGGTAATATATCCTATTTTCACACAAATGAGCTTTTCATTTCATAGCATATTAATTTTCTTTTATGTGAAGAGCTCAATAATTGAAATAAACTTAGCATCTTTTCAAGCGGTTGCTTGAATCTCATTGTTTTTTACTAAAATACAGTGTTTCGGTAGTCAATTGTGGGACACGGGCTTTGCTATTCAAGCGCTTCTTGCTAGTAATCTCACGAAAGAAATTGGTCAGACACTTACGAAAGCACATGATTTCATACAGAAGTCCCAGGTTAATTTTTCTATTTAAAACCTCAAAATACAGTTTTACCTTGCTTATTTAAATCCTATCAAATTTTCCTTGTAAAACTTATCACTGCCAACTCAAATGTTTTTTATAGGTGAAGAATGATCCCTCAGGTGACTTCAAAAGCATGCACCGACATATTTCAAAAGGATCATGGACATTTTCAGATCAAGATCATGGATGGCAAGTTTCTGATTGCACTGCAGAAGGATTGAAGGTAGGTGTTTAATTCTGCTCTAGAACGTGTTTTAAACGCAAAATAAAAAATTTCTCAAGAACCATAATCAAGAAAATGAGCTGAATAATCTATCAATAACAATATTTAATAAGGTCTCTAATTATCTCTTTTTTCCCTAATTTATTCTACAGTGCTGCTTGCTTTTTTCAATGATGCCGGAGGAAATTGTTGGCAATAAACAGAAACATGAGCGATTATATGATGCTGTTAACATATTGCTGTCCCTTCAGGTAAATAAGGCCTTTAGCACAAAATTAAATATTTTTTGGGTGATTCGAAATATTTTTAAAGGTAAACATGTACTCCCTCCGTCCCAAAATGTTTGTCCCATTTGACTTTTTTGTTGAACTTTGACCACAAATATATGACAATTTAATTATGTTCATGAAATTCTAAAAATTCCTATTGATTCACCATTAATTATATTATCAACAACAACTTTTAGAATTTCATGAACATAATTAATCTCTCATAAATTTGTTGTCAAAGTTCAAAAAAAAAGTCAAATGGGACAAACATTTTGGGAAGGAGGTAGTATATTAAATAGTCATTTTATCTTAGTAGCTTTAAATGCTATTTTGCTTACCTTGTAATGCAGAGCAAAAATGGTGGTTTACCAGCTTGGGAGCCTGCAGGTTCCGCAGAGTGGTTGGAGGTAGATATTCCTAAAAAACACAGAAGACATAATAAATCCATTGTCATTGTTTTACACGATTTCTAATATAACTGTTATGATCTGTCGTAGATACTAAATCCATTGTCATTGTTTTACACGAAATATATAATTTTTCACGATTTCTAATATAACTGTTATGATCTGTCGTAGATACTAAATCCGTCAGAGTTCTTTGGTGACATTGTCATTGAGCGAGAGTAAGAAATCAGAAATATTAACAGCTCTGTATTTCAAAGCATACATTTATTTTATCTGATGCTAAAATGGCCATTTTCTCTTAGGTATGTGGAATGCACCTCAACAGCTATTCAGGCACTAGTACTCTTCAAGAAACTATACCCTACACACAGAGAGAAAGAAGTTGATAATTTTATTACAAATGCTACTAGGTACCTCGAGGACATACAGATGCCTGACGGTTCATGGTACTTTCTCTTCCTGCATAAAGTGGAATATAATAAATATTCACACCGTTTCAGAAAATAATTATATCCCACTTTTTTTTGTCCGGATCCTATTTCTAACAAAAGCAAGTCAGATATCATCGATAAATAGTTGACTTGTCAAATGAGACTATTTTCTGTTTTGGAACAACTATATATCCAGGTATGGGAACTGGGGAGTGTGCTTCACATATGGTTCCATGTTTGCTATTGGAGGGCTAGCTGCCTCAGGTAAAACATATGAAAATTGCCTAGCAATTCGTAAAGCTGTCAACTTTCTGCTAAAGTCACAGCAGGAAGATGGCGGATGGGGAGAAAGCTATGAATCCTGCCCAAAAAAGGTAATTTACAACATAAAAATAATGTAGAACATTTGATCCATTCAAAGCATACGCAGATCCATTGAGTGACTTCTGTCTGGTTGCTGGGCAATCTTTGGAAACTTTATACTCCCTCCGTCCCAAATGAATTGCCGAAAATATTTCAAGAATTGGTCATTTGGTAGCTATTGATTTGGTCATTCATATGATCTCAAGATCCCAAGCATATCATGCCAAATTCATAGTCGTTAAAAAGAAAATATGCACACGAACATGATATATTAGAAAGTGTAAGAACACCCATACATAGAGGCACACATATATTTCACCTCCTCTTGCCGCTGTTGTCATCACAAACTTGTATCTATCGTTGGATGATATAGGAATACATACCTCTGAAAAGAAACCGGTCCAATTTGGTACACACTGCATGGGCCATGATGGGTCTGATGCACTCTAGACAGGTCAGTTTGTTATTATTCATCTGTAGGAATATTTTCTATATCTATTCAATCTTTGCTGATTATATGAAGTTTCTTCCTGAAGGAAAATAGAGACTCAACACCACTTCACCATGGAGCAAAATTGTTGATCAACTCTCAAATGGAAAATGGTGATTTTCCCCAGCAGGTAAACAACCATGGGCAAAAAATAGTACTCGTAATAATCATAAACTGAAAAATTAATATTTTTCCACGACTCTATAACAATAATATCACTTCTGATGGTAGGAAATCAATGGAGCTATCATGAAGAACTGCATGTTGCATTATGCGGGGTATCGGAATATATTTCCATTGTGGGCTCTTGCTGAATATCGCAAGAAAGTCCTACAGCCGTCCACAAGCACATTATTATGAATGTTGCATACAAGTTATGTACGGTACTTTAATTAAGTTAAAAAAAAAAAAAGAAATGTATAACATGATTATATACATATATTATTCATGATTTTCGCTTTTCATTAATTTTAAGATGTTTTTCTTTGAACATTATCTCGGTTTTGGATAGACAAGCAAGGTTGATCATAATTAACTCACTGGACCCTAACAAAATGAGCAAGGTGCAAAATTTCAGGACACAAAAGAACTAAGAAGCTCGGGAAGGGTTAATTGGTCATTTTGAAGGCAAAGGTCAGTGAAGGAAATTAAATTCTATGCCTTTATGCAGGAGCTTAATAATTTTACAAATAAAGGAAGAAGAGTATCAAATATTTACGTATATGATAGACTCATATACCTGTCAAACCAGTGGCGGACGCAGGAAATTAAGGAAGGAGGGCCAAGATTTTTTGGAGCAAAGGATTGAAGATGGGAGTTCGGGGGCAGCGCCCCCGAATTTTTTTTTTTTGGCAATTTTTTCCACATGCAATACAACTTTAGTGCAACTAAAATAAGACAAAAACTCATGTGAGAACATGAATACCCGTCTCATCCATGAGACGGGTCGGATCCAAGACCAAGACCCATGGGCTCATTACTCTCTCTCTCTCTAGACGCTCCCTCTCACTAAACGCAATCCAGGCTTCTCTCTCAATTCGCCGGCGACCATTGTCCTCTCCCTCTAATCGGCAACAACAATCACCCCTCACCGATCTAAATCCACTCCTCACCGTTCCTCTTCTCTTCCCCAACTACGTATACGGCAACGCCCTCTCCCTTGTTCTCCAACCATCGCCGTCTCCTTTGCTCCCAGGTCAAACCAGTTCGCCGGCGTCCCCTTGAATCCTCCTCACCTTTCTCTCTATTTCCCGACCTCCTTCTCACCGGTGACAAACCAATTCCCTTCCTCCCAAAATGAATACGAAATTTGAGGATATGGGACTACAAAATTTGGTGTAGCATATATTGAAATGAATACGCATGAAGTGGTTCGCAAACAGAGAAATTTGAAGTGATGAAAGAAGAGATGAAGATGGAGAAAGTGAGGGTTGCACTCCAAATTGGATTACCTAATAGTGATGATGATGAGGAGGCGATGTCTAAGCATAGTTACCATTGCAAAGAAGAAAAGGAAGAAGAAACCTTGGTCAAGATGAATTTTGACTATGGAAATAATTCAAAATTACTCTTAATTAAAGCTAAATTTTAATTTTTTTTTAAATATTTACTATAACATTTAATGATTAATATATTCATTAATCATTAGTGTTCAAAGTGAGAGTGGGACGGATAAGAATGTGCAGTCAGGCATATAAAGTAATAGTTACTACACTTGTTTAAGTAATACTTCTCATTTGTTTAAGTAATAGTTGATATTGCTATAAGTAATAGTACTACACTTGTGAAGTAATAGTGTTATTTTTTCTTTTAACTAAAAATAGTTTTAGGAACTGTTTTCATTTTGAGTAATACTTCTCATTTGTTTAAGTAATAGTTGGTATTGCTATAAGTAATAGTACTACACTTGTGAAGTAATAGTGTTATTTTTTTTTTTTTAACTAATAATAGTTTTAGGAACTGTTTTCATTTTGAGTAATACTTCTCATTTGTTTAAGTAATAGTTGGTATTGCTATAAGTAATAGTACTACACTTGTGAAGTAATAGTGTTATTTTTTTTTTAACTAATAGTTTCAGGAACTTTTTTCATTTTGAGTAATACTTCTCATTTGTTTAAGTAATAGTTGGTATTGCTATAAGTAATAGTACTACACTTGTGAAGTAATAGTGTTTTTTTTTTAAGTATTACATAATCAATGACTTAAAGTAATAATACATTCAGTCATTACATTAAGAGATGGTAACTATTATTTTTTTTTTTTAACTAATAATAGTTTTAGAAACTGTTTTCATTTTGAGTAATACTTCTCATTTGTTTAAGTAATAGTTGGTATTGCTATAAGTAATAGTACTACACTTGTGAAGTAATAGTGTTATTTTTTTTTTAACTAATAATAGTTTTAGGAACTGTTTTCATTTTGAGTAATACTTCTCATTTGTTTAAGTAATAGTTGGTATTGCTATAAGTAATAGTACTACACTTGTGAAGTAATATTGTTTTTTTTTTAACTAATAATAGTGTTAGGAACTGTTTTCATTTTGAGTAATACTTCTCATTTGTTTAAGTAATAGTTGGTATGACGCACATTATTATGTGTTTGTGTGTGTAGAAGTCAGTGTTTATTATTAATAAAATAAAATAAAATAAAATAAATAAATAAATGAATAAAATAAATAAATAAATAAAAAATTCCTAATACTTTGAGTTTAAGTAAATAAAATAAATAAAATAAATAAAATAAATAAAACAAAAAAAGTAAAATAAAATAAAATAAAATAAATAAAATAAATAAAAAAACAATTATCTATTGGGCCAATTATCAATGTAGAATTTTTTAATGGCTCAAACATAAGTCACCAGTTTTTCATTCTCTGGAAGCCCTTTACGTGGATCACGTGGCAGCATGAGAAGAGAAGAGGTGGATCACGTGGCACTAAAGAGGATGAAAGTGTGGTAGCATCACACTTAGCCAAGTCAAAAGGTTGACTTAACTATGTTTTGTTACTTTCTTTTATATTTTAATTATGTAAATATTTTTATCACTAACCTATTAACCGAAAATCTACTGTGTGTTTAGTATTGTTTGGTTGTTTTATAGGACTCTCACAAGGATAAGGATTAGAGATAGAGGAGATTGAGGATCAAGCTCTTCTTCAATGATTATCCTTACCCATTGACCGTGTTCTACTTAGCTATAAATACAAGTCCCAAAGTCAGTTTACACACACGGAAATATACACTCTGAAAGGCTGAAGAAATATAGACTTGAGAGGAGTGTTTTTGTGAGAGAGTTCTCTTTGATTATTTTGTTATTCTCTTATTGTAATCGTTTTCAACATTGTTTTTAATAAGAGAAGTTTATTGTCTACAGCATATTGTCAGATAAGTGTTAATTCGTTGTCCATTTCTTTTCTGTTTTAATATTCCGCTGCATTTCACTGTTGTGCTAGTGCTGGTGCGATAGCATCAGGACTCACATCAGTCCTCTGTGCACTTCCTAGCCGCTCCATTTCTTTCAATTGGTATCAGAGCTCCACTCGACTCTACTGAGTGAGATCCAAGGAAGAGTGGTCATTATGGAAGGACACTTGAGTCAATACCGTCCCCCGGTTTTAGATGGAACTAACTATCCCATCTGGAAAGCTAAGATGCGTCTCTTCATCAAAGCAATTGATGAACGAGCATGGCTTAGCATTATTATTCCATGGTCCCCTCCTAAGGTTGAAATGAGAAATAAAGAAGAAGATGGTGAAACCTCTGAAAAGGTGTATAAAATTAAACCTGAGGAAGAATGGACCACAGATGAGGTCACTAGTGCAAACTACAATTCCAAGGCTCTTGGTGCTATTTCAAGTCATGTGGATGAACACATGTTTAGACTTGTTTTAAATCAAAATATAGCAAAGAAAGCCTGGGATATTTTGCAAGCTCACTGTGAGGGTGATGATAGTGTCAAAGCCACTAGGTTGAGAATTCTCATGACCAAGTTTGAAAACTTGAGGATGAATGAGTCTGAGGACATAAAAAGTTATTCTGCTAGAATAAGAGAAATTTCAAATGAATGTCTCTCACTTGGTGAGCCTATTTCAAATGCTAGACTAGTATGCAAAATGTTAAGGACTCACATGATAAGTTCAACATTAAAATAGCCGCCATTGAAGAAGCAAATGACACCGCAACCATGGCTCTAGATACTCTTGTGGGTAAGCTAACCATGTTTGAATTGAACATTTCTATTCAAAGCAACAACATAAAGCCGAAAGTGTTGCTCTTGCTTCGCTCTTTCTAAAGCATCCTCAATTCCAAAAGAGATTGAGGAAATCTCAAATGAAATTGATATTTCGAATTTGGAAAATGAAGATGTTGCTCTTTTGACTAAAAAATTTACTTCTTTTCTTAAAAATAAAAGAGACAACAAATTTCCTTCTAAGAAACCAACTAATTTTGATAAATCAAAAGAGGATAATGAGAGTACTTTCAAGAAACCCACTAGTTTTTCTAAAAATAGATCCGAAACAGTCAGTTGTAGGGCCTGTAAAGGGTTTGGGCATTATGCAAATGAATGTGCCAATACTCTGAAGAAAAATGGAATGAGCCTAAGTGCGACCCTTAGTGATAGTGAGGACGAAGATGAATCGCTAAACTTAGCAATTATGGAAATCTCGCCTCCAAATCATGAACATCAATCTGATGTAGCTTCAGATGTTATCACATCTACTATCACATCTTCCGAATCTTTTATAAACCTGTTATACCTCTTCACCGAAACAAGTCCGAAAATGAAGAAGAAGATAATGAAAACTATAACGAGCTACTGGATGCCTATGCTGAACTATATGCCGATTGGGAAAAGCGTGTTGAAAAAATTGTTGTCTTTGAAAAGGTAACTGAAAAACTCTCTATTGAATTATCTAAAGTTAAAGATGAACTGACAAATGTATCCACTGAAAATGATAAACAAAAAGATTCTATAGCCAAACTTGAGGTCATGCTCACTAAACGTGACATCGAGCTTGAGAAAACAAAAACTGAACTCACAGAGGCCAAGAAAACTTTTGAAAAACAGAATACTGGAAAGGCAACTCTTGATGAGATTCTCAAAGTGAGCAAGTTTTCAAAAACAGGTCTTGGTTATGAATCGAATTTTTTAAGAGAGGGAGAAAGTAGTTCCTCAAAACCTAAAACTTTTTATAACCAAAAATCATCAACCAAAAAGAAAAGATTTGTGTGCCATTACTGCTTCTTACTGTGTCATATAAGACCATTCTGTTACAAGAGGATTCGTGATCTCGGGAAAGATGTTCCTCGATGAGTGAACGAATGCTATCACATCACAACTCACATCGACAAAAACCCGGTCGCCGTATGGGTTGAAAAGAAAAACATGGAATGCAAAGTAGTGTTTACCTCCCTCAAGAGCAGCATTGCTAGCTCATGGTACTTCGATAGTGGGTGCTCAAGGCACATGACAGGTAATGCCGAATTTCTCACTGATTACGTCACTATCAAAGGAGGTAATGTAAATTATGGGGGAGGAGCACAAGGTAAGATTGTTGGAAAAGGTACTTTATGTGTAAATGACATGCCCAAGCTGAAAAATGTCTATCATGTAGAAGGACTGAAAGCTAATTTGATTAGTATAAGTCAACTATGTGATGACAATTTACATGTCGATTTTGACAAACATGAATGTAAAGTGTTTGATAACACTAATACATGTTTGTTCACCGGAGTAAGGTCTCAGGATAATTGTTACAAATTTGGTGACAACTTATCCTGCCTTAGCTCCAAAACAAATGAACTTGAACTGTGGCATCAAAAATTAGGGCATGCTAGCTATAGGAAAATAGAAGAATTAGTTAGGTTTGATGCTGTTAAACACCTGCCCAAGCTCGACTTTAAACAATCTAGTGTGTGTGGTCCTTGTCAGAAGGGGAAGCAAACCAAAGCTTCTCATCCAAAAGTGGATCAAAGTTCCACGTTTGAAATTTTAGAATTAATACATACTGATCTTATGGGACCAATTGAGGTTGAAAGCTTAGGTAAAAAGAAATATTCATTTGTCTGTGTAGATGATTTCTCTAGGTATACTTGGGTGCTTTATTTAAAAGAAAAATCAGAAGCACTCGAAGTGTTTAAAGTATGGTATAAAAAGGTGAAAAACTTGTATGGGAAGAAAGTTATCAAAATTAAGTCTGATCATGGAACTGAATATGAGAACACATTGTTCTCAAAGTTTTGTGATTCCAAAGGAATCACCCATGATTTTTCAGCCCCTAAAACTCCTCAACAAAATGGAGTTGCAGAAAGAAAAAATCGTACTTTACAAGAGATGGCCCGTGTAATGCTTAGTTCTAAGAACATCTCTAAACGATTTTGGGCTGAAGCTCTTAACACTGCATGTCATATAGGAAACAGAGTTTATCTTAGGGTTGGATCAACCATGACCCCTTATGAAATACTCCTCGGTAAAAAACCTACTCTCAAGTACTTTCATGTCTTTGGGTGCATATGCTATGTTCTAAATGATAGAGATTATCTATCTAAATTTGATTCCAAGAGTGACAAAGTTGTTTTTCTTGGATATTCCACAAATAGTCGTGCATATAGGGTTTACAACCTTAGAACTAAAACTATTATGGAATCAATTAATGTTACATTTGATGATACTGCTGACCTAAATATAAAATCTCTTGAAGATGATGTCTCAGATTGTATAGAGACAATGCAGGAAACTCAGAATCAACCGAACAGATGCAAAGAAATGGATCGTAAAAATGATGTGTGTACCGATGCAAGCACATCATCACCTACATCCGAGCAAACAAAATCTCGTGCCGAATCGAAGATTCTGAATGTGAAGAAGAAAAGTTAGATAGAACTAAAGACATACCCAGCAGAGTGCAAAAGAATCACCCAATATCTCAAGTAGTGGGTGATGTAAACGAAAAAATTAGCACAAGGGAAAAGCCTAGGGTCAACTACCGTGAGTTGGCTGGACTAAGCTGTGTTGAATCTCAAGTAAACAAGGTTAGTTCATGCTGTTTTGTTTCTAATATTGAACCAAAGAATGTTGTAGAAGCCATGAAAGATGATAATTGGATTATTGCCATGCAAGAAGAACTAAATCAATTTGAGAAAAATGAAGTATGGACTTTAGTTCCTAGGCCTATAGGGGGAAATGTAATAGGAACCAAGTGGATCTATAAGAACAAAACTCGATGAAAATGGTCAAATTACCGTAAATAAAGCTAGGCTTGTAGCCCAAGGTTACACCCAAGTAGAAGGAATAGATTTTGAAGAAACTTTTGCTCCTGTTGCTAGGATAGAATCAATTAGACTTTTACTTGCCATTGCTTGTTACTTGGACATCACTTTACATCAAATGGATGTTAAAAGTGCCTTCTTGAATGGTGTCCTAAATGAAGAAGCCTATGTTGAACAACCTAAGGGCTTCACTGATCCCCACTTTCCTGATCATGTGTATAAGCTTAAAAAGGCCCTATATGGATTAAAACAAGCCCCTAGAGCTTGGTATGGGAGGTTAACTGAACATCTCATACAAATGGGATTTAAGAGAGGTGAGGTAGATAAAACCTTATTTATTTTAAAAGAAAATGTAGGTATCTTAGTGGCCCAAATTTATGTTGATGACATTGTATTTGGATCATCTTCCAAAGATATGTTAGACTACTTTGTCACAAGTATGACCACCACCTTTGAAATGAGTATGGTTGGTGAATTAACCTACTTTCTAGGACTTCAAATAAAACAAAATAAGGAAGGAATTTTTATATCTCAAAGTAAATATGCCAAAAACTTGGTTAAAAAATTCTCTCTTGACAATGCCTCTCACTTTAAAACTCCTATGGGATCTTCTCAAAAGTTGTGCAAAGATGAAAATGGTGAGGATGTTGACCCCACCTTATATAGAAGCATGATTGGAAGCTTGTTGTACCTTTCAAAGAAGTCGTCCGGACATCATGTTTAGTGTTTGCTTGTGTGCTAGATATCAAGCTTGCCCCAAATTATCCCACCTTAAAGCTGTAAAAAGAATTATTAGATATGTAGGTGGAACTATCAATTTAGGGCTAAGCTATACTCGAGAAACCAACACAAATCTGGTAGGGTTCAGTGACTCTGATTGGGCAGGCAACACTGATGATAGGAAAAGCACAACTGGAGGTTGCTTTTATCTTGGAAATAACTTAGTATCTTGGTATAGTAGAAAACAAACCGTGTATCCCTTTCTACTGCCGAGTCAGAATATGTGGCTGTAGGGAGTTGTTGTTCTCAACTCCTTTGGATGAATCAGATGATTAAAGATTATGGTCTTAAAAGTAAAATCCTAACTGTTTTTTGTGATAATCTAAGTGCCATAGAAATATCAAAAAATTCTGTTCAACACTCTCGTACTAAACATATTGACATTAGACATCATTTTATTCGTGATCTTGTTGAGCAAAAAATTATTAGCATGGAATCAATTAGCACTGAAAAACAGTTGGCTGACATTTTCACCAAAGCCCTTGATTTTCAGAGATTTTCCACTCTAAGGAAATCTCTGAGTTTGTGTGCAATATAATGATGTGATCCCCCGTGTGATCACATCATAACTAACACCTGTATTTTACAATTCTAACAAAAAAAATTAAAATAAAAAAAAAAATTTTTTTTGCATGATTTATCTCAGTGTGGTCACTTGTATTACATCTTTGCTGTGTTTCCTCTCTGAATTGTGAATCCTTCTTATATAGTAGTCAACAACTGTTGACTCTAACATTATCTTACTAGATGTCTCTTGGTGGGTGCAAAAATAAATAAAAAAAATGTTTGGGAAACAGCTACTCCACTCATGGTATGAAGTCATTTCAATGTGATCAAAATGACTTCAAGAGAAAGTTTGAATCAAATTGATAAGATCATTCGAAAGAGGGCTATCCATGTGATTAAGAAGAGTGAAAGCTACCCATAATATATTTTTCCACGAAAAAATTGTATGTGGAAGCATTCTAGAGGCCAAGCAAGACAAGATTCTGATTCATTGACTTTCTTAGAGGAAATGCGTACCTTGATGTAATCACATACTATGCCACACACATACTGAGATTTATCCTTCACATTTGTGCAAAGTATGCATAATTAGTTTGTAGATATTTTTTTTCGTCTTCCTGGCCCTTGGTGAAAATCTCAATCAAATGCTTTTCTATCTCAAATTAATTTGTGTTAAATTAATTTTATGCTCAGCGAAATTACCTAAAAAAATTTTAATGTCCACATGTTTAGGGGGAGTATAAGTCTGTGATTTTCTTTAATCTGTGGTATTTACTCTATCTAAAGTTTTGTTTTTATCCTTATCATCTATCTTTATCATCTTAATCTCCAAAGTAGTGAAGAAGTCTCAAATAACGCCATGTATTCTAACCGGCCAAAGGGAATTAGGTTAGTTCAGTTCAAATTCAATTAAAACTCAATTAAGTGACCTAAGTCTACTAGGAGTTAATGATGTGCTATCACATCAAATAAATACCCTCTCTCCCTTCTTAATAAACCCTCACCGGCCTTAAGCAAACAAAACCCTTAGAAATTCCTATTCTTCGCCCTGTTTGATTCTCTGATCATGACGTCCCCGTCGAAGCCCCCTTCTCCAACTACCGATCGCTCGCCGCCTCCATCTCCGGTGGCCCCAACCGATGCCACGGTAGAACTGTTCGTCGACACCGAAGCTTCCCCTGTATCAATGTCGCTCCCCGGTGCTCAAGACAATGCCATAGATGCTGACAATCCAGGGGATTTGAAGTCAGTAGGTGCAATGGTTGGGCTAGCTCGTGGCCCTAACTGGTCCTTGCGACAGAAAGGTTTTTCTCCCAACATGGGGGAATATACTCCTAAGGTACGCCCTAACATGGCCGAACCTGATTTTATTGAAGATGATGATGAGGAGTTTGATCCTTCTGTTGATCTCAAAAGAAAGAGAGGAAAAGCAAAGTCTAGTGGGTCTGGAAGCTCGTCGGGTAAACCTATGTCTCAGAAGAGAAAGTATGAGTGTGGGTTGACAGTTTATTCAAGTGATTCTGCTGAAGAGGACTCTGAAGAAGAAGATGTTGAAGCTTACCAAGTTGTGTCAAGACGGTCTCAATCTGTAGAGGTTGAGGAGTTGAAAGAAGCTGAGGATATTATTGAGTCTGTTAATCAGGATTTGGGAGATGTCTTTCCCCACATTACTGTAACGCCTGAGGATCTACAAGCTAGAAGGATGGCCTTATCTCAATTGTCCCCTGCTCGTGCTGCCCCAGATGTTATTGCATCTCAAATCCCATCTCCTCCTGCTAACTCCCCTCATGCTAGATCTTCTCCAGGAAATTGGTACTCGGGAGTTCATTCTGGAACAGATGAAATTGAAGAAGGTACTGAGGATGAGCATATTCCCCTGCAAGCTCTTTTGGATTTGAGGAAAGGGAAGGGCAAAATGAGGCAAGCAAAGGTCAAGGCTACTGGTTCTATCTCTGTACAAGCGTCTGACATTGGTTCAGACGATGATGAAGCCGAGGATGATACCTTTAAGCTTGGGAGAGATGAGCTAGAAACAGAGAAGAGGGATGCTGCTGCCGATGTAATCACATCTAGACCATCACCTAGAAGGAGCTTGAGACTATCCTGTCCCTCCAAAGCTGATCTGCCTAAGCCAAGGCATACCCCAAGTCCTAAGTCCACTCCAAGGAAGGTAAGCTCCCTCTCACCTGAAAAATTTATGTCTAAGTCTGTGAAAGAGAGGTTTGAGTTCTTTAGGAAAAAGGGCTTCTTGGTGGAAAGGGTTATTGACCATACCTTTGAGGATGTTGGTATGAAACGGTATTTAGAGGAAAAAGGCCTGCTCTTTTCTGTGTCTTACCCAAACAACTATTATCCTTCACTTGTAAGTGAGTTTTATGCGGGTTTAGTTCAGGCTATTCAAGACCCTAGAGATGTTGGGTTTGAAAAGGTCAAAGTTCGTGGCACTCTCATTAATTTTTCTCCTGCCTTGATTAACATCTTTCTTCATGCTCCCAGTCCTCACATCCTTCCTCCTATGGCTCATAAGGATGAAATTGCCAATACCATAACAAATGGCCTTGATCCTTCGTGGCACTCTCAGTTCAAGTGCACAATGCTTACTTCTTTGTGTAGCTTTTTGTTTAAAATTTCTACTTTTAATTGGAAGCCCTCCTCAAATAAAAACATTGTCACTGTGTCACATGCTGATTTGATTCATAGGATATTCACTGGTCAAGTTTTTAATCTTGGTGAAGTGATATTTGGGAGTATAGTACAGTTCGCAGAAAAGGAGTTGCCATCTGATCTTCCTTTCCCTTGTTTAATAACTGGTCTGTGTGTGAGGCAAGGGGTTGAAATATTACGTTCTGATCGTATTTGTGAAAAGATTGAACCATTTGGCATTCAACCTGTGTTAGAGTGCACTAGACGCACTGTAGACTTGCCTGTTGCTTTTCCTGATGACCCAGTTATCGATGCACAAGATGGTGATGAAGATGAGCACGCTGATGCTAGTGAAGATGAGCCTACATCTCCACTCTCACAAGATGATCAAGTTCAAATGGTGACTGATGAAATTAAGTTTTTGGAGAAAACAATCCTTCTCTATAGGGTACAATTCAAGGAAATGGCCACGAGAAGGAACAAGATGCTAGCTTATCGTGAACGTCTTTCTGGTCAAAAAGGGGGAGCAAGCTCAAGCAATATTTATAGAGATATAAGCTCGGATTTCAGGTGGGAACTTCTAGCGAAAACACAAGCAGAAATAGAAGGAAGGCAAGGGCAAGGCTGGAATCGTGGCTTCAATGATGATTGAAGTTTTTAATTTTATCGTATGGTTATGTTTTAAAAACAATTTTAATTTCGTGCTTTTTAGGAACAATGGTGTTTTGCTTTTGCTTGTTTTGGTTTAGTTTGTTTTGGACATGTTTTGGACATGGTGCTTTATGGTTTGTTTTTTTGGTAGTATTTAGGGGGAGCATTCGAGCTCTCCATTTAGTATCTTGGGTTTATGAATCTTTACCTTATTTAGTTATGGTTTATATATATTGTGCTTGAGATTTATTTTTGAACAGAAAGCAACAAAACAGGGGGAGATTGAAAGTGTGGTAGCATCACACTTAGCCAAGTCAAAAGGTTGACTTAACTATGTTTTGTTACTTTCTTTTATATTTTAATTATGTAAATATTTTTATCACTAACCTATTAACCGAAAATCTACTGTGTGTTTAGTATTGTTTGGTTGTTTTATAGGACTCTCACAAGGATAAGGATTAGAGATAGAGGAGATTGAGGATCAAGCTCTTCTTCAATGATTATCCTTACCCATTGACCGTGTTCTACTTAGCTATAAATACAAGACCCAAAGTCAGTTTACACACACGGAAATATACACTCTGAAAGGCTGAAGAAATATAGACTTGAGAGGAGTGTTTTTGTGAGAGAGTTCTCTTTGATTATTTTGTTATTCTCTTATTGTAATCGTTTTCAACATTGTTTTTAATAAGAGAAGTTTATTGTCTACAGCATATTGCTGTAGATAAGTGTTAATTCGTTGTCCATTTCTTTTCTGTTTTAATATTCCGCTGCATTTCACTGTTGTGCTAGTGCTGGTGCGATAGCATCAGGACTCACATCAGTCCTCTGTGCACTTCCTAGCCGCTCCATTTCTTTCAGAGGAAAAAAACGATGGCTGGAGCAATTTTTTTTTTTGGGCGGGTCGGATCCGACCCGTCTCATGGATGAGACGGATCTCCTTGTTCTCATGGGAGACCACCTCCTAAAATAATCTAAGCAACAAGCTAACTACATACCTTTTTTTTTTTTTACATAATGCTATAAAATTATCTCTATTGCTGAACCAATCATCTGAATGAGACGATCAAACACACTAATCCTTTTGGCTTAAAAAGATTTCCAATGGAGATGACATTTATATATTGTAAATGCTGCAACCGTTCAGCCTCTATTACCGGTGGTGACATTTCCATCGTTCGTCGTTTCGTCTTGAGTCTCAGATACAATCCTTTAATTTTCTCTTTTTGCTATTCTAATTCTATTCGCCGAAGTTTTATTTATACTATGTACGATACTACATCGTTTAGTGTAAAATTAAAAAAAAAAAAAAAAAAAACCAAGCAGGGCCAGCTGGCCCCCCTTGCACCTTACTATGTCCGCCCATGTGTCAAACAGGTCGGAAGTTTTTGGAAAAATACACACATAAAGAAATTCCCCCTCCGTCCTACCCAAACTTTGCCATTTCGGGCAATCCTCATTGAGGTGAGACGGACGTATATAATAGACTCATATACCTGTCAAACAGGTTGGAAGTTTTTGGAAAAATACACACATAAAGAAATTCCCCCTCCGTCCTACCTAAACTTTGCCATTTCGGGCAATCCTCATTGAGGTGAGACGGACGAAAAAAGAAATTAGATACACACATAAAGAAATTCCCCCTCCGTCCTACCTAAACTTTGCCATTTCGGGCAATCCTCATTGAGGTGAGACGGACGAAAAAAGAAATTACACACATAAAGAAATTCCCCCTCCGTCCTACCTAAACTTTGCCATTTCGGGCAATCCTCATTGAGGTGAGACGGACGAAAAAAGAAATTAGAGCTCCGTCCTACCTAAACTTTGCCATTTCGGGCAATCCTCATTGAGGTGAGACGGACGAAAAAAGAAATTAGAGGTGGGACAGAGGAAGCATTCACAAGTTTCCTGAAATTCCTACATTCAGAATGGTTTACTGTTGGTGACCAATGGTAATGAGTGGATGCTTATCTATCACAATTAAAGCTCATATCCTACCGATGTGGGATTGGGGTTTACACTTTCATTTCCCATGGCAGACCCCAAAATTTAGCTTGTCTATTATGCGAGAATATTCAACTCAACAGGCATTTCACAGAGTGGCCCTTATCATTTTTGCTCTCTCAAGACAAGAGCTGTGTTTGAAAAAATAAAATAATAACTTTACCGCAAATTTTTGGGTAACAAAATCAAAACGCTAATAACGATTTTCTTGTTAAAACGATTTTCTTGTTAAAAAATAAAATAAAATACCAATTTTACCCCTCCCTCCCTGTCTAACTCCCTCTCTAAAGGCCACACACTCTCTCTCTCTAGACTCTCTCTCTCTAGACGGAATCCATGGATTCCTCACGCCAACCCTCGACGTCTCCATCTCCGGCCAAGCCCCCGTTCCGCCGCTAACACACAGAGTTCAAATTTTGAGATCGCTGCACGACAATCGAGGATGGCTGCCTTTTTGATTCCGATTAATCGGTGAAAATGTTCGTGAAGAAGCTAGTGGAGAAGGCTTCGCTAAAGAAGGTAAGTACAGTAATTTCACTTTGCTTTCCCAATTTCGATTTCATTTCTCTGTTATTATCAATGGATCAGATTATGTGTTCTTCGTTGATTTGAAGTTTGAAGTTTGGTGTCTGTTGATTGAAATTTGAAAGGCTAATTGATTTGAGATAGTTAATGCTTTGTTAGTCCTTGCTCTGATGTAAGTTTCTCCTTCCATCTCCTGTTCTCATTTTTACTGTTGTTTTTTTGAGAAAAGAGATATAAAAGGAAAATACAAACTCTTAGTTTGAACTTCATATCTCGACATGGTAATAATCCAAAATCCGAGCAAAAATTTTAAGGACTTGATTTAAGATCCATAGCCGCCGACAAAAACAATATGCGGGAAAACTAATTCACAAAATGATGCTTGAATCTCGTAAAATTTAATTTAATATCCATTCCAATATTCTCGCTCAGTTTTACCGTTATCTCGTCACACAAAGTAAGCAAGCTAAGTGCCACATTCATGCTACTTTACCAAAGATAAATGATTAAACTCGGAATGTTGAACAAAGTAAAACTCTTTCAAGCAATGGAGGCTAGGTTAAACAAAGTAAAACTCTTTCAAGCAATGGAGGTTTTCTTCGAGAGGTAAGCTTTATACAGTTCTCATGAAAAGGTTCCCGAAGTTTATTTTCTCTTAAGATTTTCTGCAATCCATGCAGATCAAACAGATTTGGTGTAGAGGAACATCATGTTGTTGGAGAAGTTGTGTGTCGATGTGCCCTTTGCCATGATTCAGATATGGTCCCTATATCCAAAATTTAGTTATATTGTTGAATATGAGAGAGATGAGTACAAAAGAGTGTACTTAAACGTGTGTGTCTAAGTGTCAAATATTCTCTCGCATCCCAATAAAATTTAAAAATAGCGAAAAATAAAAAGAAAAACTAAGACAAAATACAATAAAAGTGTTTTTGAAAATACTACGAATACCTGAAAATCGCAGCCTGTCAAATATTTCCTTATACACCACATTCAGCGTCTTGTCGTCCGATGTATCGTCTGAATCACCTATAATAACTTTAAGACCATTTTTGCTAGTAACTCTAGATAATGCAACATACAACTGGCCATGACTGAAAACCGGTGTTGGAAGATATAAACCAACATGAGAGAGTGATTGCCCCGGCTCTTATTTATTGTCATAGCAAAAGACACGGAAAGTGGAAATTGTCTTCGCTTGAATCTGACTGGAAATTTGGACAAATCCGAAGGAGACATTACCATTCTAGGTATTGTCACTTCCATTCCTGCATTCTTCCCCGAAAGCATCTTCCCTACAACAACGTGCTTACCTATACATGTTGAAGAAATTAGTTTTACATTTTACACAATTTAGAATTTATATTTAGTAATGATTACCTAATCGCGTAACAATTAATCTGGTGCCATTGCATAATTCTAAGGCATGGTTGAGATTTCTCAAGAGCATAATTATACATCCAACCTTCAGCTTAAGAATATGGTTCGGCAATCCTGAACATTTGATCATATTTAAAAATTCTGGTGAGAAAACATCTTCATTCCCCGTGTCATCCTCCTCTTCTACACATATCGCATCAGAACTCAAGTATATCTTCTCCTCTCCAGGAAATAGTGACATAACATAATCATTAATACTACCAACCGTATCGTTAGTTGGAGCAAGGACAGCTCGACTATGGAAAAATCCTTCGACATCCTTGTTTCGTAATAAGTCAGGATATATGCATTCAACGAGTTTTGGAATATGATTTGAAGAATCTCGAACCAATATTTCCTGGGGCAAACTAATATCAACCTCTCCGTCATTATCTTCCCCAGCAACACCGTCTCCAACCGATAATATCCATTGAGCAAAGTCTCTTATCTCCTCGGCCCGATCAGAAGAACCAACCTACATTAAGTTTGATGCAATTTAATTAATTATAATGACTCAAGAACACGTAACCACATTAATAATGAATAAATAATGATTACCTGCAATCTCATGTTTTGAGTCAACCTTAGTACCTCACAATAACTCCAAAGATAAGACGAACAAATTGAGGCATGAACAATATCATGCTTGTTACCTTTAGGAACAACTGGTAGAATCTGCCTAAAGCCACCTCCAAGTACAACAACCACACCACCAAACGGCTTTTCAGAGCATCTGCCATTTGTTGAACGTAAGACATCCCGTAAACTACGATCGACGGCCACAAAACAATGTCTATGCGCCATTGGAGCTTCATCCCAAATAATTAGCTTTGTTTTTGTAGAAGTCCCGTCTCATCCGTACTGTGCCTTAATTTACCGCAAGTTGAACTCTCATCGACCCGTATAGGAGGCCAAACCTTGAATGTGCAGGTCCTACCCTTAGGAAGTAGCAAAGAAGCAATTCCACTCGGAAGCTACCGGAAGAACAATTTCCCCCGCTTCTTAAGGCAGAACACAAAGTCCTCCATAAGAATGTTTTACCGGTACCTCCATAACCATATAAGAAAAATACACCACCATCTCCCCTATCAACAACTGAAATAATTTTATCATAAACACCCTTTTGCTCGGCTGTCAGTTGTGGAAATAACCTGAAATGCTCAGCTTTCATCTCATCAATATCATAAGATGTCTCCTCTAAAATAAGCATATTTTCAACATCTTCAATGTCACTGTATAATGGTTTAGGCATGTCCCCAAATTTATCAAGGCAGCTACTATTCTGTTTCAAAGAACTTTTTCTATCTCCACCAAAGCAATATTCTTGATTTGTTCCTCACGAAGCTTATGTCCTCGTAGCTTATACAAAATAATTTAAATATATAAGTAAAATTATGCCAATTATAAGTAAAAATTAATATACTAAAATTACTTTATAAATATAGTTACTAAGGAGTTAATAGATATAGATAAGTGATTTATGATATTATGTTATGATTTTGTTGATGTTCCAGATGTTTACTTTGAAGCTATACATGGATTTATATTTCCTTGAAGCTATAATTTGATTAGTGATTTATGATTTTCTTCAATTAATTTTTGGGACAGAGGGAGTTAAAACTAATCTAAATTATAACTCAAAAAAATATGATAGGACAGAGAGAGTATTAAAAAGAAATATAATCATACCCAAAAATATTATGGGACAGAGAGAGTATTAAAACTAATCTAAATTATAGCTTAAAAACAATATGGGACAGATGGAGTATTAAAAAAAATATAACCATAAGAAAAAGCATTATGGGACAGAGAGAGTATTAAAATTATTCTAAATTATAGGTAAAAAAACATTATAGGACAGACGGATTATTAAAAAGAAATATAACCATAATCGAAAACATTATGGAACAAAGGGAGTATTAAAACTAATCTAAATAATATGCAAAATCATTAAATTAAATATTAATTCAAATACCAGGTTTGTCGTGCATTTTCTGATATTTGTCCTCAATATCATCGGCAAGTAAGTGCCATGTCTTCTCCCACACCTCATTAGGCATCGACATACTGTTAGAGAGAAGTAAAATAACAAAGAGCCTTCGAAGACCATCGAGGAAACCGCGGTGACTCGCCTCAATTATCCCATCAACATATTCCTTGTCATCATCCAATAACCCAAGAGCATAACACGCGGATTTGAAATCTGGATAGACAACCTTGTTCACAGTTCTCAAACCCTCGTAGCAAGTAGGACCAGCGACATGATTCAACATAAGCCTGAGATAATAAAGTTCACCACAATTCATAGATACATGGTAAATACGCCCAATTGCAATACGCTTGTCTTTTCTACGACGCCATTCACGTTTACTTTTATCCCAGACATGATGTGGAGTAAATTCTGCATATTTATACTTCCGAGCCTCTAGATGCTCTTTATTATAATCAAACCAACTCATGAATTGAGATTCCTTAACCGTAGCTTTATTCATAACATCAGGGAGAAAGTCACCATCCCTAAAAGGAATACAATGATCACCCTCCAAATGAAAAGCCAGCCGCTCAACAGGAGGCGTACGATAGTGGAGCTCGAATCCAAAAATACGCCACATAGCCTCACAGGCAGATACATACCGACAATCTATTTGCCTTTTCACCTCATCCGTTTCAACACCAAGACACACTCTATCGCTTCCCTTATTAATATACTTGAACAAATATTTAATTGCTTTGCTCTGATTACAATACTCAACATTTATGTGTGCCTCATACCTTAGCAAAAGATATATGTTATATGGGACAATCCAACCATTATTTAACACGTTTCCATTCTTCTCAATAGTCGCACCATTATCCCTACGTCGATATACCTGATACCCATTTTCATCCACAAAAGAAGAACTCATTTAACGGTTTTGGATACTTCTTCGTGCACTTACTCCCAGCCATGCATGTAGACTCATAATTAAAAGGACCGCAAGGACCATGCAACATGTACTCAACCACAGCCTTGTATAATCTTGGATACTTGGTTTTATCAGAAATTTCAGCACAAATCCACTTATCAATATTCCCAGCTATAAGAGACTGATATTTTCGATCGAAGAACAGAAGAATGTGAGCATGAGGAAGACCTCTCTTCTGAAACTCCACCGTATATACAACTACATGAATAACAAAAATATCATGGTAATGTGATTATAAGCAATATAAATAAATAGAGTGTTTATTCGGACTATGATATTTACTTATCCATTTATCGATTGAAATAATAAATATTACAATAAACGAATTACGTAGAATGAGCTATCACCGGTACATTTATTAGCATTTAATTTATCATGATCCGATAGTTGGCTTAGTATTGTAGTTCCTTGGATAGCAATTTTAATTTATCTTAAATGGGACAACTATCATGCTTCTTTTCACGCTGGACAACTATCAGATCTTGAGCGATTAATCTTAAACAAAGGAGCAGCTAGTCGTTGAAGTGATATTTATTTATTACCTTACAATCTAGATGTGAGGTGTTTCAAGTTGCATCATTTACTGCTTGCATCTCAAGTTTTAAATTTCAATATAAAACTGCGACCTTCAAGTTTATGTTTCACATTTTTCAGGAACTTTGAAGATATTTATGACATTGAAAAGTTTGTAAGCAGCCTGGAAGGGGTGGTCAAAGTAGTAAAATCCCCACCTAAAATATCAGCGAAAAATCTTGCGATCTGAGGGTTCCTAATCGGGTTCTGAGAAGATCACATTGCGTAAAAGATTGAACCCATAATTAGAGAGAAGGGAAACATAAGGTCGGCAACGTACTTCCCTTCAGTAAACATGAGAAAGAGTGGTAACAATGTAAACTCGGTTGCATGCTTGGGAATGTTTGGCGCCTAGAGCTACAATCCGATGTTCGGGATGTGGTTGATTCGATGGTTGAGCGGCTCGTAACATTAAGTCGCAGGTCGACGGGCAGTTCATAGCGGTGGACTTGAGGATTGATATGTTGGAGAAGAAGGGTTGCCAAGGAAATGATGGTAGCGGTTCAAAACCCTGTTACGGTCCCCGTGAGATTGCACTTGTTTTGAGGAAGCTTGGTTTTGACAAAGACACTGCAATCTATTTGACCCAATCAAGGTGGGATAGCAGCCTTGATGCTTTGAAGGACCTTTTCCCCAGAACTTACACAAAGGTGAGTGTTATTTATCATCCTGCTATTAACTTAACACACTACTCCTTCCGTCCCAAAATGAATGCCTAAAAAAAAACTTTGCTCTTGATCAAGAGCAACTTTAAAAATAAATAAATTGGACATTGATTTTGAGACGGAGAGAGTATTCTTGAAAAAGGAAAAACAATATTAATTTTAATTTATCTTAAATGGGACAGAGAGAGTATTAAAACTAATCTAAATTATAGCTTAAAAAACAATATTGGACAGAGGGAGTATTAAAAAGAAATATAACCATTAGAAAAAGCATTATGGGACAGATAGAGTATTAAAATTATTCTAAATTATAGGAAAAAAAAAACATTATATGACAGACGAAGTATTAAAAAGAACTATAATCATAAGCAAAAACATTACGGAACAGAGGGAGTATTAAAACTAATCTAACTTATAGATCAAAACACATTATGGGATAGAAGGAGTATAAAATATACAACATGATTTTTTTATAATAAACAAAGCATTTATAATTTTCTAACAGACGTATAGGATAAGGTATGAGATGCTTTGATTATTTAACAATGCATATCAAGAGTAAGAAAGAAAATAACATTTATAATATAAACTATATGCAATGCAAAAACTTGAAATTTAAAATTTGCTTACCCGCTTTCGGTTTTCCAAATGGAATTCCCTCCTTGAAATCTGTAATCATCTGATTCAGCTTCATCTTGAAGACCCGTTCATTATGTCCGGCCTCTCATGAGAATTCGATTTTACCTTTGTACAAAATCTTGAGATTTACGGCCATTTAGGGTTACACGTGAATGTGATAAACAACGATGGAAAACCGGCCCATTTGCATATAGCAAGCGAATCCCGATAATTCTGCGTCTTCCAACGCCGACCCCGGTGTATGTCGATGGCAATATAATACGTCGCCCAACCGCTTCACCGGTATCTCCTCTAATGTACGCGTCGACAACTTTCTATAAGTTTCCACTCGAAGTTTTGGCTGATTGTGACGTATCCACTGAAGCCTTTGTGTTTCCATCATAACATAAGAATCCACCATGAACTGCTGAAGCAACCGACCACTCATCAAAAGTTGTGATCCATGTTCTACCCGCTGCTGAATACGATTACATATGAACTCCCTAATTGACAAAGCTGACCTCTTTGCACCAGGTGGTTTATTTCTCGGAATATCTGTGTAGTATCCGTCCTCACCATATACAAATAACAATGGATATTGAAGAGGAAGATAGCATGGATCAAATTCGTGAATATGTGAAATAGCCCGGATCCGAGAGGCAGCGCGTTCGCGCCCCGGCATCTGGCATTTTGTCCCCCGCCTCGCGGCGGTTCGTTTTTCGTTTCGTTGGAGGTGTCTCGCCGTTTGTTTTCGCATTTGTAGAGTCGCCACACCGTTTTTATTAAGCCCAAAACATTGAAAAAGGGCATCAGTTTAAAGATAATTTTAAACTGTTTTTGTGTGATGAGATTTTGAGTTCGGAGGTCAGATGACTCCTCGGGAAGAGAATATTAGAATATTAGAGCTCACCCGAGTAGCCTCGTAAAACGAGTCTTTCGGATACCCCTAATATCCTTTAAATGTTGTGTGTGTGTGTGTGTGTGCTTTTTAAAAATGCATGCTGTATCGGATGTCTACATTGTATGCTATGTATGAAAATGTATTGAAATAGTAATGGAAGGAAGCCTTACCAATGTTGGTTTGTGTCTGTCTTCCGCTGGGGAATAGTGTTTGAGGTCGGAGTAGCGTTCCGGTACGGATCGGGATTGCTTCGGAGGGGCCGGTTGTCCGCGGACAGAGTTTCGGCGTGAGTTGATGTTGCGAGCTGCATTCGGGCAGAGGTTCGGCGTGCGTGGGGATCGTCGGGATCACTCGGCAGGGTTCGGCATGCGTTGTGGTGGCAGGAGTCACTCGGGCAGAGTTTCGGCGTGGTTTGGGATCGTCGGTTTGACTCGGAAAGAGCCGGGACACCGTGGAAAGACCAGGAAAGGCCTCGGAGTACCACGAGGGGCCTCAGAGTACCTCGAGAGTGCCTCGGGGCAGCGCGGGAGCGTCTCGGGAGCGCTCGGGGAGGCTTCGGAGCACCACGAGGGGGCTCAGAAGGCCTCGGAAGGATCCGAAAGGGGCCGGGAATGCCTCGGAAGGACTTAGAGGGGAAGCCAGAAGGCCTAGGGAGGAAGAGAGAAGTGGGAGGTGTGTGAAAATGAGGAGGGGGAGCCCTCTATTTATAGTGCCGTATTAGGTGCAAAGAGGTCCGTACGGACCTCCCCGGTAATCCAATATTTTGGTTTTCCTCGATTTGAGGGAATGCGTGATGATGGAGGAATATTTGCAATTATGGTGTCCCCGAGCAATAAGGTCCGTACGGACCATCTTGCATGCAAAGAGGTCCGCACGGACCAACTAAGCATGTGGGTAATCATTTCTTCCGGGATTTGAGGGAATATTGTGAACTTTAAGGAGATTCAGTAATTATGACAACAAAGAGGTCCGTACGGACCAATATTGCTTTCCCAATTTCCTGAAAATTCCCGAAAGGTCCTTTTGTCCCTTTTTATCCCAGGAAGGCTCCTCCCTTGGTTTGGTTGGGGGTTTAGAGAGGGTTTTGAGTGAGAGGGGTCGTCGAGACTGCGTTGATGAGTCTGCGGTGTTTCCCGTGTGTTTGAAAGGGTGTGATCCAGATTGGGGTACTTACAGAAGCCCTTCGACGACGTCACTTATGAAAGAAGTGGGGTCGCCGATAAGATAAGGGTCCTAATCTGGATCGCGTGCTGGGAGAGGAATTGACCGTGGAGGTCAGTGTGAGGACGTGGTGGTGTCCTTTTGTGTGACCGCATAGGTCAGTAGGCTGGACCCTGTGATAGGATTCCTACGTATCCCTAGCGGGAATTAAGCCTGGTCGTAGTTCGGGTGTGGGGTGAGTGTTTTGTGGATGCGGGCGTGGTGGTGCCCTGAAGTGTCGTGTGACCGCCGAGGTCAAGTTGTAAGGACGTGGTGGTGTCCTGGGTGACCGCATAGGTCGATGGCTGGACCCTGTGATAGGATTCCTACGTATCCCTGGCGGGAATCAAGCCTGGTCATAGTTCAGAGGTCGTGAAATCTGTGAGTGCGGGCGTGGTGGTGCCCTGAAGTGTGGTGACCGCCGAGGTCAATTGTGAGGACGTGGTGGTGTCCTGGGATGGAAATTTTACGATTTTCCTAATCGGGTGGTTTAAGGCCTTCCGGGCCGGAGATAGTTGTGAGGACTTGAATCGTCTTCTGAATGTGGTTGTGCCACGCGTGAGGACTTTGAATCATCTTCTGGCGGCGGTGGGTGCCACGCTGGAGGACTTTGAATCGTCTTCTGGCGGCGGTTGGTGCCACGCGGGAGGACTTTGAATCGTCTTCTGGCGGCGGTTGGTGCCACGCGGGAGGACTTTGAATCGTCTTCTGGCGGCGGTTGGTGCCACGCTGGAGGACTTTGAATCGTCTTCTAGCCGCAGTTGATGTTATGCGCGAGGACTTTGAATCGTCTTCTAGCCGCAGTTGATGTTATGCGAGGACTTTGAATCGTCTTCTAGCCGCAGTTGATGTTATGCGCGAGGACTTTGAATCGTCTTCTAGCCGCAATTGATGTTATGCGCGAGAACTTTGAATCGTCCTCTAGCCGCAGTTGATGTTATGCGCGAGGACTTTGAATCGTCTTCTAGCCGCAATTGATGTTATGCGCGAGAACTTTGAATCGTCCTCTAGCCGCGTTTGTGGAGGCGTGGCTGCCTTGTGCTTTGATAGCGAGAGGCGTAGATGCCTTTGTGTTTTTGCATGTTGAGTAGAAGGTTGGACTTACGATGACTGCCGGTGCTTGCGTTGCCGTTGAAGTGGGCAAGGATGACGGCCGGTGATTGCTTCACCATTTGGCATTTTGGAGGCGCTTCGTGCCTTGGGATTTGTACTCGGAGGTGTTGGCTCCTTCTTGTGCTTGTTTTGCCGTTGAGTGGGCAAGGATGATGGTCGGTGCTTTGGGGATATGCGCCTTGTATGACTTCCCTTTGACTTGTTGGAGGAGGAGCTCGGGCTTACTTTGATGGCCGGTGCTTGCGTTGCCGTTGAAGTGGGCGAGGTTCGGGCTTACACTGACTGCCGGTGCTTGAATTGCTGGGGATGCGTGACCTTGTAGGGGCCCTTTTCTTGTTGGGAAGATGACTTCGGACCTCTTTTGAGGGCCAGTGGTTGAGTTGTCGTTGAGCGTTTGGAGGCGTCTTGTGCCTTGATATTCGTGCTGGGAGGTGTTGGCTCCTTCTTGAGTTGCCGTCGGGCGCTTTGGAGGCGTCTCGTGACTTGATATTCGTACTGGGAGGTGTTGGCTCCTTCTTGAATGGCCGTTGAGTGGGCGAAGACCGGTCTTACGTTGACGGCCGATGCTTGCGTTGCCGTTGGAGTGGGCGAGGACCGGTCTTACACTGACGGCCGGTGGTTGAATTGCCATTGGAGTGGGCGAGGACCGGTCTTACACTGACGGCCGGGGATTGAATTGCCGTTGGAGTGGGCAAGGACCGGTCTTACACTGACGGCCGGGGATTGAATTGCCGTTGGAGTGGGCGAGGACCGGTCTTACGTTGACGGCCGGGGATTGAATTGCCGTTGGAGTGGGCGAGGACCGGTCTTACGTTGACGGCCGGGGATTGAATTGCCGTTGGAGTGGGCGAGGACCGGTCTTACACTGACGGCCGGGGATTGAATTGCCGTTGGAGTGGGCGAGGACCGATCTTACGTTGACGGTCGGTGGTTGAATTGCCGTTGGAGTGGGCGAGGACCGGTCTTACGTTGACGGCCGGGGATTGAATTGCCGTTGGAGTGGGCGAGGACCGGTCTTACGTTGACGGCCGGGGATTGAATTGCCGTTGGAGTGGGCGAGGACCGGTCTTACGCTGACGGCCGGGGGTTGAACTGCCGTTGGAGTGGGCGAGGACCGGTCTTACGTTGACGGCCGGGGATTGAATTGCCGTTGGAGTGGGCGAGGACCGGTCTTACGTTGACGGCCGGGGATTGAATTGCCGTTGGAGTGGGCGAGGACCGGTCTTACGTTGACGGCCGGGGATTGAATTGCCGTTGGAGTGGGCGAGGACCGGTCTTACGTTGACAAGGGGATTGGAATTGCCGTTGGAGTGGGCGAGACCGGGTCTTACGTTGACGGCCGGGATTGGAATTGCCGTTGAGTGGGCGAGGACCGGTCTTACGTTGACGGCCGGGGATTGAATTGCCGTTGGAGTGGGCGAGGACCGGTCTTACGTTGACGGCCGGGGATTGAATTGCCGTTGGAGTGGGCGAGGACCGGTCTTGGTCAGGCAAAAGCTGAGGACGCCATAGGTGTTGGTGAGGGAAGGACAGACTGGCTCGTCACGTCCTCTAGATGTTCTGGTGCCTTAGCTGGACTTCACGTATGTTTGCGGGGATTCGTCGAGGTGGAGGGTGTCGGTACCCGTCCCTGAGCAGGCTCCTGCTGCCTATCGGGTTGACCCGGATGCGCCGGTGAGTGTGCTTACTCTTTTCCATCTTGGCATCTTTTCTGTATTTTTCTCTTTTTTTGTTGGGTATGACTGTATTGCTGAGCGTTTCCTTGGCCACTTGTTGGTGCAGGTCCCGGGGAGAGCTTATGATATGCTGACTCGCCGTTACGTGGCGATGAGGTCGTTTGCGAAGAAGATGGCTTCGAAGATATCTTGCCGGTCTTCGCGACGCGTGCCGGCGTACGAGCCTATGCCTTCGAGGCATTCTGTAGACGTTCCTCCGCCTAGAGCCGAGCCGGAGCCGCAGCAGGAGGGACCTTCGAGGGCCGGCATAGCATGGATGCCGGACATCTTCTCGGAGCTCCGAGGCCTGACACTTTACCAGTTCTTCCCTCGCCAGGATGCCCAGTGGTGAGGGTTCGTCAGCCTTCCTTCTTCGATCCTTTCGCCGGATTTGATCCTTCGGATTATTTTGAGTGGCGGCCTCAGCGGGGCTCGGTACTACGATGACGAGGACGTGACGGGCGAGTTCACGAGGATGCCCGACTTCTCTCCGGGAGGACCTTGGCGAGGATGATGATGATGTCAAGAGTCGGATTAGGGTCCATTTGCTTTCCTCTCTTTCCATATCTTCTCTTTTTTTTTTTTTTTTTGTTTAGCAACGGACATTTGATATTCCCGTAATAAAACACTCATATTTGCACGGCAAACAAAGATTTTATTTTAAGATGTAATGTCATTTTTGTGATTCCTGGATTTGTCCTAGAAATGGTTGCTATTATTATTATATTTTGTACATGCCACGTGAGCCGAGAGTGCGTTTGTGGGTAGTGTATGTTTGCCGGAATGGCTTTGGCCGGTGTTTGGGCGGTTTGGAGCAAGGTCCCGTGAGGACAGTGGTTGTTATCTTGTTTCTTGGGGAAATGGGTTCTGTTTGCAAGGAGGTCCGTACGGGCATACTTAGCATGCAAAGAGGTCCGTACGGACCAACCTTGCTTTTGGGAAGGACATAAATGCTTTCCGGTGTCTCGGTTCTTCCCCATTTCCCCATTTGCACCATTTTCGAGCTTTCTTCCCCATTTTCTCTAGGAACCTCCATTTTTGTCATGGATTCTTCGTACGTCCCTAGAATTTTGCCGAGGCTTTCACAGGAGAGAGGCAAGCACACTTCCTTGAGCGGCTTGAAAACGTGGATGCGGCGCCGTATGAGGCATCGTAGACGGGCTTTCGAGGTAAGGTTTCGTCTTTGCTCGATTTGGTCTTTTAAGGAGTTGGTTCCTGATTGGGATTTGTTGCGGGCTGCCGCGAAGTTCTGGGATGTTAGGAGGCATGTGTATTGTTTCTCCTACAATGAAATGGTGCCCACTTTTGAGGATTTTCGGGCTTTGATGGGGGGACCGGAGGTGGAGGCCATCTCGCTTCCTTTGATGGGTGGTGCTGCGGTGAGCGTGAAGCTTGCAGGCTTTCTTCGTACTTCGTTGGAAGAAGTGCAGGGCATGATCCTTGATTCGGGTCATATCGACATTTCTGAGCTGCCGGAGCGGTTCATGGTTGATGATGAGAGTGACGTCTCTTGGGATGCATTCGCCTTGTGCACGATAGCGACGCTCTTCATGGTCAGCTCCCTTGGCATTTGTGATGGGGCTTTGCTAGATGTGGTAGGGCACTGCAGAGCTGGAGAGGATATTGTCCCGTTGGTGCTGGGGGAGACTCTTCATGGTATCGACCGTCTGGCGACTGGGGATCGGTTCATGAGAGGGGGAAGCCCCGCTTTGCTCACCTTGTGGCTGCGAGAGAGACTCCAGGCCATGCCCGAGGCTCCGACGTCGTTTAGCCCGTGGTCATTTGCTCAGCGACCTCTTGTGTTGGATATGGATCACCCGCCCGGGAGAGATGGATGGCACAGCTTGGTACGCATCGATCCGCCGGTGGGTTCCGCCTTTGGAGGATTGAGACTAGGAGGATCTTGCAGGAAGGGTCCTACGTTGTCGAGTTCCAGTGTTTGTCTTGGTCCTCCTTCTATATTCCGTCGCTTGTTTCCCGGCGGTTTGGGATGAAGCAGAGCCTTTGCTGGGCTGGGATGACCTTGCTACTGCGGGGGTAGTTCCTCTTTGTATGGCAGCTTCGGGTGCCTTCTTGTATTTTACGAGGGTATGGAAGTATTCCGCTTTCCCTCTGTGGTGCTCCTTAGACGTCGGGATAGTGTCGTATTGACGACTCGCACCCGGCCCGGTATGAGCTTCGGCGTGTTGGGCAGTCCCCAAGTGGTCTTGGAGAGCGGCGTGTAGCGATTCTGGGACCCGGTTGCCGTAGTAGCTATTGCCTTAGGAGTGACGAAGCCTCGGTCGACCCTTTGGATGTGACGGGAGACACTTTGTTTGACTACGAGACTAGAGTTGACCGACCGACAGGAGGGGGTCCTCTTTGCGGACTCGGCAGGAGGAGATCCAAGTCGAAGCACGGGCGAATGAAGCCCCGAGAGCTCTTTGGATTGTTTGACTCTACGGGGAGGACCCCTGATCTCGGACTGAGAGACGCAGAGTTGGTTCACGTGGAGCGAAAGAAGACTCGCCGGGGACGAGGGAAGAAAGGGAAGAATGGCGAGGGGACAAGCGCAGATGGCGCGGAATGACCTCCTAGGTATCCACTCATTGCATTGCAAACACATTATTTGTTAAATGTATTAAGCTGTCTTTTAGCATGTTGTGAACTTGAGAGTAGACCGTGCTTGAACTCATCAAGAAATGTTGTAACCGTTAGTGATTTGTGATTTACTTTTAAAGCTTTGTCGAGACGCAAGATCTCTTGTTTGCCTTTGTTTCTTTTGTGCACTTTGTCGGCATCCATCTTTGGACTTTTCTGTTGCATTTGCGGACTGAAGCGATGCAGGCCATGACGGCAATCCCCTTTGCTGAGGCTTTGTGCTTGGCTGAGAGGTTGAATGCTCCCTTGATAAGTCGTTTTGACGGTCTTTTTCGCAGCTTCCTTGCCTCTTGTTGGCGTCGGGCTCTTGACCTCTTTTTTGCAGCTTCTGCTTGAGCTTCTTTTATTTATTGTTTTTTTTTGTGAGCCCTTGCTCGAGCTCTCTTTTTTTTTGTTTTTTGTTTTTGAAGCGCGTGAGGGCGAAGACAAGCCCCTGGCTTGGAAGCAGACATGAGTCAGTCGTTTGATGCTGAGTGAACCTCGGATGTCCTTTGATGTTGCCGCCGTCGTTTGACTTGGTCAAGGTGACTGCTGGGGCGTGTTTCTTGAAAAGTGCATAGCTTGATGGAGGTCTTGATTGACATTCAAACTTTTGACTTTTTTGTGTATTTTTAGACCGGACCAATTAAGGTTGCCTACGTTCCCCCGGACTAGAGGGCTCAGGTCTGCGTAGTTCGACACTACATGGAGTGCCAAGAGATGCACAGTTGTTCTTCTTTAGGCAAAGTATCTGCGAAGTTTGCTTCCGTTGACTGGATTCATGAAGGGATTGCCGTCTAGGTCCTGCAGCCGGCTTCATGGCGCCTCCGGAGAAGATCTTTTGAACCACGAAAGGGCCGATCCATGTGGGTTCCCATTTTCCCAGTGGGTTGGTTCGAGTGGGAGGCTTTTCTTTGAGTACAAGGTCACCTTCCCTGATGTCTCGGGATTTGACTTTCTTGTCGAAAGCTCTAGCCATCCTGCTTTGATAGGCTCGGACGTGTTCCATGGCCTTTAGTCGTCGCTCGTCTAGCAGAGCCAATTCGTCGTGTCGGCTTCAGAGCCATTCAACTTCGTTGATGTCATTTTCCAAAGAAGACTCGGAGTGAGGGAATTTCTAGCTCGATGGGAAGGACTGCTTCCATCCCGTATGTCGGGGCAAATGGGGTTTCTCCCGTGGCTGTTTCCGACCGATGTGCGGTAGCCCCAAAGTGCAAGGTGCAGGCTTCTCGGGCCAATCTCGTCCTCGGGTGGTCATTTTTCGGATGATCCGTTCGAGGGTTTTGTTTGCTGCTTCTACGCCGCCGTTTGTTTATGGCCGGTAGGGAGAAGATTTGTGGCGTGTGATCTTGAATTCAGCCAGCCTGTCGAATTCCCCTTCGAAGTGTGAACCATTGTACGATATGACCTCATTTGGGATGCCGTATCGGCAGATGATGATGTTTTCCTTGAGGAAATGCGCGACCTTCTTGGAGGTGAGTACCTTGTAGGACTTGGCTTCGACCCATTTGGTGAAGTAGTCGATGGCTACTAAGATGAACTCGTGACCGTTCTTTTGCTGGCGGAGCGATTTTCCCGACGACGTCAATTCCCCAGTGGCGCAAGGGCCAAGGTGTAGTCATGCGGTAGAGATCGTGGGGCGGCGAGATGATTGAGGTTGGAAAACCGTTGGCACTTGTCGCGGCTTCGGACAAAGTGGATGCAATCTTGCCTCCATGGAGATCCAAAAGAGTAGCCCATCCCGAGAATGATTTGCATCGTGGCTCGGCGTTCATGCTGGGGACCGCAAGCCCCATTGTGGACTTCGTTCATGAACTTGTCTGCTTCTTCTTGGCTGATGCAGCGTAGGAGTGGCCCGTGGTAGCGTTTCTTGTATAGCATGTCCCCGAGGATGACGAAGTGAGAGGCAAGGCGTTTTAGGGCCATGATGCTCTTGGTTTTGACCCCTCCTGTGTGTGGGTCCTCCTTGTTCATGAAGGTGGTTTCCCCGTTCTTGAGGTATTGGAAGATCTCGGTTATACCATGGCTCATTGACGGGCTTAGGTTACTGGGTTCGATCTCACAACAAGAGGCGTGAATTTCCTTTCGTCCGACTTTGAAGGGTTTTATTGCTTTTCCTTCAGGGATTTCCACAAGGGAAGCCAAGGTGGCTAAGGCATCTGCAAACCTGTTTCGGTCTCTTGGCAAGTAGTGGAAGGTGACCTCTTCGAATTGTGTAATGAGGTCCTCCATGCAGGCATGGTATTTTTGCAAGCCTGGGTCTGTGGTTTTCCACTTGTTGGAGACTTGGTTGATGATCAAGGCTGAGTCCCCATAAACTTCGAGTTTCTGGACATTCCTCTCGAGTGCGGCTTGTAGTCCAGCAGCGCAGGCTTCATATTCGGCGGAATTGTTGGTTACCTCGAAATTGAGCTTTATAGCAATTGGGGTGTGCTCGTCCTTGGGATCTACCAAGAGCATACCGATGCCGTTTCCCTTTTTGTTGGCCGCTCCGTCGAAGAACAGTTGCCATCGGTTTTCGCCTTCGATTGCGAAGATTCCCTCGTCTGGAAATTGTGGTTCGGGGCCTCGAGCCTCGTCGGTTGGGAAATCAGCCAGTTGTTCAGCCATGGCCCGTCCCTTGATTGACTTTTGGTTTACGTACTTGATGTCAAATTCCGCTAGGAAGAAAGACCATTTGGCGAGCCTCATTGACAGAGATGGTTTGTCGAAGAGGTACTTGACCGGGTCCATTTTGGAAACCAAGTGTACGTGTGCGGCGCGTTGCATGTAGTGCCGTAGTTTCCCGACAACCCATACCAGAGCTGCGCAGGTTTTCTCGAGGGCTGAGTAATTGAGTTCGCTGCCTTGAAACTTTAGACTAACGAAGTAGATGGCGTTTTCAACTCGTGACTCCTTCTTTTCTTGACAGAGCATGGCTCCAACAGCGGTGTCGGTCACAGTTAGGTATAGCAACAGTGGCTTTTCCTCGTGGGGAGGACAGAGAATCGGAGGACTCACAAGGTATGCTTTTATTTTCTCAAAGGCATCTTGGCATTCTGAGTTCCATTCGATGTCGGCGTTCTTCTTCATCAGTTTGAAGATTGGCTCGCACATAGAGGTCAATTGGTTGACGAAGCGGGCGATATATTGTAGGCGGCCCATGAAGCTTTTCACCTCTGCACGAGTTTGCGGTGGTCTCATTTCGATGATAGCTTTGATCTTTTGAGGATCCACCTCGATGCCTCTCTCGGTGACCATGTATCCCAAAACCTTGCCTCGGCTAACCCCAAATGTGCATTTGGCAGGGTTAAGCCTCATTGAGTGTTTTCGGAGGCGATTGAAGAATTTTCTCCAGTGCAGTGAGGTGTTGTCCGTCCGATCCCTTTGAGTGAACGATCATGTCATCGCCGTACACTTCGATCTCTTTGTGGATCATATCGTGGAAGAGGGCGGTTCTTTGCCCGTTGGTAGAGTAGCCCCAGCGTTCTTTAGTCCGAACGGCATTGCGTGTGTAGCAAAGAGGTTCCCTAGGGGTTGTGAAAGTTTTTTCTTGGTCTTCTTCGGCCATCTTGATTTGATTGTAGCCGGCAAATCCGTCCACGAAGGACTTGACTTGGAAATGGGCTGTAGTGTCTACCAACATGTCGATGTTGGGTAGTGGAAAATCGTCCTTGGGACTTGCTTTGTTGAGATCTCGGAAGTCCACGCAACAGCGTACTTTTCCATTGGCCTTGGTGACCGTGACGATATTGGAGAGCCATGTGGGGTACTCGATCACCGTGATGAAGCCGACGGAGCATTTTTTCGATCTCCTCTTTGACTTGTAAAGACCACTCTGGCTTGATTCGGCGTAGCTTTTGCTTGATGGGCTTAGCCTCGGGATTCAAAGGGATCCGGTGCTCTACAATGTTAGGATCTAATCCGGGCATGTCTCGGTAAGACCAAGCGAACACGTCCACGAACTCTTTGAGCGGTGCGATCAATGCGTCTTGCGGCTGTGCCGGTGAAGAAACTTCCGATTTGCGTCTCTTTTGGCTCTTAAGCATTCCCCAAAATCACTGTGGTTAAAACCTCCTCGGTAGCTTGGGCCCGATTTTCTTCTCATTTGACAACATGCTTAAAGGTTTGTTTAGTGCATTGTTTATTTAATGTGTTTGCTTCTTTTTCAAGTGAATCGTTATTAACTGTTTGCGATTTAGTTAATTTATTATTTGTTAAAGATGCAATGAGAGGATACTCGGAAAGATCGAAGCATTCATTAAGAGCATACGGGAATACATTATTGGCAATGAGTCCGTAATCTTCTGGCGTGAGGCCATCAGATGACTCGAGAGACTCAAATTCAAAGCTAATGGACTCAGGATGAGTTTTGACACTAGACTCTATGACTCGAGGGTCGAGACCAAGTTGTTCGATCATGTCCTTTTTCTTTGGCGGTAGGTCAGGAGAAGGTGGCCCGGTTATTGAGTGGCAATGAGCTTGATAGGAGATGGGGCTTGAAGGGCTTTATGTCACCGTTCCCGATCATTGCTATCACAGAGTTATCAGAAACAAAATCGATTAGATCTGGCATCTCGATTTCTTCTTTGAAGAGCAGGTGGAGCAGTGGCTCGTCCCAAGAGTCGTCTGCGGAGTCTTTTGCTTTTGTCTTGGGCATTACTAGCTCGAATGCAGACTCGTCCCGCTTGTTGAGGGCAGGAGTGTTGACAGAGAGTTTTTCGAGTTCTTCTGCCAAAGAGGGGTTTTCCCGAACCAAAATTCGTTGTGAATAGTGGTGGTTGTGGATCCCGGCAGGGCGGTGTGTTGAGAAATGCTCTTCGGACGGGATTTGGCTTGAGGCCTGCGAATCTTGCCGGAGTTACGCTGGAGCTTGTCCATGTTTGTCGGCCGGCTTTGTTTGGCGATCGGCTCTGTTCCCTTTTACGGATCTTCTTCCAAGTTGTCGGCCTTCTTTGTGAAGTACTTGGTCATGTCGAAGCTGTAAGGACGAAGATCAGAGATTGCGGGTACGCCCCTTTTGTTGTCTGCGGAGCGTTTCCGTGCAGCTCGCTTGTCCTCCGCAATGTGTTCGGGAGTAGGAGAGTATCCCAGGCCGTGCAGGGTATTCTGTTCTTTGAAATTGATGATTTGGAGGGTGCCACGATGGCGTTTTCCCAAAGGCGAGCCCGGGATGTAGTTCATGTGCTTCATCATTTTCATCGGGGAGGGATCTTGTCCCAAATCAAAGCGAGGTCTATGTGGCACACTTGGGCCTTTGGGCTTTCGATGGTGAACCCTGTTAGCATCATGCCATCATCGTCGGGTTTGATTTCTAAGACCGGGACGCCATTTGTTTCGGTCCTTTCGTTGACTACGCTATCACCGTAGATGATGGTAAGATCTGTTCCTTGGATGAACTTTACGCACTGATGGAGAGTGGATGCCACCCCATTGATGCGGGTGTAGCCAAGGGCGTCCCAAAATGGCGTGAATGTGATCGGGATGTCGATGACTTGGAAATCCGTCGGGACCATTTGTTTCCAAAAGCCACGAGGTTCAAGGAGGCTATTCCCAAGGCGGGGCGGGATGTTGAGTCGTATGCCTTGATTGCACGAGTCGATGGCTTTAGATCGGTTGCTTTGATCCTAGCAAATCCATCATTTTGGCGGGAAGGACGTTCATGGATGATCCCCCATCTACCAACACCCGTGGGAGACGACGCTCGTCCGGTTGAGCTGTTATGTAGAGAGGCTCGTTATGGTCGGCCCAAATTTTGGAAGGTCGAGCTACGTGAAGGTGATGATATTGCTGTAATTGACGTTGCCAATCATACGAATTGCTTCATCGGGTGTCACTTTGTGATGGGAACCATGGTGCAGGCCGGGCTTTCTTCCAACTTGAGCTTGTGCGGGTAAGATGAAGTGAGTAAGGACCCAGCGAGATGTTAGCTTTGAGTGCGCTTGAGGCGTGTCAAGACGGGATCTTCGGCCTTTGGGTCCAAGGTTTCGGCTTCTTTGGCGTAAGGCCCCTTTGCGGTTCGTGGCTCGGGTACGGCTGGCCTTTTGTCTGTCCGTGGAGGATTCACTGGGATTTGGCCAGGAACGTGTCGGAACATTCACCTCTGGACTTATGGTTTTGCTTGTCTCTCCCGTTTACGTAGTGGGAGGAGCACGATTAGCGTAAGGCCGGCTGCGCATTTCAATTCATTCACCGTCATAGCCCTGCTGAAGCATCGATAGTGGCTTTGAGATCTTCCCAAGACGGGGTTGGATTATACGGACCTTCGGGCCTTCGGTGGCGGTGCGGCTTCGTCAGTGATCATGGAGCGAGACATTGCCATGGCCTTGTGCGAGCTAGACTTCTTTGGAGTAGATGACATAGTAGTCAAAATTTCACGAGGGTTCTCCAAGGGTTCCGGCGTTGTGGGATCACCGGATTCGTACCTCTTTTCAGTTTTTGTTGAGAAGATAGCTTCTTCTTTCGTCGAGGACGGCCCTCGTTCATTGCATCCACGGAATTCCATTTCCAGACAAGCACTGTCGCGTACGTCCCACGAGATGTGTTCGTTGTTCGGCGGTGGTACCGGGACCTCGGGAGGCTGGATAGCGAGGCTTTCCTGCGGAAGGTCTTGTGGTCTTACGTCATAGCTTGCATGGCTCGTATGAGGGTAACGGGTTGACTTACGGGAGACAATGAGAGATGTTAGAGGCTGTAGGAGCGATCATGACTTGGGAAGCCCCAGGTAGTTGGGTGGCTAATGTTCGAAGTGGTGCATGGCACCTTCGATCCGAGCTTGTTGCTCACCTTGACGTTTCTCGATAGCCATGAGGACTGCCAAACTTCTTCCAATGTTGGGAAATTTCTTGGGGTAAGGTCCCGTTCTCATCGTTGTTATCCACCGACTTGGCCATGGGGAATTGACGGGTATCCTGGTGACAGAGCTGGGAAGGAGGTAGGACCTTGCTTTGTTTTGACAACTTTTGGGAGACGGGTTCCGGGTACTCTCGACCACTCTGTTAGGTTGGAGGGGTGACGGGCAAGGTTTAGACACGGGAATGGCCTAACGGGATAAAAGGGGAAAGCTCACGTGGCATGCGGTTTCCGTTTCTTTTATTTTGATTTTTTTTTTGTTGTTTTAATTTACTTAAAACGTGTTTTCTCAGAATCCTAGGTAGGTTGGAAAAGATTGCTCTTGTTTTTCGCAACTATGCTAGATCCTGGGTCGATGGAGACCATACGTGCGACTATAAGCCCCTCGTTTTGCACTGTATTTCGACATCCCAGGGTGGACAGCCCCAGGCGAGGGTCCTATAGTGCAAGCGGTTTCCACCGGCCTAAAAGAAAAATCGAACCTAAGGACCGATCCTGTCATGTTCGTTTTGATGCGTTAGCCATGTGAATAGTGAACCGAGCCGGCCACTAAGTCAAGATCGGATCGAGAGTTCGGCATGACCTCTCTTTACCTTGCTTGCGCAAGGGATCCGTGACGTTAGGCGTTGGCTGGTCATATTGTCATGGGCGACGTATCAAAGGCGTGATGACATGGTGTCATGCGAGCACGGATGTATATCCGGGACGGAACATCGTGCAGGTGTAGCCGGAAATCAAGATCAGGTCAAGATTTTAGCATGACCTTTCATCGCTTTGCTTGCGCAAGGGATCTTGAGTTCCGAGTCTTGACTCAAAAAATGGCCGGCATGGTATATGTATCCAGTGTATGACACGGGCAGGTAAAAACCAACCGAGTACGGACAGAGTGTGACTCAAGACTCAAACGTGCGGGGTTGACGCTTGGCTAGGATGGGATGTTTGGAATGATCCGTGCGCGTCCAAGAGGCCTAGGAAGACCTAACGGGCTGCAGCGAGACCACTCCGGGTTGAGGGTTGTAGTGTGCGGTGTATCGGCGGCGGTGCGCGTAGCGTGCGGTGTAACCGAGGCGGCGGTGTGAGTAGAGTGCGGTGTAACCGAGGCGGCGGTGCGCGTAGTGTGCGGTCTCTAAAATTCTTTTACGAGTAAAACGAAGTTTTTGAAGAATTTTAAATGTATGCACGAGATGTATATTGATGCATTTTTGTATTTTTATTTTTTGTAAAATAAAACGAAGCACGTGCACACACACACAACTTGATTAAAGGAAGGGGTAAAATGAAAGTTTGACCCTCATCATCGTTTTAAAAATCTTTTGTTTTGTTTAAAAGTTTTTAAAACAAAACGCATCCCCAGCGGAGTCGCCAACTGAAATAGCCCGGATCCGAGAGGCAGCGCGTTCGCGCCCCGGCATCTGGCATTTTGTCCCCCGCCTCGCGACGGTTCGTTTTTCGTTTCGTTGGAGGTGTCTCGCCGTTTGTTTTCGCATTTGTAGAGTCGCCACGCCGTTTTTATTAAGCCCAAAACATTGAAAAAGGGCATCAGTTTAAAGATAATTTTAAACTGTTTTTGTGTGATGAGATTTTGAGTTCGGAGGTCAGATGACTCCTCGGGAAGAGAATATTAGAATATTAGAGCTCACCCGAGTAGCCTCGTAAAACGAGTCTTTCGGATACCCCTAATATCCTTTAAATGTTGTGTGTGTGTGTGTGTGCTTTTTAAAAATGCATGCTGTATCGGATGTCTACATTGTATGCTATGTATGAAAATGTATTGAAATAGTAATGGAAGGAAGCCTTACCAATGTTGGTTTGTGTCTGTCTTCCGCTGGGGAATAGTGTTTGAGGTCGGAGTAGCGTTCCGGTACGGATCGGGATTGCTTCGGGAAGGGCCGGTTGTCTGCGGACAGAGTTTCGGCGTGAGTTGATGTTGCAGGCTGCGTTCGGGCAGAGGTTCGGCGTGCGTGGGGATCGTCGGGATCACTCGGGCAGAGGTTCGGCGTGCGTTGGGGTGGCGAGGAGTCACTCGGGCAGAGTTTCGGCGTGGTTTGGAATCGTCGGTTTGACTCGGAAAGAGCCGGGACACCGTGGAAAGACCAGGCAAGGCCTCGGAGTACCACGAGGGGCCTCAGAGTACCTCGAGAGTGCCTCGGGGCAGCGCGGGAGCGTCTCGGGAGCGCTCGGGGAGGCTTCGGAGCACCACGAGGGGGCTCGGAAGGCCTCGGAAGGATCCGAAAGGGGCCGGGAATGCCTCGGAAGGACTTAGAGGGAAAGCCAGAAGGCCTAGGGAGGAAGAGAGAAGTGGGAGGTGTGTGAAAATGAGGAGGGGGAGCCCTCTATTTATAGTGCCAGATTAGGTGCAAAGAGGTCCGTACGGACCTCCCGGTAATCCGATATTTTGGTTTTCCTCGATTTGAGGGAATCTGTGATGATGGAGGAATATTTGCAATTATGGTGTCCCCTGAGCAATAAGGTCCGTACGGACCATCTTGCATGCAAAGAGGTCCGTACGGACCAACTAAGCATGTGGGTAATCATTTCTTCATGGATTTGAGGGAATATTGTGGACTTTAAGGAGATTCAGTAATTATGACAACAAAGAGGTCCGTACGGACCAATATTGCTTTTCTAATTTCCTGAAAATTCCCGAAAGGTCCTTTTGTCCCTTTTTATCCCAGGAAGGCTCCTCCCTTGGTTTGGTTGGGGGTTTAGAGAGGGTTTTGAGTGAGAGGGGTTTCGAGACTGCGTTGATGAGTCTGCGGTGTTTCCCGTGTGTTTGAAAGGGTGTGATCCAGATTGGGGTACTTACAATATGTTTTAGAGCTCCATCACGTTCTTTAATAATAATATCCCTAACATGAGGCTCATCAGTAATATCACCTTCAATAATAGCAGCAACCTCTGAAGCCGTCGGCATGTTATATGGTTTTCCATCTTTACTTCGTTTCCCTATGAGGCGCAGTTTAATTCTGTTTGACGTTTCCGTTTCAAGACGTGCTCTGGCCATTCTGTACGTCTGAGCATAAGGATTATTTTCATCAACCATTTTTTGCAAATCGGTGACGATTGAATGATCAAATGGAGACGTCTTGCTTGCATCTTTACTGCTGAAATAGGCATAAAAAAAACTGAGATTAGTAAATAAACATGAAAAAACTTCATTATTATTTTTTACCAAAATACGAGAAAAATAAATCCTAAATAATACCTGAATGCATTAATTCTGTTTTGAACTTCATTTTGAGTATCATATATATAGAGTTGAGAGAAACGTGGCCGATGTCCTTCACCTGGCAATAAAGAACCTATGCGATGAACAATATTACCTTTAATTTTAAAAGAAGGAGGACCACGACTATTATGAACACTCTTATCCACTTCACCGGTCATTGAGGTAAAGGCCAACATTGAATTATATACTCGAATGTGATCTTTAAAGTGCCTACTTTTTTCATGCAGTCCTTCTAAGAGGTCGGATAACAACTTAGGTGGTTTCTTCAACGGAGGAATATCTACTTTTCCACCAAGGCAACATTATGAGTACTTTGGCCGAGATGATGGCCGAGAGTTTTTTGCCTTCTCCGGGTAAAAGTATTGTGCTCCACAATACTCACACGCATGATCCATATCGCCCATATCCAAATAAACTACATGATATATAACAAATAATAAAAATGAAGAATAAATGATTAATTATATAAACAAATACGATAATACAACTTTGAGTGTTAAATAATAAGCAAACAATTAATAGTTATTCGGGCAAAAAAACCTGTTTCACAAAGTTCTTCAATCGTTGTATGTGTCAAAACTTGGTCTGATTCACCAGCAGTATTTATCAAATTTTCATCGTCCATTGCATCATCTTCGAATACACCTTTAGAAGAATGAAAAAAGGAAATATATTAATTGACTCAAAATTGGTCGAATTATTTACAAAATACTACATCAAACTACGGAATACTTTGGTTATAATATAATTTATTATATATTGAGTGATAAGTAATAAAATTTTATTACCTGTATTTATATTAAAAGATGATTCACCACCGTTATTTATCAAAGCCACACTATCTTGTACAGTGTCTTCAAAAGTACCATTAGGATAACTTTTTTCTGAAATTAGAAAATATAAATAAAAGTTATTTGCCTTTTTTAAAGTTAATAGACTATAAATAATATAAAATATTAAAAATGGCCTATAAAAATCATTTGATAAATGAGATGTACCTGGTACAGTACCACTGACTAATATTTGATTTTCAATTGCAGAACCGAAACGATCACTATCCAAATTTACTTTTAGAGATTCAAACTTAGATGAAATTACTTTTCTTGGCCTCCCAACTTTTCTTTTTTGAGATTCGACGTTTGTTGGCGTTTCCTTTCTTGGCCTACCTGCTGTTTTCATATTTGTTTCAGTCGCTTTAAACGCTTCATATAAACTTGATTTCTTAAGTTTTTGACTTGAAGACTTGGCCGATGATGACATATTTTCATTAATTGTTACAAAAACAAAAATCAATAAGCATATATATGATAATATTGTATTCTTGAAAAAGGAAAAATTTTCTGTTTATTATTGTAGTAAATAGTAAGGACAAACTAAAAAGAATGCATAATTGGACCATCTACATCATACATATATGTCGATTTCCTCCGTGAATTGAATTGGGAGTAACATTTTCACTGGCGTAGTTAACTCCCCTCTGTGAAGTGATACAACTCTTTTGAAGAGTAACACGGCTTTCAGGTCCAGGTGACAAACCAACTTAAATGGAATTAAGATAATTTAATATACAATAATAATATATTAGCGAAACTAAAAGTAGAGATCTCACCATTAGAAATATCTGCAAATGGTGATCGCTGACAGGACGGTTGCAATACATAACCTTGGTAAATATCTATAGTTAAGATTAAGTAAAGAGTTCAAGACGTTTATTTATAAATATGGATATAATAATAAAAAAATAAGATAACACAAAATGAATTTACATTACATTGGGACATATTAGAACTCTTTCCAAGGGTCGGAGAAATTAAACGACTTTCAGATGTCAAGTGCACTACAAATATAGATAAATCAATTAAATTTTAAATTAAAATGATGCAAAACATAAATTAAATAACTACCATTTGAAATATCTGTCAATGCAGACGACTGAGAAGACCGTTTTGATAGATTCTTGAGCTCCGTGGCTTCATCAGTAGACTATTTTTTTCTCTTTCCAAGTAATTTATCCATGAAGGTCTGCTCAAACTAAGATTAAATCATAAAAGTATAAAGGTTATCTTAATTATAATGGAAATTATTTTTTGCTCAATTAACCTAATTCACAATTAACCTAATCCTCCTTAAAATGTATAATGAAATTTTGAGCAAATGTTCAATCATTTCTAAGGAGTTAATAGATTTAGATAAGTGATATATGATATTATGTTATTATTTTCTTGGTGTTCCAGATGTTTACTTGAAGCTATACTTGGATTTATATTTCCTTGAAGCTATAGTTTGATTAGTGATTTATGATTTCTTCTATTAATTTTTGGGATAGAGGGATTTAAAACTAATCTAAATTATAGCAAAAAAAATATTGTAGGACAGAGAGAGTACTAAAAACAAATATAATCATAACCAAAAATATTATGGGACAGAGAGAGTATTAAAACTAATCTAAATTATAGCTTAAAAACAATACGGGAAATAGGGAGTAGTAAAAAGAAATATCATTATAAGAAAAAGCTTTATGGGACAGAGAGAGTATTAAGATTATTCTAAATTATAGGTAAAGAAAAAATATTATGGGACAGATAGAGTACTAAAGGCTTCAGGTGCAACTGATCCTAAAAGGTACCATAGTTTAATATCGTCATTTTTTTTCTGTTATTCCAATCCTTTTCTGAATAGTTTGATTAGATTGACACTTGATTAAACTAAAGTGTCAGATTAAGAACCTTGATACATTCAGTTCAAGTTGTTTGTGTTGTTGATGAGTTATTACTGGCTCTCCTAATGGTAGAACCATGCTAATGTGCTATAACGGTTCTAGCATATATAAAGGCTTATAAGGAGGATTTAACTCAGAAAATTCCAACCTCTCAACTAACTACTCCTTCCCCCTTTTACCCAGTCTCCCTCCGGTCAGTTGTATGCGTAGACTTGAAGTCTCCCACCGACAGCCGATCTCTCTCTCTCGCCGTCGACATTCCGAGCCTCTCAACTAACTATTCCAGTGCGCACTTGAACATAGTTCTCCATTTTTAAACTATTCCAATTCGGTTCGTTGGCCGTTTTAGTCAACCAATTCGGTGAATTTCGTTTTCCTGATTTTTCAAGTGTATATAAATGTAAATGCACATGTTTGTATATTATTTGAGATGTTTGGATTTACTTTGATGCTTAATTGTAAGCTTTGCGAAGTTCGAATCGAGTTTTGTTACGGAATCATGTGCATTTCGAATTGCGAACGAAGTGGAGCATTTTGATACTTGGAGTGAATTATCGGTTGACATTTCGGTTACGGATGTGATCTCGAATGGCTACGGGGTTTAATTTTGGTTTCTTTGTTGAATTTTGTTTGATGGAGGGTGAAAATTCTGGCATTGTCCGGATCTATGTGTTTTTAGTGAAAATTGTTGATTACAGTTTTGTTGCTGATTTGCTAAGTAAGGATTGGTAAATTAACTGTGAAGAACAATGGAGAATTAACACGTGAGAGTTATTTTAATAGTAATGAAACAAAAAGAACCAGGCGAAGATCTTGGTTTCAAACAAAGCAGGGAGTTACTCTTACCTTGGGTTGAATCTTGAACTACAACAATGGAGCTTTCTTCCTCCTTCTTCTTCCTTCTTTTTTCTCACTGCCGTGCTCTCTCTCTCTCACCGATTCTCTCTCTAGGAGGAAATATACTTCCAGTAATCAAATTGATTAAGAACATAAATGATTCAAATCTGCAATGGTCTTACACGATTTATGGCATGTATATATGGCAATATATATTTCCTCCTAAACTACAGATATTATAACATTATGTTACCATATATGTATAAAAATAACATTTGATTACCAAAATTGTGTCTACTGATGCATATTTGTTTCCAGAGTTATTTCCATGCCAATCTTTGTACATTATATTGAATCTGATGTAATCTATTCAGTAATTTGTTCATCTCATATGTATAATGTGATCTAGAGATGTTTATTTTACATGTTTCATCACTTCACATTATCTTATTTGCATTTTCCTGTCTAAGGTAATGACGCCAAACCCCAAATATGCATCAGTAGACACAACCATTCTTGGGCTTAGCCGGAAGGAGGTTGTGGAGAGTGTGAAATTTCTGTCTTGGGCATGGATGAAAAGAGTGTGAAGTTCTTCGTTGGCGGGTAAGTGCAGTTTCAAAAGTTGGTTTCAAAAAAACATGCCTTGACCACCAATAGATAATAGAACCGAATGAGAAATGGAAAAAAAAACCAATTAAACGAACTTCATTATCACCAATGTTGATAATACAATGATCACATCATTTGTATAATTTAATCAGATTTTGATAACGGTTAGTCTAAAACTGTTATATAAACAGCTTTGAGATTAACCACCAAAAGATAAAAGATCCGAATAAAAAATGGAAAAAAAACCCCAATCAAACGAACTTTATAATCAACCAAAATCTAAACATAAGAAAATAAAATGACAGTAGGTCTTAAACAATAGTGAAAACAAATTTAGTAATGAGTAAATATCTTTTGGATAGATGCAAAACTAATCAGTCATTTTTTTCAATCTTCACTTTCTTGAAACCTTTAAGAGCAGTAGTAGAGAGTTGGAAATCTTCCTCCACATCTACTATGCCTGCTGGTGGTGGTCGTTTATCGGGACTGACATCATTATTGGGCGATGTTTGAGAATTGTCACCTGTAATTTCTAATTCCTGTATATAATGCATAAGTTAGTTGAGTATACGGCAAACACAGAGTATGGCTGGTTTGGTTAATGAGGCTGTTATTTATTTTCTTGTAAGGGTAATTTTGTTAAAAGACAATTAAGCAAATTACCTTAGTATCTTGGTCTGTGGGCCTTGATGCTACTTCAGATTCCTATAGATATATAATAGTTTGTCAATGAATATAAGATCTTCAAAAAAGAAAGTGTTTATTGCATGAATTAGTTAAGCGAACTTACTTCATAGACAATCTGTGATTTAATATGAGATATAAGTTCTGGATCCCAAATTAATTTTTGCACAGCGAAACTCTTAGCATCATTGGACACAAATTTGAAATGTTATGATTGATAAGGTATTCGTCAACTTTTACTCGAAAAAGACATTCTCTTTCAAATATCTCAAGTATAGCATCTGGAAATCCACCAGAAGTACCGTCCTATGGAATTGAATTTGGAAAATTATATTAAAAATAACAAAACACAACTTAAAGAAATTCGAGAATATTAAAGTTAATGTAAATAGAAGAGACAACATATTGGATATATAGAAGAGACAACATATTGGATATATATATATATACCCTTTCTGTTTGTTCCAATGCCTAGGACGCAGTTAAGTTGAGGAGAGACTTAGCATCTCTATCAAATAGGGTAAAGATAGGCTGTAGAATCATCGGTACCCTCGGTGATCTAACACAAATCCTCAACATAAACCTAATAGGATGAGACAATAAATTTTAGACACTAAGAGAATTATCTTATTAAGATATAATGTTTAGATTAATTGAATATCAACTTACCTTGGTACAGTCCCTTTCACTTCTTTATTACATCCCCTGCATACCTTGACATTAGTTTCAATGTTTTTGTTACAATTGCCGGAGTTGCAAGCGTCGTAATACCAAGCCTTATCGGTGTCAACATTGAAAATAGTAGCATGCACAGTGTAAACGCCGTACTGAATAAAACAATAAATAATGTTATATGTATGTTAGAAAAACTATACCAGAACATATTTTGTATTATATATAAGAAGTAACCTCAGAACATTCGAGTAACTCGCTGATTGTTTTGTAGTCTGTGAACCTCATATAGTCATTTATTTTCACATTCCGACTATGAGTAGTAGAGAATGCAGTGACAGATTTACTACTTATTGGGGTGCCTTGAGAATGACTACATAAAATGTTATCAAAAGATATTAAACTTAGAGATAATAAAAACACGAAGACAAAATAAAAGTTTCAATTGAATATGGTGTACATACTCTTTCTTTAATTGAATAACTTCAGGAAAATCAGGATTGATAAACATCTTCGTAGCTCCAACCATAGTAGAAGCGCGGTGAACACCTATATATATAAAATGAAATTATAGACCTTATTCTGTATTTCTATTGAATGTAATTATAATAGTATTGAGGATGCATATCATAAACTCAAAATTAATAACTTACGCATATAGCTTGATAGAACGGCAAACTGCAGTATCAATACTATAGGCTCATTAGTATCTTCACCCCTCGAATTAACATATGCATTAAGTTCATCAGCATATTGCTCCCACAAGATAGCTCCCAATTCAAAGCCTCTGATAAAAAATAAGTTATATATTGCTTTAGTATATTTAGCAAATACGTATTATTAGTTCAGATAAATATGTATTTAAAAGACTTACTGATTATCAATCAACTTAACATCCATCTTTCGTTTGTTAAACGCCTTTGGAACAGTTTCTATGTCACCAATGGGCAATATAATCCGACCGATAACATCTATTAAAATACTCAAGTCAGTATGCATATGTTTGTGAACCCATGAAACATTTTAACTTTAAATGAAGGTATTTAAAATACTAACCAAAGGTGAAAGCACTGTCTACGCTCATGGGAAGTCCACTATTAGGATCAAAAATAAAACTGGAAAACGGAACAAACTGAAAACCATTAACTGGAATAGCCACATCACTTTCCAATTGGGTGACTTTTGTTCCGATACTGATCTTTAACATGCATATATGTTCGACACGTGCCTTTTGATTATGAGGGTCATTACCGGTCAACGCAAAGTTTGATATGCGAAAATTTTCACCCTCGATAAAAACACTTTTGAAATTGGGCATGCATGTAGTTGGAATGGTTGCTTGTATTTTACCACCCTGTATACAAAAATATTATATCAGGGTCATAGTTTTCATAAACTAACACGAACAATTACAATTCGGAGACTCATACAATGTAAATATACTTATTTGAAAAAGTAAATAATTGATAAATCAAAAGCTATGTATCAGAGTAACAACCAAAAATCCCATTACAAAGATCTATCCTTTTAAGCCAGCATGAAGATACACATGAGATACTTTGATATCAATCTAATCAACTCAAATGGCAGCTTATTGAAGTTCTAAAATCATAAAATGAAAGAGCAATTGCAGAAAAAAGATAGAAGTATACTACTCAATCATAAGTAAACACTGAAGGCCACCTGCATAATGAGAACTCTTGCATCTTCTCTAGCTAACTATACAACAGAGTGCACAGAGCAGGGGTGCACAGAGCATGGGCTGGTGTCCAAGGTTGGTGAATTGTGAGTGTTTGAGAAATTAACGGATATTACTATATACAATCGTCCAAGGTTGGTGAATTGTGAGTCTTTCATAAAATGAAAGAGCAATTGCAGAAAAGAACATGGCAAAAGACCACATTTGTTTCTTATGTTTTTCATTTTGTTCAGTGAATATGGTCTTTTGTCTTGATCTGCATTTAGCCTGATCACATGTATAAATCTACATTTTACTGTTCTTATAATTTGGAGACTCATACAATGTTAATAAACTTATTTGCAGGGAAAAGGATTTAAGGACGCCAGATATTGATGGGTCAAAGCTACATGAAATTGGCCAATACGTTAAATTCATGAAGTAAGTTTCTTATTTAATCAAATATATTTATTCAGTATATGGTATTCATAATACTAAATTAAATAAAATTCAGGAAATTATTAACTTACCTCCATGTCAATGAGTATCATCTCGATATATGACTTGCCGAAGTCCTTCTTATTCCACATCCTTAAAACTCGAGCCTCAATTGCTTTGAATTTTGATGTCTTTGTGATGCACTTGATATTGATGAGATTTCTCTTGGTTGCCATCTGGGTACCTGTTAAATAAAGATTGATTATATCAAATGGTCCATTCACAATTTGAAAGATATGCAATTTGAAGACTAATTGTTATCTAAATTTAAGCAAAAAAACTAAAATTATTTGAATTTGAACTCTAGAATTTATCAATTTAATCGAAGAGATATAATCTAAAATAAAACACAATCTTTAACCTCCTTCATTGTGTTCCTTTTTTTCTCTAAAATTATTGTACTCTTGACAATTGTTTCCGCTCCATCAATCTCATTTTTGTGATAACAACAAAAATGAACGTACATTAAAATCATCGGGAAAGTCATCGTGTAACCATAAGTTAAAGATGCTATGTATAGATAGAAAATATTGAAAACAGCAAGCAATGAGAACATCAGAAGAAAATCAACAAAACCTGAGATAAAACTTCAAAGTAACAATTACTGTATGAAACTCACACAATACCTGGAGTCAAATACACCTCTGTAACTTGGAGACATGAGTAACAATCAATAATACTCCCTTTGTCACAACGTCCCAACATGATATTCCTACTATTTTTGTGTTTACAGAAAAAAAAAAGTGGGAAATTATTTTGGGACGGAGGGGAATAACATAAGTTCTCAGAATCGGAAACTAACATAACGACAATTTACCATGATGTTTCAAACGCTGAAAGAAAAATTTAGTTTGTCAAGAAAACATTGCCATAAGTTTCTACTAACTGGTTTCAAGATGACCCAAGAACACTGATTATTTACTCAAGAAATTCTACTGTAAAAATTACTGTATGAAACTCACACAATACCTGGAGTCAAATACTCCTCTGTAACTTGGAGACATGAGTAACAATCAATAATACTCCCTCTGTCACAACGTCCCAACATGATATTCCTACTATTTTTGTGTTTACAGAAAAAAAAAAAAGTGGGAAATTATTTTGGGATGGAGGGGAATAACATAAGTTCCTGCTGTAACGGGAAACTAACATAACGTTGAAATTAGGATTCACTTACTCAGAGAATTTTATTACAATTCATAGTTTTGTGGCCTAAAATGTTTTACGAAATCATCAACCCGTTTGTAGGTGCCAATTGTCAAGCATAATGAGAGTGAACATGCAAAGGCATGGAGTCATATTTTCAAGTGAAGAGACCAAAACACGGTGCATTCCAAAGTTGGTTACAAACTTATTGGCAACCGAACGAAAGAATGTAAAATTATGTCTCCATTTTTTCTATATATGTCCCTTACATTCCTCTTACACCCAAATGCAGTTCCCTCTATATTATGAAATAAGTTTCTTCTCTTTTTGTTTCGCAGTACGGGGAACTGCGGGGCTTAATAAGCAGGAAACAACAGATAGGTATGGAAAAGAGAAAGTTCATGAGTGGCGTCGTAGTTATGACATACCTCCACCTAATGGAGAGAGTTTGGAAATGTGTGCAGAGAGAGCGGTTGCGTACTTTAAAGAACATGTAAGAATGACATTTTGCCCTTGTTCCATTTTTGGTTCTCTGTGCTCTTATCATTTGTAAACTGACTGTGGGATCCTAAAATCTTAGATTGAACCTCAACTTATATCGGGAAAGAAAAATTTAGTTTGTCAAGAAAACATTGCCATAAGTTTCTACTAACTGGTTTCAAGACGACCCAAGAACACTGATTATTTACTCAAGAAATTCTACTGTAAAACCGCTTATATTGGTCAAAAAGGATTGCGTAAAATCTATAGAGATTTACCTTGGGTTGAATCTTGAACTACAACAATGGAGCTTTCTTCCTCCTTCTTCTTCCTTCTTTTTTCTCACTGCCGTGCTCTCTCTCTCACCGATTCTCTCTCTATGCGGCACACCCTAAAATAATCCTTGTTCACAGTTTGTCATAGAATATATGGTGCCCGAAATAATAGATATTCCTAGAATATATGGTGCCATACATATAATATATTTTACCACCCTGTATACAAAAATATTATATCAGGGTCATAGTTTTCATAAACTAACACGAACAATTACAATTCGGAGACTCATACAATGTAAATATACATATTTGAAAAAGTAAATAATTGATAAATCAAAAGCTATGTATCAGAGTAACAACCAAAAATCCCATTACAAAGATCTATCCTTTTAAGCCAGCATGAAGATACACATGAGATACTTTGATATCAATCTAATCAACTCAAATGGCAGCTTATTGAAGTTCTAAAATCATAAAATGAAAGAGCAATTGCAGAAAAAAGATAGAAGTATACTACTCAATCATAAGTAAACACTGAAGGCCACCTGCATAATGAGAACTCTTGCATCTTCTCTAGCTAACTATACAACAGAGTGCACAGAGCAGGGGTGCACAGAGCATGGGCAAGTGTCCAAGGTTGGTGAATTGTGAGTGTTTGAGAAATTAACGGGTATTACTATATACAATCGTCCAAGGTTGGTGAATTGTGAGTCTTTCATAAAATGAAAGAGCAATTGCAGAAAAGAACTTGGCAAAAGACCACATTTGTTTCTTATGTTTTTCATTTTGTTCAGTGAATATGGTCTTTTGTCTTGATCTGCATTTAGCCTGATCACATGTATAAATCTTCATTTTACTGTTCTTATAATTTGGAGACTCATACAATGTTAATAAACTTATTTGCAGGGAAAAGGATTTAAGGACGCCAGATATTGATGGGTCAAAGCTACATGAAATTGGCCAATACGTTAAATTCATGAAGTAAGTTTCTTATTTAATCGAATATATTTATTCAGTATATGGTATTCATAATACTAAATTAAATGAAATTCAGGAAATTATTAACTTACCTCCATGTCAATGAGTATCATCTCGATATATGACTTGCCGAAGTCCTTCTTGTTCCACATCCTTAAAACTCGAGCCTCAATTGCTTTGAATTTTGATGTCTTTGTGATGCACTTGATATTGATGAGATTGCTCTTGGTTGCCATCTGGGTACCTGTTAAATAAAGATTGATTATATCAAATGGTCCATTCACAATTTGAAAGATATGCAATTTGAAGACTAATTGTTATCTAAATTTAAGCAAAAAAATAAAATTATTTGAATTTGAACTCTAGAATTTATCAATTTAATCGAAGAGATATAATCTAAAATAAAACACAATCTTTAACCTCCTTCATTGTGTTCCTTTTTTTCTCTAAAATTATTGTACTCTTGACAATTGTTTCCGCTCCATCAATCCCATTTTTGTGATAACAACAAAAATGAACGTACATTAAAATCATCGGGAAAGTCATCGTGTAACCATAAGTTAAAGATGCTATGTATAGATAGAAAATATTGAAAACAACAAGCAATGAGAACATCAGAAGAAAATCAACAAAACCTGAGATAAAACTTCAAAGTAACAATTACTGTATGAAACTCACACAATACCTGGAGTCAAATACTCCTCTGTAACTTGGAGACATGAGTAACAATCAATAATACTCCCTCTGTCACAACGTCCCAACATGATATTCCTACTATTTTGGTGTTTACAGAAAAAAAAAAGTGGGAAATTATTTTGGGACGGAGGGGAATAACATAAGTTCCTGCTGTAACTGGAAACTAACATAACGACAATTTACCATGATGTTTCAAACGCTGAAAGAAAAATTTAGTTTGTCAAGAAAACATTGCCATAAGTTTCTACTAACTGGTTTTAAGATGACCCAAGAACACTGATTATTTACTCAAGAAATTCTACTGTAAAAATTACTGTATGAAACTCACACAATACCTGGAGTCAAATACTCATCTGTAACTTGGAGACATGAGTAACAATCAATAATACTCCCTCTGTCACAACGTCCCAACATGATATTCCTACTATTTTTGTGTTTACAGAAAAAAAAAAAAGTGGGAAATTATTTTGGGATGGAGGGGAATAACATAAGTTCCTGCTGTAACGGGAAACTAACATAACGTTGAAATTAGGATTCACTTACTCAGAGAATTTTATTACAATTCATAGTTTTGTGGCCTAAAATGTTTTCTGAAATCATCAACCTGTTTGTAGGTGCCAATTGTCAAGCATAATGAGAGTGAACATGCAAAGGCATGGAGTCATATTTTCAGTGAAGAGACCAAAACACAGTGCATTCCAGTGGTTACAGCTTGGCAACTGAACGAAAGAATGTAAAATTATGTCTCCATTTTTTCTATATATGTCCCTTACATTCCTCTTACACCCAAATGCAGTTCCCTCTATATTATGAAATAAGTTTCTTCTCTTTTTTTTTTGTTTCCTCGGCAGTACGGGAAACCGCAGGGCTTAATAAGCAGGAAACATCAGATAGGTATGGAAAAGAGAAAGTTCATGAGTGGCGTCGTAGTTATGACATACCTCCACCTAATGGAGAGAGTTTGGAAATGTGTGCAGAGAGAGCGGTTGCGTACTTTAAAGAACATGTAAGAATGACATTTTGCCCTTGTTCCATTTTTGGTTCTCTGTGCTCTTATCATTTGTAAACCGGCGCAGGATCCTAAAATCTTAGATTGAACCTCAACTTATATCGGGAAAGAAAAATTTAGTTTGTCAAGAAAACATTGCCATAAGTTTCTACTAACTGGTTTCAAGACGACCCAAGAACACTGATTATTTACTCAAGAAATTCTACTGTAAAAACTGCTTATATTGGTCAAAAAGGATTAAGCAGAAAATCTATAGAGATTTACCTTGGGTTGAATCTTGAACTACAACAATGGAGCTTTCTTCCTCCTTCTTCTTCCTTCTTTTTTCTCACTGCCGTGCTCTCTCTCTCACCGATTCTCTCTCTATGCGGCACACCCTAAAATAATCCTTGTTCACAGTTTGTCATAGAATATATGGTGCCCGAAATAATAGATATTCCTAGAATATATGGTGCCATACATATAATATATTTTACCACCCTGTATACAAAAATATTATATCAGGGTCATAGTTTTCATAAACTAACACGAACAATTACAATTCGGAGACTCATACAATGTAAATATACATATTTGAAAAAGTAAATAATTGATAAATCAAAAGCTATGTATCAAAGTAACAACCAAAAATCCCATTACAAAGATCTATCCTTTTAAGCCAGCATGAAGATACACATGAGATACTTTGATATCAATCTAATCAACTCAAATGGCTGACTTTTATTGAAGTTCTAAAATCATAAAATGAAAGAGCAATTGCAGAAAAAAGATAGAAGTATACTACTCAATCATAAGTAAACACTGAAGGCCACCTGCATAATGAGAACTCTTGCATCTTCTCTAGCTAACTATACAACAGAGTGCACAGAGCAGGGGTGCACAGAGCATGGGCTGGTGTCCAAGGTTGGTGAATTGTGAGTGTTTGAGAAATTAACGGGTATTACTATATACAATCGTCCAAGGTTGGTGAATTGTGAGTCTTTCATAAAATGAAAGAGCAATTGCAGAAAAGAACTTGGCAAAAGACCACATTTGTTTCTTATGTTTTTCATTTTGTTCAGTGAATATGGTCTTTTGTCTTGATCTGCATTTAGCCTGATCACATGTATAAATCTTCATTTTACTGTTCTTATAATTTGGAGACTCATACAATGTTAATAAACTTATTTGCAGGGAAAAGGATTTAAGGACGCCAGATATTGATGGGTCAAAGCTACATGAAATTGGCCAATACGTTAAATTCATGAAGTAAGTTTCTTATTTAATCGAATATATTTATTCAGTATATGGTATTCATAATACTAAATTAAATGAAATTCAGGAAATTATTAACTTACCTCCATGTCAATGAGTATCATCTCGATATATGACTTGCCGAAGTCCTTCTTGTTCCACATCCTTAAAACTCGAGCCTCAATTGCTTTGAATTTTGATGTCTTTGTGATGCACTTGATATTGATGAGATTGCTCTTGGTTGCCATCTGGGTACCTGTTAAATAAAGATTGATTATATCAAATGGTCCATTCACAATTTGAAAGATATGCAATTTGAAGACTAATTGTTATCTAAATTTAAGCAAAAAAATAAAATTATTTGAATTTGAACTCTAGAATTTATCAATTTAATCGAAGAGATATAATCTAAAATAAAACACAATCTTTAACCTCCTTCATTGTGTTCCTTTTTTTCTCTAAAATTATTGTACTCTTGACAATTGTTTCCGCTCCATCAATCTCATTTTTGTGATAACAACAAAAATGAACGTACATTAAAATCATCGGGAAAGTCATCGTGTAACCATAAGTTAAAGATGCTATGTATAGATAGAAAATATTGAAAACAGCAAGCAATGAGAACATCAGAAGAAAATCAACAAAACCTGAGATAAAACTTCAAAGTAACAATTACTGTATGAAACTCACACAATACCTGGAGTCAAATACTCCTCTGTAACTTGGAGACATGAGTAACAATCAATAATACTCCCTCTGTCACAACGTCCCAACATGATATTCCTACTATTTTTGTGTTTACAGAAAAAAAAAAGTGGGAAATTATTTTGGGACGGAGGGGAATAACATAAGTTCCTGCTGTAACTGGAAACTAACATAACGACAATTTACCATGATGTTTCAAACGCTGAAAGAAAAATTTAGTTTGTCAAGAAAACATTGCCATAAGTTTCTACTAACTGGTTTCAAGACGACCCAAGAACACTGATTATTTACTCAAGAAATTCTACTGTAAAAATTACTGTATGAAACTCACACAATACCTGGAGTCAAATACTCCTCTGTAACTTGGAGACATGAGTAACAATCAATAATACTCCCTCTGTCACAACGTCCCAACATGATATTCCTACTATTTTTGTGTTTACAGAAAAAAAAAAGTGGGAAATTATTTTGGGACGGAGGGGAATAACATAAGTTCCTGTCAGAATCGGAAACTAACATAACGTTGAAATTAGGATTCACTTACTCAGAGAATTTTATTACAATTCATAGTTTTGTGGCCTAAAATGTTTTCTGAAATCATCAACCTGTTTGTAGGTGCCAATTGTCAAGCATAATGAGAGTGAACAGGCAAAGGCATGGAGTCATATTTTCAGTGAAGAGACCAAAACACAGTGCATTCCAGTGGTTACAGCTTGGCAACTGAACGAAAGAATGTAAAATTATGTCTCCATTTTTTCTATATATGTCCCTTACATTCCTCTTACACCCAAATGCAGTTCCCTCTATATTATGAAATAAGTTTCTTCTCTTTTTTGTTTCTGCAGGTACGGGGAACTGCAGGGGCTTAATAAGCAGGAAACATCAGATAGGTATGGAAAAGAGAAAGTTCATGAGTGGCGTCGTAGTTATGACATACATCCACCTAATGGAGAGTGTTTGGAAATGTGTGCAGAGAGAGCGGTTGCGTACTTTAAAAAACATGTAAGAATGACATTTTGCCCTTGTTCCGTTTTTGGTTCTCTGTGCTCTTATCATTTGTAAACTGACTGTGGGATCCTAAAATCTTAGATTGAACCTCAACTTATATCGGGAAAGAAAAATTTAGTTTGTCAAGAAAACATTGCCATAAGTTTCTACTAACTGGTTTCAAGACGACCCAAGAACACTGATTATTTACTCAAGAAATTCTACTGTAAAAACTGCTTATATTGGTCAAAAAGGATTAAGCAGAAAATCTATAGAGATTTACCTTGGGTTGAATCTTGAACTACAACAATGGAGCTTTCTTCCTCCTTCTTCTTCCTTCTTTTTTCTCACTGCCGTGCTCTCTCTCTCTCTCACCGATTCTCTCTCTATGCGGCACACCCTAAAATAATCCTTGTTCACAGTTTGTCATAGAATATATGGTGCCCGAAATAATAGATATTCCTAGAATATATGGTGCCATACATATAATATATTCTATGCCCGAAATAATAGATTTAGATTGATAATTGAAAATTCTTCTCCTTATTCATGAACCATATATTTCCATACAATTTGTGAAATTTCCGGAAATTTAGCAGAAAATTATTGCAGATTCGACTCTAAATCTCTTGCTAGGGTTACATGATTTATATAGGGAATTGAAATTGACTCAATTTTGGGAACAGTTATAGGAGCAAAAATTAACAAATTTGAGCTAGTCTTTTTAAATTTGCTTTAATAAAAAAATAATTTATTTATTTTTATTATTAATTGGGAAACTAAATACGCCCAAGATAATGGCCTTAATATAGCGGGCCCTGAGTACGTAGTTAAATTGCAGTCCGTCTTTCTTACCCTGCTTCCAAATGATAAAAAATTGCCGACTTTAAACAAAGAATTTCAAGCTCTTACTATTATTACGGAATTGGGTTTTCAAGAGTATTTTATTGCGGATATTTTTATATAGGGAATTGAAATTAATTATACAGTTTTTTTTTTAAGTTGAATAGGTGTGATTTAATTAACAGTGTATTAAAGGAAAGTGGGGCGAATTGAATTTGGGCCGTTGGTGACAACCTGTCATTTTGGCATATATTTTCAGCCTTTGATATAGTTTTGCTTTTATATTTATATGATTGGTTACTGAATTATTTGATATGAAAAAGATGATTATATCTTGCACTTATATTTATTTGATTACATTTTTAATAGAATAAATATATTTATTTCACTGTATAAAGAATTTCTCTCATGAAAAACTAGTTTTTTCATAATGTTATGAAAAAACTAGTTTTTGGACCCGATTTAAATCTATAATAAGTGTGTTGAACCGGACGACCACTTCACTAACGAAATTGAATCGCCTTTTATTAACTCAAATCCAACGAATACACTCAGTAGAACACACAGTTACATCGCATCAGAGAAATTCATCGAGATAAAGCAGAATTCAAGCGAAAATCATTCCTTATCAGTCGATTGAGCTACTATATAATTCACTACACCAACTTCTTCATTATAGATTATCAATCGAGATATTTACAATCATTCCTAATTGTTTCATTCAATTCAGACGATTTTTTATTAGGTTAAGATGAGATTACATGATTTTGAAGATGAAACTGGTAATTATTCGAAGTATTCATTACTCGAAGTGCCAGTACACTCACGAAAATTGATTAGTTAACATTATAATTGAATTATTGCATATAATGCTACTATAATTGATCAAATTCCTCAAGTTATATAATGCGATTACACTTTTGTAGTTCCATTGTTTGTTGTTTGAATTACTAGTAAGTGTTTTTTGAATTGCAGTGTTATTTTTCTGAATTGAAAGTGTTTGTTATTATATGTGCAAGTGTTAACATTTACTGGTTTTGTAGTACAATATTTGTGTTAGGATTGCTCACCCATACAAGAAATCAGCAACAAGAGATATCAAACAACACACAATACAAAATAAAGACAAAACACACAATATTCAGTGGTTCGGCTAAAAGCCTATTCCACCCAAAATATAACTTTTATATATTTCTTGATATTACAAGAATGGAGACACCCTCTCTCTCAACACTCTTGAATATCCTCACCAAACGCATACAAGCGTACAATTTCTCTCTCTAAATTGTAAACCTATGCTAACTCTCTCAAGTTCTCTCCAATTCTTAACTAGTGAAGCCTATTTATATAGGGGAGGCACACCCACTTTTCCCCTTTTTTAACCGATATGGGATTACTATTCCTTCTCCTAACCTATATGGGATAAGTAATATTTTTCTACTCATAATAGGATTTAGGCAATATTGTGATGAATGTGTGTGTGTGTGTGTGTGTTTTGGCCAAAATACTTTAAAACTCAGAAAAGTAAAAATAGGAATATCTTTTCAAGACTTTAAACTGATACCATGATTTTTTGGGGGATTTTTGGATTGAGATTTGGTACTCAAAAGACCTTTTGAAGTTGAGAGCCATTTCTGCCAGAATGAAAAAGGCAGTGGACCTTTGATTTTGAAATGTATTCAAGGCTCTTAAAACTTCATAATCTGGATAAACTCAGAGAATGAAAGTTGTTCCAGACACCTTAAATAAGGTTTGTGCGAAGGAATTTTCCATTTTGGAGAAGATTTGAGGGGTCAAAACCTTCTGGAAACCTCAGATATGAGATCTGGATTCCCAGAAGCTGATGAACTAGCCTCTGAAAGAAAATTTTAAAAGAGGAGTTTTACTCACCCAAAAAATAAGGTAAAAATATGTCTGGAAAGCTCTGGATGTTGGCTACAAAAAGTGTTTTGTAGTCAACACCAAATTCTAAGTTCATCTGTGTCCAAAAATTAAGACAATGGACTGAGGTCTGGGAAAATTGCTACTGGACAGCAACTTCTCAAGAAAGAAAATATGATTTTAAGGGGGGTTTTGCATCCATGCTTGTCCCCATTTCCCTAGGTTTTGGTTAGTGATCACTAGACATTTTAGTGGTGAATCAACTATACCAAACCATCCTTGGGGTACATTAGGACTAAGCATTTCATTTGCTTGGGAAGGGGATTTTTATCCTTTGAAAATGAGATTTTATGCTTGAAAATGGTTTTTAGGGTTTTGAAAATGAGTTTTCTTTGTAAGAAAGTAAGAAAACTTGAGAATAATGTTGATCTTTGTAGAAGATCATCCATGGAGATGGTCTTCCATGGTGATCTTCTTAGATCTAGAGCAAGAAGATGAAAGAACTACATTTTGTAGTTTGCAAATGCATGCATGGTTGAGATTTAGGGTTAGGAGAAGGAGGGTTTACCAATCTTCCTTGTGTTCTTGAGTGTTTGGCTTGAGTGTATGAGTGTTTAGGGCTTTAATATGAGAGTGAGTGGATGAGTATGAATTGGGAAAGATTGGAGAGAAAATGGTGACAATTCAAGTGAATTCTCATTGTTTTCTCTCTATATTTCGCCAGAGGTTCGGTGCAAAATGTGTTGTTCCTTCTATTTTTGTGACTGGAGGGCTCAATTTATAGCCCTCTGGAAATTGCAAAGATGTCCGCGCGGATAGGGTTGCTTGGCGTGCACTGTTCATTAAATGCAGCTCCAGCTTTGGACACAAGGAATAAAATTTCTTTTCAAAATCTCAAATTGCAGAAATGTTTTTCAACTTATTTGTTTCGGGATTTTCTTAATTCTTTTGCTTTTTGAGATTCCTTGGAAGGTTTAACTCTAAATAGCAATGCCCATTTTACCCTCACTTTGTTAGAAAAGTTAGGATTGTTAGGAATGTTAGTAATTGTTATAACTTTCGTTAATTTTCTAACGAAAATTCTAACAAGCTCAAATTGGAGCACTTACAGTAGCCCCTCGGCGACGGCGCTTTCGAAGGAAGCGGGGTCGTCGATAAGAGTAAGGCTCCACATTTGGCAGGATGATCGAGTGATCGGGTGGCTGAACCTAGCGATAGGCTACCTACGTATCCCGAATGGGAATCAAGCCAGTCGTAGTTCGGGTCTTTGACCCTGGAGATGATGGCGTTTTAGGTGCCTCGAACCTGATGAGGCGAGTTACTGCGGTCGGTCTTGGAAAGAAACTCGCTGGGATAAGAGATGACCATTTTCTGGTCGATGGCTATCCGCCCGCCGGGATAGGGATGACCATTTTCGGTCTCTGCTGGGGATGACTGCGATTTATCGCTTTCCTAGTGATAGCGTCTTAGGCGCCTCAAAGCTTGAAGATGGCGTTTTAGGTGCCTCGAACCTCGGAGATGGCTTTTAGGTGCCTCGGACCTTGATGATGGCGTTTTAGGTGCCTCGAACCTTGGAGATGGCGTTTTAGGTGCCTCGAACCTTGATGATGGCGTTTTAGGTGCCTCGAACCTTGGAGATGGCTTTTTAGGCGCCTCAGACCTTAATTTAAAATGGCCTTTCGGTGGACTTTGTCTGCTGCCGAAGGAGAGGGTGATCGTTTTGGTCGAGGGGCTGGACCTAATGATAGGCTACCTACGTATCCCTAGTGGGAATCAAGCCCTTTCGTAGTTCGAGATCTTCTCGAGATTTCGTGGGATTTCGTTAACTTTGGGATTTCGTTAGCCTCATTGGGGAAAATCTTTCGGCCTGGATTGGTCTTACGTTACCGCCGCTGATTTCGGGAAAGATACGGGATCCGTTATCTTTCTCGGGGCACTCGGTCTTACGTTTGACTACCGTTGGATGATTTTGATGAAAGATACGAGATCTCGTTATCTTTCTGGGCACTCGGTCTTACGTTTGACCGCCGTTGGAATGATTTTGATGAAAGATACGGGATCTCGTTATCTTTCTCGAGGGCACTCGGTCTTACGTTTGACTTAGGGAAGATTTTGATGAAAGATACGGGATCTCGTTATCTTTCTCGGGCACTCGGTCTTACGTTTGGCTCGGGGAAGATTTTGATGAAAGATACGGGATCTCGTTATCTTTCTCGGGGCACTCGGTCTTACGTTTGTGCTAGGGAAGATTTTGATGAAAGATACGGGATCTCGTTATCTTTCTCGGGGCACTCGGTCTTACGTTTATTTGCTAGGGGAAGATTTTGATGAAAGATACGGGATCTCGTTATCTTTCTCGGGGCACTCGGTCTTACGTTTGGCTAGGGGAAGATTTTGATGAAAGATACGGGATCTCGTTATCTTTCTCGGGGCACTCGGTCTTACGTTTGGCTTGGGGGAAGATTTTGATGAAAGATACGGGATCTCGTTATCTTTCTCGGGGCACTCGGTCTTACGTTTTCCATTGCCAAGGGAAGATTTTGATGAAAGATACGGGATCTCGTTATCTTTCTCGGGGCACTCGGTCTTACGTTTGGCTTAGGGGAAGATTTTGATGAAAGATACGGGATCTCGTTATCTTTCTCGGGGCACTCGGTCTTACGTTTGACTAGGGAAGATTTTGATGAAAGATACGGGATCTCGTTATCTTTCTCGGGGCACTCGGTCTTACGTTTGGCATAGGGGGTAGATTTTGATGAAAGATACGGGATCTCGTTATCTTTCTCGGGGCACTCGGTCTTACGTTTCTTTAGGGGAAGATTTTGATGAAAGATACGGGATCCGTTATCTTTCTCGGGGCACTCGGTCTTACGTTTGACTAGGGAAGATTTTGATGAAAGATACGGGATCTCGTTATCTTTCTCGGGGCACTCGGTCTTACGTTTGGCTTAGGGAAGATTTTGATGAAAGATACGGGATCTCGTTATCTTTCTCGGGGCACTCGGTCTTACGTTTGGCTAGCAGGGAAGATTTTGATGAAAGATACGGGATCTCGTTATCTTTCTCGGGGCACTCGGTCTTACGTTTGGCTAGGGGAAGATTTTGATGAAAGATACGGGATCTCGTTATCTTTCTCGGGGCACTCGGTCTTACGTTTATTTGCTTAGGGAAGATTTTGATGAAAGATACGGGATCTCGTTATCTTTCTCGGGGCACTCGGTCTTACGTTTGGCTTGCCGGGAAGATTTTGATGAAAGATACGGGATCTCGTTATCTTTCTCGGGGCACTCGGTCTTACGTTTCGACTCCGCCGGGGAAGATTTTGATGAAAGATACGGGATCTCGTTATCTTTCTCGGGGCACTCGGTCTTACGTTTTACTGCCGGGGAAGATTTTGATGAAAGATACGGGATCTCGTTATCTTTCTCGAGGAGATTGGTCTTACGTTTGACTGCCGGGGGTGATTTTCTTGACAAGGGGCTGACTTTGGTTAACTTTGGTTAACTCTGTCAAGTTGGGGGAATGCACTGCGAAGTCCTGGAAATTTTAAGGGGCAAAAGGGTCATTTTGACCCTTGCAATCCTATCCGCGCGGATAAGGTTTGAAAACCAGGGGTATTAATTAGGGCCAACGCCCTTTCTTCTTCTTCCTCGGTCTTTTCAAAATTTTGAACGAGAGAGAGAGAGAGAGAACTCGCGAATCCGCCATTGTTGGCCAAAGAAGCTTCAAAAATCTTCCGATTTCTTCGATTTTGAGCAATGGAACACGGGGGGAAAGGCGCTTTTCAAGGCCAAGGACGTGGCCGGTAGCGGAGAGGCGGTTGGAGCTCGTGGGATGAGGAGGCATTACAATCTTTCGCAATCGGTTGAGGAGGAGCATTACCCCGATGCTTGGCAACATTGGGCTTCGGATCCGCATCTCCGAACGGTATACTTTGAAACCCTTTGATCCCTTTGTCGATTTCTTGCTTGACATTGATTTTTGGGTGATTTGATTTTTTTTTTTTTTTGATAATTTCGAAAATGACCATGTTCTTGGCCTTGAATCTTGATTTTGATGCTATGCATGTTGTAATGAGTATATGGGTAACTCAAAATGTGCATTTTGCTTGGGAAAAAGAATTGGCATTTTTGCCATTTTTTTTTTTTTAATTTGAAAATTGCATGTGAAAATTCGAAAATTGTGAATTGTGAATTGTGACTTTGATTTTTTTTTTTTTTTGAAATTTGAATCTTGCATGTTGATGATGATTTTTTTTTTTCGAAATTGAATATTGATATTGATGAATGATACAATGCATGTATTTCGTTTGGAAAGAATGGGCATTTTGCCAATATGAGATGTATGTATGTTTAGGATTTTTTTTTTTTGAAAAGTGGGACGGATTTTTCCTCCCGTTGCATGTAAGATGGATGATATGCATGTATGCAATTTTTTTTTTTGAGATGATGGATGGTATGCATGTTATTTTATGAAAATGGGACGGAGTTTTTACTTCCGTAGGAATGCATCTTTTTTTTTTTTGATGAATGCATTGGGACTTCCTGAAAACTGTTTTCTTTTATGCGAGAAAAATGGGGCTATGCTCATTGTATGTTGTTATCTTTGTCGAAATTTCTTTTTTTTTTTTTTTATGTAAATGCAAATGCAATCTTTTTGACATTTTCTCTTTTTTTTTTTTTTTTTACGGGGCGGAAACCGTTTTGTGACGGGCTTGGTGAACAAAATGAAGACTCGAGGATCGGTGGAGTCCGTGATTGACTTGTGGGACCGGCTTCGGATGCGGGCCGAGGAGCTTTGCCGAGTCCGAGGCCAGTTGTTGTCGAGACGGGGCTCTGGGAGTTCGTTGAGTGCTTCGAGGGACCGGGTCAAGTTCCCTAAGAGCAAGGGCTTGATGTTTGCTGCGGCGCGGCATTGGTGGGACGCGACCCACACCTTCCACTTCTTGGGGGGCGAGGCTACGGTTACGCCCTCCGGTCTACGTCTTGCGATCACGGCCTTTGTCCTTTAATGGACGCGGCATTGAGTGGCGGGATGGCTACGGCGATGCTGATCTGCGGGCTCTTACGGGATTTTCCCCTATTCCCAAAAGGGGATGGGGATGGAGTATGCCGTGGTCTACGGCAAGATTGTGGAGACCATAGCGAGCTATGAGGAGGTGGGGAGGAGAGGATAGGCGCCGATCAGATTGCCGGGGCCTTCTTGTGGTTTGCTTTTTCGAGCACCCTCTTTGGGCATGCTTTGAGGACGGCGAGTCTTTGCCTTGTTGAGGTCCTTGGAGGACATGGAGACGGCCGGAGATGTCTCGTGGGGAGAGGCCGAGTGGCAGAGCTTTACTTTGCTCTCGATAGGAGTACGGCCAGGAAAGGGCTGTGAGCTCTTTATCTTTGCTTTGAGTTTGCCACAGGTATAAGCTCTCTTTTTGCTTTCCCTCTTTTTTTGAGCACGCACTTTTCTTTTGCTTTGGATTGATTGGATTTTTACCTTTCGCGGTATGGGCGTTGGAGTTTTTCCACGTCACGATGTGGCGGCGGGGCGGAGTACGTCGGGCGTATCCGGCCATGTAGTCTTAGTCCAAGCATGCCCGGGAGAAGATAAGCTCCGGGGCGTACGACTCTCAGTACGCGGATTGCCTTCCTTTGACGGAGGCCGAGACGGATGAGGGGATGATATTCTTCCCACAGGATCGCTTTGAGGTGGCGCGAGTGAAGGGCGCCGAGATCTGACCGTGCGGCGAGAGGATTTTGAGAGGTCGACTGCGATGCATATTATCCGGGAGAGAGGGTGACGCGCCGGCATGGCGTGAACTCGCCTTTGAGGACACCGGTGGAGCCTCCCGCCGATATGATGCACCCGAGCGATCGGTCCGTGACACAGGATGATTACCGAGCCGGCCGGCACTTCTCGGATTTCGTGGCGATTGAGCCGTATGCGACATTCGTCTTGAGGAGGCTGAGGATGCCTCGGGTTTTGGATAGGGAGGGGCTTGGGATCCGCGGTACCCTCGGACGGATTTTTCCTATATCCCGGGATGGGGTCCGATTGAGGGTGCGAGATCCCTCGGCCGAGCGGCTTCCACGAGCTTTCCGGCCTCGTCAGGGTATGAAGGTATGGCTTCACCTTTTCCCTCTTCTTTTCTTTCTTTTGTTTCATCATCTTTAGCATCACTTCCTTTTTTTTTTGACGCTTTTGCTTTTGTGCGGTTTTCGGAGGTGGTCGTCGAGAAGGCGCGAAGCAAGTGATCGAGGCCAAGAGATTCATCGGGAGGATGGTCGCTTGCGGGGCTCCTCGAGCTAGAGCGAGGCGACCACGGCGGCGCTGTCGGACGGGAGGCTTCCCTATTCGCTCGAGACTTCCTCGAGAGACTCCTTTGTCTCCTCTCCTTGATCCCAGCGCGGTGTTGCCTTCGGATCACGTCATTCTCGGGGATCCACACGGGCGGGGACACGTATGGCGGCATGGCGGGTCGTCTTCGTACGTCCGGGAGTCCGACGCCTTCACCTTCGGATACGATTTTTCGCGAGATCTCGGCTTGCCCTATCGGGCGTGCCGGTTGGTCTGATGAGCCTCTTTACGGAGACGAGGACGATTCCGAGCCCGAGATTTTCGGGGCTCTGAGGAGAGCGGGCCCGAGTCGCAAGAGGGGCCGGGGAGACATCGGGTGTGGAGACTCCGATTGATTTTTTTTTTTTTTTTTTTTTTGAGATTTGAGATTGAGATTTAGATTTGTACGGCTTATGCACATTTTTTTTCTCTTTTTTTTTTGGATGTAATAATTTAGGATTTTATTTATGTTTGTTTGTTTTTTTTTTTTATGCACACTCTTTTTTGGAATGTAATAATTTAGGATTTTATTTTATGAATGCAATGCGGTATGAATGCGGTGTTGCATGAGCCTTGGTTTTTTTTTTTTTTTTGCAAGGGTGTTTGGTATATGGGTGGTTTGGGGATGTTTTTTTTTTGCACGGGTTTGAGCAACCGGGACGGAATATTCCTCTTTTGGTGTAGCACTTGGTACATTTGCGATTTTTACGATGGAAAGCAATCATGTCCGCGCGGATAGGGCGCAATCGACATTGTCCTTTAATTTTGGTTCGGACTGGTCTTGCTTTATTTCAAATTCAAATATCCTCTTCAACCTCCGAGTCAAACGGCCATTTTCGGGGAGAAAGAGAGAGAAAACCATGGAAAACTTTAGAAAAGCTCCATCAAAATTGTCCCAAGAGTCCCAAATGTCATTCTTCAACAAGTTCAAGGATTGGTCTAGGGAGATCATGCATGAGAGGAGGTTCTTCTTTGAAGAAGATACAAGGTGAAGTGCTTATGGTCTCTCAAGGAATTGATTCGGATTATGAGCTTTTGAGCTTCTTCATCATTTTGGGATACTAGAAGGCATGTCTTTTGCCTTTCCTTCAACGAGATTGTTCCGATCGTGGAAGAATTTCGGGCCTTGCTTGGAGGTCGGAGGTGGAAGAGATAGCGGTTCCTTTGCCGGAGGGGCTTCTTTTGTTGACGGTTGTGCGTCCTCCTTCATCTTTCCGGAGGAAGCGCAAGGTATGATCCGCGGTCCCGATCATTTCGATATTTCCGGTCTTCCAGACAGATTTAGGGGCCTAGGTTTGGTGGATGATGCCTATTGGGATGCCTTTGCACTTTGTATGTTTGGCACCTGTTCATGGTCTATTCCTTTGGGATTTGCCATCGGTCTTTCTTGGATGTTGTCTGTTATTTGTCGCTGGCGAGAGATGTCGTTCCTTTGATTACGGGGAGACTTTTCATGCTCTCGACAGATTAGCTACGGAAGGCGGTATATGCACGGGGCAGCCCGTTCCTCTTGACCCCGTGGGCGATGGAGCGTTTGGGGGTTCTTCGGGAAACCTACGATATGATCAGGCCTTGGACTTTTGCCGGGAGAGGTGTTGATGTAGATTTTGATGATCGGGGCTCGTGGGAGCGTTGGATGGCGGGTCGCCGGGCAGAGAAGATATCGGATGGTCGGTGCCTCGTTGGCGGGTGGAGACTCGCGAGTGCTTCGGGGATGGGTCTCATGTGGTCATGCTTCCGGGGCTTTCTCGGTCTAGCTTCTATATTCCGGCTTTAGTTACGAGACGGTTTGGCTTGGAGCGAGTTCCTTTGGAGGGCTTTGATGATATAGCCACCGGGGTGGTGGCTCTGTTTCTATGGATGATCCCTCGGTGTTTCCATTTCTTTCCCGAGCGTGGAGGTATGATGCCTTTCCTCCTCGGGTTATCCTCAGCGTCGAGACCGGTGTTCTGACCACTTGGTACCTGGATTGGTACGAGAGGCATGCAGGAGAGACTCGGGTGGCTATTTTGAGACGGCGTGAGGCCATTGTGGGTGCGGAGGACTGGCATTTCGAGAGGAGGAGGGCCGAGGCGAGGGCCAACCCTCGTGAGAGGAGCGGAGACGGCGTGACCGATTATGAGGCTTACGTCGAGACGGGAGAGGAGGGCTCCTATGCTACCGGCCAGGTTACGGGAGATGAGGGATGACGCTAGGGCTACTAAGGCCACGACGGAGTGGTTTGATAGACCCTGTCCCTATACGGAGCTTGGTAGGAGAAACAACCGACTTATCTTTCTGTTCGGAAAAAGAAGACTCGAAGGGGAAGAAGAGGGGAGAGGCCGATGCGAGTGGCTTGGGGTGACTACGAGGTTTCGAGTATCCCTTTCTTGTCATGGCAGACACATTAGTTTGATTATGTATCTTAGTTTTCTTTTAGCGAGTTGCCGGTTGTAGGAATGAATCGGGCTTAGACTCATCAAAGAGCTTTTAATTTGTAATGAATATTTGAATTGCTTTAGAGTTTTTCGAGACGCTTTCATGGTACGATCAATTGTATTGATGCCAAAGTATGACTTTTATTTGTGCTTTAGACCGAACCGTTTCTGCCTACGTTCCCCTCATTTTGAGGAGCTCGGGTCTTCGTAGTTCAACTTTGATTTTTTTTTTTGTTGTTTTTTTTTGCTTTTTTCTTTTTTGTTTTTTTTTTTGTTTTTTTTTTGGTGCAACCCTGTTTTTTACCTAGGCCGTCCTTCTCGGGTTTCTAACCTAGTTGGGTATTACTCTTTTAGCACTTTTCCTTCTTTCTTCTTTTTTTTTTTTGTTTTACGCGTAGTATCTGCGCAGCTTGTCACCATTCAGCTTTGGGTGTACAAAGGGATTCCGTCGAGTGCACGCAAGTTGCATGGCTCCTCAGGAGAAGATCTTACGGACTACATATGGCCCGACCCATACGGGCTCCCATTTGCCGAGGGGTTGATACGGATGGGGGCTTTTCTTATAGAACGAGATCCCCTTCTCGGATTTCCCGATGCTTTACTTTCTTGTCGAAGGCTCTGGCCATTCTTCCCTGGTAGGCTCGGATGTGTTCCATGGCCTTCAGTCGGCGTTCGTCTAGTAGGGCCAATTCGTCATGGCGACTCTGGAGCCATTCGACCTCGTTGATCGGCTTTCCGGCGGTATACGGAGCGAGGGTATTTCCAACTCGATTGGGAGTACGGCTTCCATTCCGTATGTGAGGGCAAACGGTGTTTCCCGATTGCCGTTACGGCCCGTGTTACGCGCGAGTGCAGTGTAACTTCTCGGGCCAATCTACGCCTTAGATGACCATTTTCCGGATGATATTTTCGAGTCTTGTTTCTTTGCCTTGACGGCTCCGTTGGTTTGGGGCTGTAGGGAGATGACTTGTGACGGGTTATTCGAATTCCGCCGGACAATTTTCACATTCCCCTTGAAGTGGGATCCATTATACGAGATGATTTGGTGCAACCCGTATCTGCACATGATGTTTTCTTTGATGAAGAGGGCAACTTTCTTTGAATTGAGAATTTTGTAGGACTTTGCAGAGCATCCTTTCCGATTCCTTCGAAGAAATCGCCAATCTGCGTCTTTCAGGCTCTTCCGCAGTTTCCAAATTCACACTCGTCAAAATCTCTTCGGCAGCTTGGGCTCGATTTTCCTCTTTCCGGACAACCTGCTTAAAGATTTTTTTTTGTTGTTTGATTTTTTTTTTCGTTTAATGTGTCTGCTTCTTTATCTAATGAATTATTATTAACTGTTTTTTTTTTTTATTAATTAATTCATCATTAGTTAAAGTGGCAATCAAGGGATACTCAGAAAGGTTCGTCATTTTATTGAAAACGAAAGGGGATACAGTACTTGCTACAGACTCGTAGTCTTTAGGCGTAAGGCCATCGGACGACCCTAGAGACTCGATTTTAACGAAGAGAGAGACTGGGAGGACTTGTCCTAGATTGACACAAAGGGACGGGGGACCAATCCAAGCTTGGGGATCATTTCCTCCTTGGTCGCGGACGGGCCTGAGAGAGTTTCCCAATTCTTTAGCGCATCGCTGTTGGTGGCCTCATGACTCGGGAAGCTGTCTTGTTTTTGTTTTCCTTTTCAATTGCTGCTATCATCTCTTGGACCGAGCCGAGATCAATCAGTCGGCACTGGACTTCTTCTTCGAACAATTCTTTGCATAACCGAGACCATCCCAACCATCGAGGGAAATTCCGTGGCCTTAGCTTTTAGCCTTTGTCGGTTCGAATTCGGGTTTCGGATCTTCTGGGCGGTAGGAATAGTGGTTGTGAGCTTCTCGGCCTGTTCCACCGGAGTCGAGCACGCCTCTGAAGGTATACTCACTCTTCATGGCGGTGGTAGCCCCGGAGTATCTTGGGTAGGTCCGGGAACATTCTACGGACCGGGTTAGCTTTGGTTCCTACGAACTTGTTGAGGCTATCCTGTAGCTTTAGCCATCTGCCGTAGGAGTGGGCTCTGTGATGTTTCTGGTTGTGTGGGGCCCTTTACAAAGTAGTCGGCCAAATTAGGGCGAAGAGGAGAGATTTAGAATTGTCGTAGGGACCTTTCTGTGGCGGCTTCAAATCTTTTTCCACTTTGCGGTGTCCACTGGGGAGGCCTCATATCCCGAACCATGGCGAGTATTACGTCCTTTCACTTCGATGAGTTTGTGAGTTCCTTGTTGGTGCTTCCCAGGCATCGAGGCCGGGTAGATAGCTCATTTTTCTCATCATTTTCAAGACCGGTGGGATTTTATCCCGAGTGACCGTCAGATCTATGTTGCACACTTGGGCCTTGGGAGGCTCAACCGTGAAGCCCGTTAGCATGTGACCTTCCTCGTCATGTTTGATTTCCAGAATAGGTATTCCGCCCGTATCTGTGCCCTCTAAAGTGACTAAATCCCCGTAAATGGTCGTCAGATCCCCATTCGAGACGAATTTCACACACTGGTGGAGGCTTGAGGCGACCCCTTTGACTTGATGGAGCCAAGGTCTTCCCAGCAGGGCATTGAAATAAAGTTTGTGCGAAGGAATTTTCCATTTTGGAGAAGATTTGAGGGGTCAAAACCTTCTGAAAACCTCAGATATGAGATCTGGATTCCCAGAAGCTGATGAACTAGCCTCTGAAAGAAAATTTGAAAAGAGGAGTTTTACTCACCTAAAAAATAAAATAAAAATATGTCTGGAAAGCTCTGGATGTTGGCTACAAAAAGTGTTTTGTAGTCAACACCAAATTCCAAGTTCATCTGTGTCCAAAAATTAAGACCATGGACTGAGGTCTGAGAAAATTGCTACTGGACAGCAACTTCTCAAGAAAGAAAATATGATTTTAAGGGGGGTTTTGCATCCATGCTTGTCCCCATTTCCCTAGGTTTTGGTTAGTGATCACTAGACATTTTAGTGGTGAATCGACTATACCAAACCATCCTTGGGGTACATTAGGACTAAGCATTTCATTTGCTTGGGAAGGGGAATTTTATCCTTTGAAATCAAGATTTTATGCTTGAAAATGGTTTTTTAGGGTTTTGAAAATGAGTTTTCTTTGCAAGAAAGTAAGAAAGCTTAAAAATAATGTTGATCTTTGTAGAAGATCATCCATGGAGATGGTCTTCCATGGTGATCTTCTTAGATCTAAAGCAAGGAGATGAAGGAACTACATTTTGTAGTTTGAAGATGCATGCATGGTTGAGATTTAGGGTTAGGAAGAGGAGGGTTTACCAATCTTCCTTGTGTTCTTGAGTGTTTGGCTTGAGTGTATGAGTGTTTAGGGCTTTTAATATGAGAGTGAGTGGATGAGTATGAGTTGGGAAAGATTGGAGAGAAAAAGGTGACAATTCTTGAAGAATTCTCACTTTGTTTTCTCTATATTTCGCCGAAGGTTCGGTGCAAAATGTGTTCTTCCTCCTTATTTTTGTATTTGGAGGGCTCAATTTATAGCCCTCACGAAGATGCAAAGATGTCCGCGCGGATGGATCCGAGTCGGCGTGCCTTTGTTCATTAAATGCGGCTCGGCTTTGGACAAGAAGAATATTTCTTTTCAAAATTCAAATTAACGTACGGCTTTTTTGTTTCCAGCCATTGCTATATTTGGTTTTCTTCTTTTGTTTTGCTTTTTAAGATTCTTTTTAAGGTTTAACCTTAAATAACAATGCCCATTTTACCCTCACTTTGTTAGAAATGTTAGGATAGTTAGGAATTGTTAGAAATGTTATAACTTTCGTTAATTTTCTAACGAAAATTCTAACAAGCTCAAATTGGAGCACTTACAATGCTGCCATGCGAACTTTGGCCATGTCCCTCAGTTCATCCACGGTATCTAGGTCATGTATCAAGATGTCTTTATTATGTTCAGATGTCAACAAACTGTATCTTGCCGTAGGTACAAGGACTTCTATGGAATAACCGATTCGGTTCCAAATACAAGTGAATAGGGGTTTGACCGGTAGCATTCTTAGATGTCGTCCTATCGGCCCATAGAACCATTGGTAACTCTTACGCCCATCGTCCTTTCTTAGGTTCGAGTCTCTTTTAAGTTGCTTATGATTATTTTGTTGCTAGACTCTGCTGTCCGTTGGCTTGAGGGTGAACGGCGAAGATGTCACCATCTTAACACCCCAAGATGTCAAGAAATCTTGGGTTCTCTTGCTAATGAATTGAGAGCCGTTGTCACAAATTATCTCGATGGTATTCCAAATCGGTGAATATGTTTCTTTTGATAAAAGATATAACTTCTTTGTCACGGACTTGCACGTATGCCTCGGCTTCTACCCATTTAGAAAAGTAGTCTGTCATAGCCAATAGAAATACTCTTCCACCCGGTGCCACTGGGCAATTTTCCTACTATGTCCATTCCCCAAACCATAAAAGGCCATGGCGACAGGATAGGATGTAGCGGTTCGGTGGTGGTGCGGGATGTCCCCATGTCGTTGACGGGAATCACATTTCTTTGCGTAGTCAACGGCGTCTTTTCTCATTGTGGGCCGAAATAGCCCATTCTAAGAGCCTTAGTATGTAGACTTACGCCTCAGGTATGATTTCCACAATCTCCTTCGTGCGGCTCCTTGAGAACCCGATGGGCTCTATACGCTTCTAGACATCTTAAGTAGTGACTGCAAATGATTTTCTAAACAAGAGGTTATCGATAAGTAAATATTTAGAAACTCTTACCTGAATGCTCTAGCATTTTTCTCCTCAATTTGGGATCGTATCATCTAAGAGATACTTGATAATAGGAGGAATTTGTCCAAGAAATTCTTGCGATGGAGAGGAAGGTATGTCGACATCTAGAGCGAACATCTCAAGATGATCAATTCTTTGGGATGTCAACATGCACAATTGGGATCTTGGTTTGTGAAATGCTTTTGAAGGTTGAACCCAAGTTTGCGAGCATACGCTTGAGAATTTTCTTCTCGTGGGATTTGTTCCAAGGAAAATGATTTGAATTTGGCGAAAGAATTTTTACGATTTCCAAATATGTCGTCATCTTAGCATTTTTTGCTACGTAGGACCCGTTGTAGTGGTTAACAATTAGCAAGGAATCCATGAACACGGATATGCTTGACATCTAAGTCCTGAGGCTGATTAAACACACGCAATTAGTGCCTCATTACTACGCTTCATTGTTGGTAGCCTTGAAAGCCGCAACCGATAGATTGTGGTATTATGTCCCCTTGTGGTGATTTTAGTACAACTCCCGGACTGTACCTCTCATGTTAGAAGCACCGTACATTGTAGAGAGTCCAAATTTTTAGGATGTCATCATCTTGAAGTTCTTGTACTTCCAATTCCACTTCTTGTTGCGGGGTTGAATTTGAAATCGACCACAAAATCGGCTAGGGCTTGGGATTTTATTGCGGTTACGGGCTCATATTTGATGTCGTATGTGCTTAATTGTACGAGACCATTTCGCCATTCGTCCCGACATCTCTGGTTTTCTCATAACATTCTTAATAGGATAGTTAGTGCGTACAATTATAGTATGTGTTTCAAAGTAGTGCCTTAATTTAATAGAAGCGATTATCAAAGTGGAATTAATTTTTGTAAATGAGAATACCCGGTCTACTGCATCTAGGAGTGTCTTACTTATATAGTAGATGGGTTGCGATTACCATCTCGTTACTGTCACCAAAGCTGCGCACTTACGGCACCTTCGGATCTTGGCGAGGTAGATGTAAAGATGTTCGTCCTGCTTGAGGTTTGGCCAATAATGGAGGTGTTGACGGGTAAGTTTTGAGCTCTGAAAGGCTTCTTCATGTTTATCCTCCCATTGGAACTTATTGTTCTTCCTCAAGATGTCGTAGAAAGGTTTGCATCGATCCGAGGATTTTGAAATGAATACGGTAAGTGCGGCAATCTTTCCCGTCAACCTTTGGACGTCCTTGGCGGATTGAGGTGATGACGGGTTGATAATAGCACGTATACATTGCAGGGCGGCTTGATGCCTCTTTTAGTAACCATGTAACCCAAGAACTTCCCGGCCTTCATTCCAAAGTTGCATTTAGTTGGATTTAGTTTCATATTGAAACAGGTCCAAGATGTCAAAGGCTTGAGGGAGGTTGCTTATGTGGTCTTCGGCTTTCTTGGACTTTACCACCATGTCGTCGATGTATACCTCCATTGTGTCCCAATCGATCTTTAAACATCTTGTTGACGAGCCTTTGATACGTTGCACCTGCATTTTTAGTCCAAAAGGCATGGCAATATAACAATAAATACTGTGGGTGTTATGAAGGCGGTGTCCTCTTGGTCGGATGGTTCCATGCGAATTTGTTGAAATCACGAGGATGCGTCGCCCAGCGAATGTGAGGAGTTCATGTCCGGAGGTTGCATCAACTAACGAATCTATGTGCGGCAAAGGAAAAGGATCTTTTGGACAAGCTTTGTTTAAGTCGGTGAAGTCGACACAAACTCGCCATTTCCCGTTTCTCTTCTCTACCACAACCACATTTGCCAACCATCTTGGATAATCGACCTCTCGTATCATGTTGGCTTTGAGTAGGCGCTCTACCTCTTCCTTGATGATCTGGTTTCTGGTTTCTGCAAACTTCCTACGTTTCTGGTGTATTGGTTTGAAGCTAGGATCTACGTTAAGTTTGTGAGTGATGACATCTTTGCTGATGCCTGTCATGTCATCATGTTTCCAAGCAAAACTCTTTATTATGCTTCTTAATAAATCCACAAGCTTTTCTTCTATATCTGATGGGATGTCAGTGCCAATAAGTACTTTGATGTCCGGCTTGTAAGGGTCTAGCAATACTTCTTTCACATCATCCTCCCTAGCTTCCAGGACTTCACGTACTTTCCTCGGTAATTGCTATGCGTGTTTTGGAGATGTCGACGCCTTCATTGAAGTTTTATAACATTTCTTGGCCACCTGTTGATCACTGTAAATCTTAGCGACATCCCAAGGTGTTGGAAACTTCACACACAGATGGTAAGTGGAGGGTACAGCCTTCATTCCATGAATCCACGGTCTTCCAAGAATGACATTATAAGATGTTGCGCAATCAATTACGCAGAACCGTTCCATGGTATTGAGGCCCTTCGAGTATATAGGAAGCTTTATCTCTCCCACCGTTTCTTTGACTTCCCAGCTGAAGCCTACCGGTTTGAAGACTTCTTAACGATCTCCGATTCTGGGATGTTCATTTCCTTAAGGGTACCCAACATAATAAGATTGACAGAGCTGCCCCCATCAACCAGGATACGCCGTATTGTACAGTTGGCGATGTGCAAGGAAATAACTAGAACGTCGTGATGGGGTTCTAGCAGGTTCTCTCGATCGCTTTCATCAAAGGTGATTGGATCCTGGCGGGGTGTCGACATACGGGGATGTCTTTACGGCTTTTCCTCTTTTGACTCCTTAGCATGTCGTTTTGCGGCGAGAATAGGATGTTCCACATATTTACGAGCCTCCACTGATGAAGTTGATCACCTTTGTTGATCTTTGGGGGAGAAAGCGGTCTTTCGGCTTCACGAGGAGCTTGCATTTCGGCCTTCTTCTTCTACGGAGCCCAACAACTCCTTAAGATGTCCTTTCGAGAGCAAGTAACTGATCTCCTTTTAGCGCGATGCAATCTTCAGTAACGTGTCCAAAGTCTTCATGGTAAGCGCACCATTTTGACTTGTCACGCCACCCTGTGCCTTTGTCCGTTTTCTTTGGCCATCTGGCTTTGTCCCCAAGGTTGCCCATTGCACAGAGTATACCTGAAATGTCAACAGAAAAACAATAATCAGAAATGTTAGGTACATTATCGTTATCTTCATCCTCACCGTCTATTGAGTTAATTTTGCTAGTGTCAATTCTCGGATAAGGATTGGAACGGTGGTTCCTGCGATGAGACGATTCAGTCTTTCTGTCGGGGTTGTCATATGTCGACATCTTGGATGAGGACTTCGATCTTCGCAGCTCGTCTTCCTCCAGTCTTATGAATCTGTTGCCCTGCTCACCGACTTCTTCCAACCGCTTACAAGGAGTCATCACCAAATCTTGATAATCTTGTGAATCTTTCTTGAACCCCATTTTGAATGCTTACGTGGGTGTCGACATGTCAAGATTGGGAATTTCTAGCACCTCCTTATTGAACCGGTGGACATAATCCTTTAGAGTTTCATTAAGGCTTTGGGTCACATTGTAGAGATCACTTGTCAACCTTTCAAATTGTCATTGCATGAGAATTGGTTATAGAACATGTTGATAAGTGGGCGTAAGAACCAATTGAACCTAGAGGTTGCCTAATCAACCATTTGAGGGCTGGTCAGGACGGGGTTGATCCAAATCCCTGCATAAGCGGGCCTCCGGAATTGAAGAGGAATATGAATTATGTCCATCTTTTCTTGATAGTGTGCGACATGCTCCTGCAGGTCCGTGGTGCCGTCGTACAACTTCATAGATGGTACACGAAACGCTTTGGGATGTCAACATTTGCAATTCTTTGGGACAAACCGGGATTGATTGTAGCGGTTTTGAGTCGCGAGGTTGAATTGGAGGAGTTACGCACAGCACGTTCATTATCAGTTCTACGAGATCCACGCATCTGTTTGGCTAGTGGGTTTCCTGCAAAAGGGTCGGCCATAGGAATACGATTGAAATTATCATTATTAAAAAGATTATTTAGCAAACCGAGTTGTCAGTAGTAGTCGTGACAGTAGTCTTTGTCAATGAATGGAATGAACGGGGTGAATCCTGCGGAAGATGGCGTCAATGGGGTGTCCCCGGGCAAGGATGTCGACATCATTAAGGATGTCAGCGAATGAGTTTGAGGAGGACTGCCCATTGGGATGAATTCACTCTGAAATGTAGATCCTCTAGTGTTGTCAAAGTTGAGAACCCTTGCGCCGGTGGTGATATGTTGTCAAGCCGAGACGCGCGATGAAATTTGTTGATCTTTACGCATCTTAATCATGGAATTGAGTCGGCACCTTAGAATTCTTTGTCTTCTTGGTCCAACCTTTGATTCAACCTGGTAAGGATACTCAGAATGTCGGCATCTACATTGGAAGAGGTTGTTCCACTTTTGTGGAGTCTTCGTAAGTTGGTTGGTGAGGTCCGGTGCGAGGAGGTGGTGGTAACAAGCCGGTTCTTCCTCCTGATGTGGGAACAACGGCGGGACTCTTGCCTGCGGCGGACACATTGGGGGGTGCAGACATAATGAATTTGCTTAGGAAATGATCCAAATAATCGATAAACCACGAGGCCCCACGGTGGGCGCCAAATTGTTTTGGTAGAAAAAACAATAGAGTTGAATCTTAACTTTGTTTAGTGTGTGGATTGAACAATAAGGAGGGAACTATGGAATTCGACTATATGGAACAAAAGCAAGAAAAAGTAATAATGACACCACGATTTGTTAACGAGGAAAACCTTGGAGGTGACAAACTCTTTGGAAAAAAACCCGGGAGTTAGGTCTCCAACCTTAAAAGTTTCACTATGATGATTATGAGTACAACTTTGGAAGAGAATGGAGAGGATTACAATCAGTTCGTGCGTAGAGTGTGTGTGCGTCTGAGAGTTAGTGTCTTCCATCTCCATTTCCCCTTATATATAAATAAGTATGAAGGAGTCAAATACGGTTCCTACAATCTCGGGATATAAGCTTATCCTTTCAACCTCCGTGAGACCAAGTCGCCCTAGCCGTTGAAGATATGTTGAAAGTGCTGGAGAATATCCCGCATTTCTTCTCTCTTAATTACTGGAAAATAAGAATAAATATATTAGAAAATATTGAATAAGTAAATATTAAAACAATACTTACAGTGTAATGACATCTTGATATGCGGGAGCAACTGAAGATGTCACCATGTTGAAAAATACCCACAACAGGCAGTTTGTATTCACGTGGGACGGACCAAAAAGGAAATAAGTTTGTATTCACGTGGGACGGAGGGAGTATTTTGTATATCAAAGTAGTAGTATAGTTTGATTTGTATTCCTTAGTTAGATCATACTCCCTCCGTCCCAAAATGTTTGTCCCATTTGACATTTTTGTTGAACTTTGACCACAAATTTATGAGAGATTAATCATGTTCATGAAATTCTAAAAGTTGTTGTTGATAATATTATTAATGGTGAATCAATAAAAATTTTTAGAATTTCATGAACATAATTAAATTGTCATATATTTGTGGTCAAAGTTCAACAAAAAAGTTAAATGAGATAAACATTTTGGAACGGTGGGAGTATCAAAGTAGTGGTATAGTTTGATTTGTATTCCTTAGTTAGATCTCCTGCTCTCTTTGTAAACTGTATTTATACTCTCTTTGTTAAGAAATAAAGGACGGAAAATACTTTCCTAGACTATAAAAATTGTATTTTACTTGTAGTGTTTGCTTAATATACGATAAAATTGTATCAATTAATGATATTTTTTTTATTAAAAACAAAAAAAGACAGTCACTTATTAAGTTTTTAATTACGACTATAGGCACCCCATGCCGTTGACCAGTTAGTAATTAAAATAAAAATAAAATTGTTCATGACTCATGAGTTGCACGGCAAGACTTATGTTATTTTACAAATTAATATGCGACCTAATGAAATTAGGTAAAGTTCATTCACCTAAAGTTTGTCTTTTTAATAAATTTATTAATTCCGATCTTCTTTTAAACAAAACAATAATAGGATTAAATAGTATTGGCGAGAACAGAACTCGAACTCTATTACATGTATAACGGAGAGAAACGAAACTCTATTATAATGTGTAACAAATATTTAAAATATTAGCCGTTCAAATAACAAGTACATGTAAATCTACGTGCCCTTCTTTTTAAATATCACCTACATCATTTAGGGCTGTTTGATGTAGCTTATGGGTTAGTGTTTATGGCTTATGACTTCTCATAAGTCATTTAGAGAGTGTCTGATTTCAAAAGTGGAGTGATAAGCCATAAATAGAGTACAAGTCAACTAAAGCACAATTCCCCTTATAAGCCATAAGCATTAGGGCTAGTGCTGAAAACTTATCTGATAAAAAAAACGGATGAACAATACCATTAAATGAAATTTTCATATTCCAAAACTACCCTCGTTTTAATTAAATAATAATAATAATAATAATAATAATAATATAATAATAATAATAATATAAAAATAATAAAGTAATAATAATAATTATAATGAACTAAATAATATTATTTGTAACTCTGAGTTAAAAATGTTTGAAAATAAATTAGTTAGTTAACACAACTAATTTTAACAAAGAGGGAAAAGATTCTATGGTGAGGTTATTTTAATTTTTATAATTTCATTCAGCACTTTTTCAACTTATTAATCAAACAGTCATACTTACTTATGACAGTTCATCATCACTTCAAAAAAATTAAATCAAACAGCATCATTAATCAGCTTATCAGTCATAAGTTATAAAATATAAATTATCAATCATCAGCACATATCAATAAGCTAAATCAAACGAGCCATTAGCATGCATCCATGATTCATTCAATTTTAAAGTACAAACCAATGTTGGAGCACTCCGTAGAGAGAGTTTTATTACTCTTGTGGTTCTAATCGCCTTTAGTTCAAATTAATTTACATTCAATGAGCGATTGAAAATTAGATGGCAAGTGAAGGAAATTATTTAATGACAACCAAGAATGAATTTGGCAAATTGTATTATTTTGATATTGAGAGAGGAGCAATTAGGAAGTCATCAAATTTTATTCCATAGGTCAATAAGTCATCAAATCAAGGGAACAAAATCTTGAGCACAATTAAAAGATTTAAAAGTGTCAATGGCTTGTTTTCAGGAATTGTTATCAAAAGTGTTGATAGTATCAACGATAACATTTCAGACAATGCACACAACCGAGTTTGAAAACAATTTTCAAATGAGATTACAACAGAATAAGAACACTAGAATTTGTTTTTCTTAAGTTATATAAATGTATATGTCTCAAAAGGCGAGACATTTACTATATATATGATTCGTATGTGCATGGCCGAAAGTACCTTATTGCTATTACAATATATGCTCAATGAAACGAATAATATCAAACAAGAAACTCTATCATACCCATGACACTCTCTACAAAAGTTATCAAGAGTGGAAGCACACGTGAGAGGATTGAGTCTAATATAACCAAGAAGTGTTTGTTCTTTTTATTGTGAAATGATGTGTGTTTGTGTTGATTTGTATTTGGTTCACTTTTCCAAGTGATAATCCTTGCTATTTATAGTTTTCAAAATTCTTGATTTTAGTAACTAACTTATTGTTATCAAATTTCAAGCTTCACGCCCTTTTAGCATCATGCTTTAGTTTCCTTGTACTTCTTTGAACAATTCACAAGCCCTTTGACAAGTTCTTCTCACGTTTTTCACACTATTCTGAAGTTATGCATCATTTCTCTTATTATGTGTAACTTCTCCTCTTTAACCTTTTTTTCTTATTTATATCATTTCCACCTTATAGTAATCTGAAATATGAACCAACATAAACAAAAATCTTGCAATATATGTTAGACATTAGTATAAAATTATTTGTGAAAAAAATAATCAAATATCTTTCAAAACCCTCGTCTGGGATAACACTTAGAAAGTGTTGGCAACACTTGTGGTAACACCACAGTTTGCATTTGCAATCTCCTCCTTAGCTGTACATTTCTTCACAAACACCAAGTGCTTGCACCTGCAAGATTTTGTTAGCCAAAACAGATTATACAATATCTCCGCCTCAAATATTAACTCCCCCTTAATCAAGAATCCAAAGAGTAAACCAAAAAATAAAGATTTACCACACATACTTAGTTATTTAAAAACCAAATATCCTAAGCAAACTAATGTATCAAAACAATCAATTAACAAATTAAAAATCATAAACCAACCAAACAAAATACCTAGAGTATTAAAGTTTAAACATCACAATAACTTAAAATACCAAATTATTTTAAAGATAACAAGAAGAGAATTGTTTTTAAAACACACCATCTACCGAAATAAGAAACATAAAAATCGGTGGCCAAGTCTTCATTCTTCTTCTTCCTTTCCCTCTTCCTCCTCATCAGCCTCGGTTGTACCTGCTTGATTATCAGCAGCCCCATCACTTGAAGTAGAACTTTTACCAGCACTTGTTCCAATATTATCTCCCTTGTTTGTGAATAAAGCTGAGTAATGAAATCTATCAAGCTTGTGTATATTCATCTTTCCTAAAATGAAAAATTATTATTATTATATTATTTATACTCCACTTGTCTCTGTCACACTGAAATTGTGAAACTCACTTTTCACTTCCACTCATTTTTTTCTGTCACACATATAATTTGTGGGTCCCACTTGTCATACCCAATTACTTCTTCCATCTCACAACCCTTTTTCCACTTATCATTTTCTTTAATTCTTGTGCCAAAAAAATGGTGAAGCTTTTAATGGGATGGATGGAGTATATTTTTCTCCTTTCGTACTCAATACTCCATTCATCCCACCCGAAAATACACAAATTTACATTTTGGGTGTCTCATTTAAAAAAGACACACTCCCAATATGGAATTTTTTTAATATTTCTTTATTCGTGAAACCCACTTATCATAGTTAAAATAATTATACACTAACTATTCTCTACCCCACTTTCTCTCTTCTAAATCAAATATCATACTCCCAACATTTACTCTACTATACAATATCCTTAATTTTCGTTCAATACCAACTTTGTGCCTTTTCTGGTTAGAGCCGTCAATTTGGGATCATCCCGTTGGGACGTCCAGTCCCGTCATATAAATGGGACAGGACAGGATAGTATATTATAATTCCGTATAAAAGCGGGCCTATTTGGGATATCCCGTTTGGGACGCGGGATAAAGTGGGACGGGACGTCCCGCATTTTTAAAATTTTTATATATTTTTTTTAACCTCAAAGGTATTTTTTAGCACATAATATTTAGTTTTTTTTTTTTAATACATTGTATTTTGTTTTGATTAAGATATTTTATAAAATTAAGAAGTTTTGATCTTATTGTACCGTAAAAGATTAATTTTATATTTTCAATTTAATGTTATGACTTATCCTCGGTTGGATTTTAGTTTTATAATATTAGAGTCTTCATGTTCCGAATTGTCTAGTATTGTCCTGTGTCCCGAGGTAGATTTGGGACGGTACGAGGTATTTCTAGCACGCGAATAATTCGGGACGACCCGTCCAATTTCGCAAAGTTGCGGTATATCATAGTGTTGTTCCATCACATCCCATTATCCCGAATTGAGGGCTCTATTTTTGCTGTAACAGGAGAGTATTTGATTCCATTTTGTGCAAATGCATGTGCTAGTTATTATTTAGTGTCGGTAATAATACGTTTAAGGAAGCATACCAAGCAACAAACATGTTTTTTTTTTTTAAAGAATTATAGCTTTTAAGGTCACCATTATAATCATTCCTTAACCATATAATGGCATGCAAATCTCTCTCTCTCTCTCTCATGCAAATCTCTCTCTCTCTCTCTCTCTCTCTCTCTCTCTCTCTCTCTCCTTTTCTCTTTTTCATATACCTTTTTTTTTCAAATCATTGTTATTAGTTGCGGATTTAGAATCTTTCGACAGCAGGTGCATAATTTACATTATTAAAGTTTAATCTATGTTTTTCTTCAAATGGAACGAGATTATAATACAAAACTTAAAAATAAGTTAATTATAAAAATATGCTAATATATAACTCACATTTTTTAATGTTTACTTAAAAATAGTAAGCTTATGTCATGAAAAAAAAAGAAGATATTTACATTATAGTTGTTTTAATGATGGCATCATTTTATAAAGCATTTTTTGAAATTGAATCTTGTAATTTATTTATTATAAGTTTCAAATTTATTTTTTTATAAACAATAAACAATTGTAAAAACTAATAGATAATAAATAACATTCATTTATATAAGTTAAAGTAATGAGCAAAAGAATCTAAATATAAAAATATTTAAAAAGAAAAAATCATTTATCATAATAGAGGCAAAAAATTAACTTGAATAATAAATAAATACTATTTATAATATGATTATAAAAGAATTTAAGTAAGATTTTGAAAAATAATTTATTTCTCATATTAAAGCCTAAAAAATAATTTGAAATTATTTGTATCTAGTATGATTTAAAACCTGGTGTTTAGTGACAAACAATATCAGTTTACCAACTAAACTTGTTATAGGATTTGTTAATAGCAAAGAAGGAAATTAAGTAATCTTATTTCATACACTTAGTTAATAATACTCCCTCCGTCCCGATCGAAGTGTCTCAAAATGGGTTCGGCTCGAGAATTAAGGAAAGTGATGTAGGAAAGAGAAAAAGTTTAAATGATGTGAGTATGAAAAATTAAATAGGAGAGAGAATGAGTGGGAGGAATAGTTAGGAGAGAAAATGTTGTGAGTGTAAAAGTAAAGTAGGAGAGAGAATGAGTGGGTGTAATAGTAATAAAAAATTTCTTTTTTTGGGTTGAGACATTTTAAATGGGACGCCCAAAATAGAAAGTTGAGACACTTGGAGCGAAACGTAGGGAGTATAATTTTTTATATATTTTTTTAACTAGAAATTGAATTTGATCGAGTTCATGTGCACCCCACCTCATACCCTAAATTCAGCCATGATTGTTAATAGATATTAACATTTTTTTTAATCATATCTCTTGTTTTGACTCTAGAGGTTTTGCGTAGGAATGACAATGGGGCAGTTCGGGACAGTTATACACCGCACCACCCCCATTTCATAATTCAATTTTGTGCCCTATAACCGTCACATTTCCCAGCAGATAATCAATTTTTCATATCGTCAATTTCAATTCAATTCAGTTCGAATACCCACATGTCGTTTTAAAATTGCCATCCCTGGTTTTGCATATCAAAGCATTCTCTGTCACTCTCTCTCATACAAGGACATCAATATTATAAAAAATGCATGGGGTCATCTAACAGTTTTTTTATTCATTCTTTCCTAAGTTAAGTTGCTGGGTCAACAAGCGATGATGTGAATGCATAGTAATTGATTTGAGTTGGAAAAAAAAAACGGAAAAAAGAAGGGAGAGAAAAAACAAAAATAAATTTAGCAAAAATACATTATTTAATCAAAAGTAAAAATAGTTGATCTTATAAAAACACACATTTTTTTCTAAAATTAAGAAAAAATTATTTTTACACTGACAATTAATAATACAAGTATTGACACTTTTCACTCTAACACTTTTTATACTAACACTGACACTTTTTTATCCTACACTGACACTCTTTTATACTGGTAATTAATAATACATTCATTGTCACTATTCATACTGACATTTTTTTTACACTAACACTGACACTTTTTAACACTAACACTGACACTTTTTTACATTGACACTTAATAATACATGCACTGACACTCTTTACACTGGTCTCACACTTTTTAAACTGACACTTTGTTACACTAACACTGACACTTTTTTAAACTAACACTGGCAATTAATAATACATGTACTGACACTCTTTACACTACCAATTTATTACACTAACATTAGCACTTAATCAGGGGCGGAGCCAGGAATTGGCCGAGGGGGGGGCAAGATTACACGGGGGTTCGGGCGCGCCTCACAAAAAAAATTTCGGGTCGGACAAGTAAAAAATGGGTCGGATTCATGAAATACAATGTATTTTAGTTAACAAAAATGATAAAAGTAAATAATTCAACGAACGATTGAAATAATGTTGAAGTATTTAACGCAAACAATTTATTAAAATATATTACTCGTACAAAAAAGAAAATCAAATTTGCTAATTAAACTTGGGATAATAGGAAGAAAGACCAAAAACAAAAAAAATGAGAAAAGCCTAACTAATTAATTAAGATTGAAAAAATGTGAGAAAATTAGGAGAAAGAGAAAAACAAAACTGTTAAGAGAAAGAATAGCAAAGATGGAAGACAAATAAAATTAATTGAAAATGTAGATAGCAGGGTTCGAACATGGACCAAAGGCTTTAACTTCACCCCTTCTACCGCTGAACCACACCACTCACTGGTATTAATCTTGAAGTTAATTATATATATACATATATAACAAAAATATGGGGGGGGGCAAAAAAAAAAAATTTCCACTGCATTTCCGCCGCTGGGGGGGGCGAGTGCCCCCTCCTGCCCCCCCTGGCTCCGCCCCTGCACTTAATAATATATATACTGACACTATTTATACTGGCAATTTGTTACTCTAACATTGACACTAGCGAAAAAATCAAAATACGTTTTTTCTAAAATTAAGACGCATTTTTTGTAATATTTTGGCAAGTAAAAAATATTTTGGCTTTCCGTATTATGAAGATGATCGCGTTAATTTTCATCGACTTTCCATCAGATTTTTATAATATTACATATATATTTATATATATATATATATATATATTAAAAATTAAGTAAAAATCAAATAAGATAATTCAATTCGTAGTAAATATGATACAACATTATTTGAAATTAGTGTTAGTGATGATTAAAAAAACGGCTTCATTAAAAAAAGATGGATCATTATGTCCATTAATTGGTCCCATGAATCATTGACTTTCAATTTCTTAGAAATGCAATTTAATTATTTGCTTCACATGCAAGAAGGGAATAAATGGTCATTTTTTTCATCACAATTCTTCTTTTAACGACAAACTTATCTAATTATTGTTAGTCATATGAGTGATAAAATACCAATAGTAAGTCTTATAAAAAACTAGTTTTTTAAATACAGAGAAAAAACTAGTTTTTTAAATTAATCTTCTACCCACTTGCAATTTTTTCTTCATTTTTTAAAAAAATTCTTAAGAAGCGTGAAATACTATCCTAGGACCCTTGAAGTGGGACAGAGGGAGTATCAGTTTTAGTTATAGAATATGCCAGATGTGTTAATAAGTTCTGGTTATTTACGAAAATGTCACTGCGTTTTTTTTTTAAAAAATCAGTTATTTACCAAAATGTCACCGTGTGTTTTTTAAAAAGTTCCAATTAATTACAAAAATACCACCGTACATTTTTTAAAACTAGGTTTTCTAAATTACTTGGAAAAACTAATTTTTTTCAATAAATAATTATTTGCAGTTGTCAATAAAGTTTAGCGTACGTAATCTCATGAGCATAAATGACAATGGGCAATGGCCTAAATTCTACAAGAGAAAACAAAGAAAATTAATTATAAGATGTTACATCGTTTTGTTAAGGTTACTCACCGGCCTAACATCAGTTTTAGTTGTAATATGAGTCAGAGGCGTTAATAAGTTCTGGTTATTTACGAAAATGTCACTGTATTTTTTTTTTTAAAAAAAACATATTTATTTATCAAAATTTCACCGTGCATTTTTTTAAAAAATTCCAATTAATTACAAAAATACCACTGAACGTTTTTAAAAACTAGGTTTTCTAAATTACTTGGAAAAACTATTTTTCCCAATAAATAATTATTTGCACTTGTTAATAAAGTTTAGCGTACGTAATCTCATGAACATAAATTAATGACAATGGGCAATGGCCTAAAATCTACAAGAAAAACAAAGTAAATTAATTATAAGATGTTACATCGTTTTTTTAAGGTTAGACACCGGCCTAACATCAGTTTTAGTCATAATATGTGCCAGAGGTGTTAATAAGTTTTGATTATTTACGAAAATGTCACTGCATTATTTTTTTTAAAAAAAATTGTTATTTACCAAAATGTCACAGTGCGTTTTTTTTTAAATTCCAATTAATTACAAAAATACCACCGAACGTTTTTTAAAAACTATGTTTTCAAAATTACTTGGAAAAACTTTTTTTCCAATAAATAATTATTTGCAGTTGTTAATAAAGTTTAGCGTACGTAATCTCATGAACATAAAATAATGACAATGGGCAATGGCCTAAACAGGAGTGGATCCAGGATTTTGAAAATGCGTGAGTTTGATATTTAAAAAATATTGTAAACAATAATAACAGTGAAAAATAACTTCATATATATATAAAAAAAAAGTTACAAATAATCGATGACTTAGGTAAAAAAAATAAAAATTTTAAAATTCTGAAGTGAGCTGGAGCCCACATCAATTAGGGCTAGATCCGCCCCCGGGCATAAATCTTCAAGAGAAAACAAAGAAAATTAATTATAAGATGTTACATTGTTTTGTTAAGGTTAGACACCGGCCTAACATCACAATGTTTGGCTTAATTAAATAATTGTTAAATCATGCAATTATTAAAGTTATTGCTTGCTAAACTACCTAATCCAACCTTTTTTATAATTAACCTTTTCGCAAGTAGATCAACCTGTCGGTCTTTTGGACGGCCATTTCCTTTCATCATGTTGCTTCTTGTTCCATCTCAATCAATTTTATTATTATTGTTTGATGTCGTAAGAAACGTGTTGATCAGCCTACTTCAGCAATCAGGACTGATTCCTAGTTTTGATTTGACCTGAAACAAAGAATTCACGACTAGTCGGGATGGTCTCCGGCTTAGACCATCGGGCGTGAGAGTAAGTATGGTGTATGAACGTATAAATTATAATGAACAAAATGTATTCAAAATAACAAATAACAATTACCTCTAAACTGTTGACGTTGTGAAGTATTTATAGGCTTTGATATGAGTTATAATTGTAGTAGGATTGTATGAAATCTCTAGAATCACGGATAAGATCGTGTACGTGAATAACTCCTGATTTGTAGAATCCTGTTATGAAAAGAATTATACTGGCGTGTTAACTAACTGTTAATAGTTCACGTGTAAAGTCTATGATTATTTCGGCATACAGGGGGATGTTAGAACCCTATTTGTTACATCAAGTTAGAGAAATAAATAATTTAATATATATGGTTCGATAACTTCATCCTTTATATATTATATGCAAAATTTGTTATTTTCGATGTGAAATAATATTTTTAACAAATATTATTATTATTTTCGTTATTATTACTATTATTATGGTTTTAATAATCATTCCATTATTCTGAAAAATAGCATGTCAATTTCCATGCAAGAGTACGAGTGGATAAAACGGAGCTCTCAACAATGACAAGTGACCCATTTTATTTTAAAAGTCAAAGACTGCATGCCTTGTACTTATCCAATTATTGCATTTTCACATACATGGACATTTGGAGTGCAATGTCGAAACCCATAATTTAAAACAAGTACATTACTCTATGTATTACATTTTTCTGTACAAAAAAATGAATAAAAAATTGCAAATGGATAGAAAATTAGAGGAGAGAATGTAAAAGGTAAAACATTTAATCTTTTTTCCTATTTTTGATTGATTTTTTTGTAAATATGTTAACATTATAAGGGTATAATGAATGATTTTTTTGTAAATATTTTTACATTATATGGGTTGATGCTGCAAGAATCGTGTCGTTATCAATCTCCGTCCAGCTGCAAGATTGATCACCTAGCTTTTGACCTGAAACACAGAACTCACGACTAGCCGAAATGGTCTCCGGCGAAAATCCTAGGGCGTGAGAGTAAGTATGGTGATACGAGAGCTAAAATGTTACAATGAACAATGTATTCAGAATAACAAATAGCAATTACCTCTAAACCGTTGAAGATGTGAAGTATTTATAGGTCTTGATAAGAGGTATAATTGTAGTAGAATTGTATGAAATTTCTAGAATCGTGGATCAGATTTGTACGAGAGATCGTGTCCTTATATAACTTCTGAATAGTAGGGAGTCTGTTATGGAAAGAGTTGTATATACGCCTTGACTCTGTAGGTCGACATACTCTTGGTAGGTCGAGGTCGCCTGCATGGGCCTTAGGTCGACCTGTCTGATTGACATTGCCGGATAATACTTGAATAGCATATGGATCGTATGTCGGACAAAGCTAGGTCGGGATCATGGTGGTCGGACAATGAGATAGGTCGACTGATCTTTGGCTAATTGGGTCTTGAGCCTTGTAATAATTGGGCTGACCCACCAAGAATGTGGTGGCAATTTTGTACGTAAGATTGGGCTTGCTCGTTGGGCCTATCCCGTCGCTTTTATTCCGTTTAAGGGTATAAATGTCCAAAACACTATTCAAAATTTGTCATTTATGTAATGAGACTTTTGAAGTAGAACGGAGAAAGTATATATTTCTACAATTTTAACAAATAAAAACATTATTTTCTATTATTGGCCAATTTATGCTCCAAAAGTGATAGGAATTTCGTATAATCAAGCAATCGAATTCAATTAATTTACATGACTTAAAAGAAACTACAAACAATAAGAACAAATGTGGGAAAAAAAGAACACTATTCAGACAAGGTCATTTTCATCTTTTTCTTAATTGTATATATTAATAGAAATAATTAATCTGATTGCTTAGACTAAGTTTAACTGATTTAAATATTACACAATTTAAAGCGACAACGTAACCGGCTTTCCGCTTTTCTTAATAATATTTAATTACAATTATTAAATTTAATAATTGAATTATACATTTTCTTAATTTATCATTAGAAAATATTGGAAAATTTATGTTGTTTTTTTTTCAAGAAGGTTTTATATCAAGATGACGTTTATGGTTGAAATTAAATAATTTCCCAATCATGGCATTGGCTGCGCATGCTAATAGACGCTAATTAAGACTTTTAATATATTTACATTTTATTTAAGATTGTTTAAATAAATATATTAGTTCCAATCTTCATGAGGTCAAAGGATGATATTTTTTATTGCGGGGCTATCTAATTGGAACCACTCATTATATATATATATATATATATATATATATATATATATATATATATATATATATATATATATATATATATATATATATATATATATATGCTCCCTCCGTCCTGCTAGAAATGTCACTTTTTACTCAAAATGACGTTCCGTTTGAAGCGTCACCTTTCATAAAAAGAAAATGTTTTATTAATATTCTATTATTTCATCCACTATTCCCTCCACTAATTCTCTCTCCTCTACACTCACAACACTTTTTAAATTCATTATTTCCTCCACTAATTCTCTCTCCTATTTTCAAATTACAATCACAATATTTTTTCTAATTCCCACACTTTTTCTTAATTTGCGTGCCACCCTTAAAAGGGTGACACTTCTAGCGGGACGGAGGGAGTATATATTAATGAATCTTTATTCGGTATATTATACCCTTCATCCTCTGTGTTATCATTTAATCTTTTATAATTGTAAATTATCCTAATTTTACCTCTTTTAATTTCACAATGATTTCTAATAAAAGCTGCTGATCTATGAAGACTTTCAGATTTTATAATTAACTTTTGTTCTATCATATCTGATATATGTTTTCTAAATTCTTCTTTATCTAATGGGCTGTATTCAATATTAGTTGTTCTAATTGTAATATCAGGGTTTTTAATTTAAATTTACATGTATATGTAATTTTAGATTTTATTAATATCATCTTCTATTAATCCTATTTTTTCTAAATATAAAATTATTGGATGATTAGTATTTTTGTTATATCTACTCTCTTTTCTAACTCTTGTGTTAAAAATTGGTTAATAAATTTAGGGTTTCATTCTCAACGTAAACAATTGTTTTTGAAATCAGACAGTTTGATCCGATACTGATTTGATTTAAAACATATATATATATATATATATACTCCCTCCGTCCCCGCCGACTTAGGACTTTTTGCCATTTTGGGCGTCCCACCCGGCTTAGGACGGCCCAAAATGGAAACCTTAAATCACTATTCTCTCCACTCGTTCTCTCTCCTACATTATTTTAATACTCACAACACCATTATAATTTACTATTCCCTTCACTCATTCTCTCTCCTATTTTTAAATTACACTCACAACATTTACCTTTTCCTTAATCCCCGTGCCATTTCAAAAAATCCTAAGTCGGCCGGGACGGGGGGAGTATATATTAGAGATTTTTTCTGATATTATTACATATTCCCTCCGTCCCAGGAATTTATAGACTTTTGAGTTTTGCACAGAAATTAAGGAGGAATTATTATATTGAAAGTGTTGTGAGTGTGAAAATAAAATATGAGAGAGAATAAGTGAAGAGAATAGTAAATTATAATGGTGATGTGAGTATTAAAATAATGTAGGAGAGAGAATGAGTGAAGGGAATAGTAAAGATTCATTTCCATTTTAGGAAATTATATATTATTGAGGGACGCCCAAAAAGGAAAGTTTATATATTATCATGGGACGGAGGGTGGTATATGTTGTCAATATTAATACTTAATACTCCCTCCGTCCCAATAAGTGCTTCACCCTTTTGGGTGGGCACGCAAATTATGGAAATGGGAGGAAAAAAAATGTTGTGAGTGTAATTTGAAAATAGGAGAGAGAATTAGTAGAGGGAATAGTAAATTATAATGGTGTTGTGAGTATTAAAATAATGTATGAAAGAGAATGAGTGGAGGAAATAGTAAAGATTCTTTGCCAAAAAAGAAAAGGTGAAGCTTTTAATGGGACGCCCTTTTGAATAATTAGTGAAACTTTTATTGGGACGGAGTGAGTATATTTAATACTATGAAAATAAAAAGAAAAGGAATAAGGAATTGAGAATGTTGCATGTCTTGTAGATTACTCAAGGGGATGGGGTCAATCTGTCGGTCAACCGGATTGGGCGGGTTCGTTTGCATTCACTCACTTGGATTCTCTAAAGCCAATTGGAGGTCGAAGCGGTCCCACGTGGGACCTAATAAAAATCGGCAAGACCATCTCCAAAAATTTAGTGTAAAAATTCCGCTATTTTTATAATTGTACAATTTTTGTATCAAGTATATTCAATAATTTGCTTTAAATCTCATATCAAATACGAGTATTCTTTAAATATTCATTATTATTTCACTTATATAAATAATATTAAGCTACATACTCTCTCCGTCCCGACCGACTTAGGATTTTTTGAAATGGCACGGGAATTAAGGAAAAGGTAAATGTTGTGAGTGTAATTTAAAAATAGAAGAGAGAATGAGTGGAGGGAATAGTAAATTATAATAGTGTTGTGAGTATTAAAATAATGTAGGAGAGAGAATGAGTGGAGAGAATAGTGATTTAAGGTTTTCATTTTGGGCCGTCCTAAGTCGGGTGGGACGTCCAAAATGACAAAAAATCTTAAGTCGACCGGGACGGAGGGAGTATATTTTATTTATAAAATTTTTTCATATATACTCCCTCCGTCCCAATAGTAGCTGCTCAATTTTTGGGTTGCACGCAAATTAAAAAAATGAGGGGGATGTAAAAATGTTGTGAGTGTAATTTGAAAATAGGAGAGAGAATGAGTCGAGGAAATAGTAAATTATAATAGTGTTGTGAGTATTAAAATAATGTAGGAGAGAGAATGAGTGGAGGGAATAATAAAAATTCTTTTGTCAAAAAAGAAAAGTGAAAGCTTTTAACTGGACACCCAAAATGGCAAAATGAGAAGCTTATAATGGGACGGAGGGAGTATAAAAAAAATTAAAAGAAAAATTTTCAAAAAAAAGAAAGAAAGAAAATCGGGATATCGCAACTCTATTTATTGCACCAAATTTGGTGCAAAAAATAGAGATGCCATCTACGACATCTTGTTGCAGAAATTGCACAATAACTCTAAAATGATGCAATTTCAGCACCAAATATCTTCTATCTTTTCCAACGGTTTGCTTCAAATCTTGCACCAAATAAAAATATTTTCAGAATATTCTTTATTTTTCCATTTAATTAAATTATTTTCTATTAGTAATATATTATTATTGATATTATGGTTCAAATTATATTATAAAATATAATATTATGTAATATAAACTTATAATTAACAATACAAATAAAAACAAATTAGGAAAGCAAATTGAATTGTTTTTCTTAAATATTATAATTAAGATAAACAACAATTGAGTTAAACTTTCACCATTACAAAATAATTTTTAATAATTTTTTTAAAATTTAATTTAATAAAAAGTAAATTTTCAAAATTTAATTATTCATTTTGAAATGAAAGGAGTAGTATATATGCAAAAAAAAAAAAGGCAAGATAGCGCATCAATGAAGCTGCGCCAAATTTGACGCAAACTCGGGCCTGAGTGGCCATCAAGATTTAGAATTCTGTTGAATCTAGTTAATGGTATATTTTGAAGTTATGTAGTGACGTTGGAGATGTTCTAAGTTAGCAAAATACTTCTTCCGTCCACAATAATTCGAAAAAATAGCTATTATGAACGTCCCATAATAATTTGTAAAACCCCAAAATGAAATAGGACCTACTTATCATATTATCAATAATTATCCGCTTTCCTCTTTTTCTTTTTTGCATATTTAATTATTTACACTCACAATAAATTACTTTTTTTTATTGTTATTCTTAATTTTTATGCTCATTCCATTTTACATATTATTGTGGATTGGAAAGAGTACGATCTTTGATTTAGTTAAGCTAATACTTCCCACTTATGGTTTTTTACGCTAAACTGTTAGAATATATAGGATATATATTCGTGCACATATTTTTAGTGAATATTTTGTATATTAAAGTAGTAATATAGTTTGATTTGTATTCCTTAGTTAGATCATATCAAAGTAGTAGTATAGTTTGATTTGTATTCCTTAGTTAGATATCCTGCTCTCTTTGTAAATTGTATTGAGATGGACATTCATTTTGTTCGTGATAAAGTGGCCAAGGGAGAAGTTCGGGTTCTTCATGTCCCGTCCGGTTATTAAATTGCAGATATTTTTACAAAAGGGTTGTCTTTAATTTTTTTTGAAGACTTCCGTTCCAGTCTCAACGTTCGTCGTCCTCCTCCCGTTTCGATTGTGGGGGAGTGTTAGAATATATATCTCCTAATGAGGATATATATTCGTGTACATATCTTTAGTGAATATTTTGTATATCAAAGTAGTAGTATAGTTTGATTTGTATTCCTTAGTTAGATCATATCAAAATAGTAGCATAGTTTGATTTGTATTCCTTAGTTAGATCTCCTGCTCTCTTTGTAAACTGTTTTGAGATGGACATTTATTTTGTTCGTGATAAAGTGGCCAAGGGAGAAGTTCGGGTTCTTCATGTCCCGTTCCGTTATCAAATTGCAGATATTTTTACAAAAGGGTTGCCTTTAATTTTGTTTGAAGACTTCCGTTCCAGTCTCAACGTTCGTCATCCTCCTCCTCCCGTTTCGAATGTGGGGTAGTGTTAGAATATATATCTACTAATTATTAGGATATATATTCGTGTACATATCTTTAGTGAATATTTTGTATATCAAAGTGAGTTGCTACAAAAGGAACTTTTGGTGCTCGGAAGTCCATATTTAAAATAAAATAAGATATTCAGACAAAGGAAAATTAGAATTAAACAAAAAGGTAAATACTGACCTTTTTGTGAGATAATGTTGAAGATATAAAAAAAATCTTTACCTGAAAGCTGAAAATGAGAACAAAAACACACTTAAATTTGTCATTATAAACCTTCAAGAGAGGAATTGATACGGGAGCAACCTTAATTTGCTAGGGCGGAGTACATTGTAAAAGATGCTTCACCAATAACAGATGTTGTACTTAAAAGAAAACATGAAGAATGGGACAATAGTAGTTAGATTAGATATTAGCCTTATTATATCATGTGAGGGTAATTATCATTTGACCACTTAGAGTTTATTTTAAGGATAAAAAAAACAACAACATATGATGTGGTGCTGCATGTAATAACTTGACTATGTCCTACTCCTATTCGTGATCTTTATTTAGAGTCGGTAAGCGCCGCCCCTTCCTTTCTTACTTTTCGACAACAAAATTAGAACATTACAATCTGACAGTATAGCAATTTAAGTAATATTAATAATGTAATTTGAGCAGAATAAAAATGATGAGCTAGATTCAACATACAAAGTCCAGTTATTCAGATATTATTGTCACCACATTCTTAGTGGGTCGGCCCAATTATTATAAGACCCACACCCAGTATCAAAGATCAGTCGACCTAGCTCATTGTCCGACCTCCTTGATCCCGACCTAACTTTGTCTAACATATGATTCGTATCTTGTACGAGCATCGTTCGGCTATATCAATCAGTCAGGTCAACCTAGACCCAATGCAGGCGTACGTCGACCTAAAGAGTCATAACGTGTCTATAATTCTTTCGATAACAGGATTCTTACAAATCGGGAGTTATTTATGAACACGATTATTTTCACGATATGATTCGTGATTCTAGGGATTTCGTGCAATCCTACTACAATTATATCTCTTAGCAACGCCTATAAATACCTTACAACATCAACGATTTTGAGGTAATTGTTTTTTGTTATTCTGAATACATCTGTACATTATAATTTATCAGCTCTCATACACCATACTTACTCTCACGCTCGAGGGTTTAAGTCGGAGACCATTCCGGCTAGTCGTGAATTCCTTGTTTCAGGTCAAAAACTAGAAAATCAGTCATGATTGCTGGACGTAGGCTGATTCAATACGTTTCTTGCGGCATCATAACTTTATTTCATAATAAATTAATAATTTTTATTTGCAACAGAACATACTAAAAAAGAAGAGACTATTCTTAATAAATTAATTGAAAAAAAAAAAAAAAACGAGAACCAAATCAATTTCAAGATCCTTGGGACAACAACTTGATGGCCGGACCCTTTAGATTTCTTTTTTACTTTCAAAAGACTAATTGTACCTAATTGTCTACTTTGAAATTTGAATGACTGTTGTTAAGTAAAGCATGTAACATGTTTAATTCTTTACATGTAATTTGACATGCTTTACATGTAATTTGACATGACATGAGATGTCCACAAAAATATAAACTGCAGTTTACACATTAAATTAAAATGCCTTTTTTTTTTATATAAAATGAATTAATAAAAATGTGTAAATATAAATACTACTTATTGCTCCTATCATAGCCTGCCACATGATAGGAGTATGACGAATATCGCAAACGATAGGTCTCTCTCCCGATCCCGATGGATCTCTCTTTACAATATAAATACTACTCATTGCCCCTTGTGCAAGTTATGTCATATTGTCTAACCTTAAACGCACACACATCACACTAATTCATCCTAAGCCTTATTCTCAGATCATACTCTTCAGATATTTTACTCTCACACTCGAGGGTATGAGGTGAAATCAACTCCGCCTTTGTATCTAACGGTATTTTTCTGTGTGTATTGTTTTATTGGTTTGGATCACTCAAAAGCCCGTTGTTCTCTTGAGATCTAAAAATTGTGACGTCATCATGTTCCAAAGTCATAATTTTAAATAAATGAATTGTTATTCACCAAGTGACAGTGTATCCTCAACCTCACTACTAGACGTGTTCAAACGGTTATAACCGCCGGTTAACGGTTATAATCGCCGGTTAAAAAAATCGTTAAAACATAACCGTAACCTAACCGTTAACCGCGTACTAACGGTTACGGTTATCCGGTTAACGGTTATAACCGGTTATCACGGTTTATCATGTTAAAATGGTTAACTGAAGCCTTTTTTTTAGATTAGTCATTTTAACGGAATTTTTAACAGTTTTGTTAACTTTTGTACTCTATATGTCCTTTTTTTCTTTTGAATAAAGAATATTATTTGAGATGTTAGTTATTAGTGATTTTTTTTTGGAAAAACTAACTGAAAACGTTTAAAATTGACTGAAATTCTAAAAAACTAACTGGAATTTTGAAAAACTAACTGAAAACGTTAAAAAACTGACTGAAATTTCAAAAAACTAACTGAAATTCTGAAAAACTAACTTAAAACATTAAAAAAATGGCCGAAATTCTAAAAAACTAACTGAAATTCCTAAAATCTAACCGATTATTTAAACGGTTATAACCGGTTAAATAACCGACAGTTATAACCGCCGGTTAGCCGGTTTGAAAAATCTATAACCTTAACCGAGCCGATTAACCGTCGATTTCGATTAAATCGGTTAACGGATTTGACCGATTAATTGACGGGTTAAAAATCGCCAATTAGCCGATTTCGATTAAATTTTGAACACGTCTAGTCGCTACATTGTAAATCCAAAAGTTTTACTGTATTTATCAAAAAAGGAGCACAATTATGTGCAGCTTTAAACTATTTGACACCACAATTTCAAATAAAATAAAATAAAATAAAATAAAATAAAATAAAACGAGAATGTTAAGATTCAGTTGTGACCAGCCAATTCCTATTTTAAATCTTATCTCGTTCCTCTGCTACCACCCAAAACTTCTCTAGCTGGAAAAGGAACACAGCATGCATCTTAATTACTACTCCTTTTCCTTTTCCTTTTATTTTAACTTTTCCTTTAGAAAAGTTGAAAGATATTTAGAGCTTTTTATGTCCCCACAAAATGATAACATGCCAAGCTATTCCTCCTTGGTTCCCAAGTTTTGTGCCAGGGATATATATACACCATTAAAAGGATTGAAAGGGCATTTTTTGTGTTCTTACACGAAAATTAAGAAAAGTAATATAAGAAAGAGAAATAATGTATATTGAAATAAATGTTGTGAGTGAAAGGTGATGTAGGAAAAAGAAAGTGGGGTAGGGAATAGTTAGTGGATATTTATTGTGAGAGTATGACAAATGGATCCCACAAATAAAGAAATACTAAAAAACTTTCCTTTTTTGGATTGTGAAATTTCAAATGAGACGCCCAAAAAGAAAATTTGTGCCCTTTCGGACGGGACGGAGGGAGTATGTCGGGAAAATATTGAACTATTTCCCCGTACTTAGTTTAGAATGTAGATATTCCATTATACAAGATAATTACCATATTAGTCTCGTACTTAGAAAAAATGTATGGATATTTGGACACTGTTATCTTTTCGTTCAATTTCTAACGAAATTGCTGACTATACACGTCTTAGTTGGCATGTAAAATTGAATACGTGAAAAAATTGTCCAAGTGAAATTTTTGAGTATAGTACTCGAACAAATAATCCCGCTCTCACATATTGTAACTTTTTCTTTATTTTTCCACTTTTAAAAAAATAAAATTAAATAAAAAACACTTACACAGGAAAAGAATTAGATTCTAGTTTTGTCGTGACAAGAAGATTTGCCATTGTTGGCATTGCTTTAAGCTGTCAAAAGATTTAGAATGACAGTAATAACTTTGAACGAAAAAAAAAAAAGGTACTCCCTAATTACCTGAAAGATTGTCCCATTTACCATTTTAATTTGTTCCAAAAAATATATCTTATTTCTAAAATTTAGACATGGATATTAGTGCAAATCTACTAAGCTACAACAAGGTGAAGCTCTTCTTTAATAATTACAAAATGTACAACAGGACAATTTTTTAGGAAAGGAAGGAGTAAAAAAGAATTAATGTAGGTCACTTACCATGCACGTAAAGGTAACACACAATTTACTTTGTCCCAATCCTAGGAGGCCCAAAGCAACCCCTCTCGCTCTTGCTAGCACGGCCAACCCAACCGGCTAGTAAAACTCCTACTATTATTATAACGATGATTTATGTATATTTGGTTCTGGAATCGTGAACTGTGATGTGAAATCTGTGACTTTGAAATCATGTAACAACTAGTTTTTTGTTATTATATAGTTAATAAACTAACTAAATTCATTAAAAAAAATAACCAAGTTCGTTAACAACTAACATTTTCTTATAAAATATATCCTTTTAAATGAATTTTATAACAAATCTAATGAATTTTGAATTTTTATTGATTATTTAACTATTTTCAGTTACACTACAATTTAAAAAACATGAAAAATAATTAAAAGTAATAAATTAATGGGAATCGTCAACATAGTGAAATCGAAACCGGGAACCAACGGTTGAAACCGTGAACAGGAATATGAAATTACACGGTTAAAATACGGTTACTCATTTCACCAAATTGAGAACCATCGATTTGAAATCGAAAATCGAGAACCGTATCCGAATGATCATACATAATTAGAAGGGGCAAAATAAAATAGGTTAAAAGTAGAACAAAACATATGAGGCGTGGGGGGTAGCGTGTAAAAGCTTTCAGATTGAGGGGGCCAAAAAGGAAGTGTCAATGACTCGTCAACTATCAGTCAACACTTTTTGTTGCTTTCTTTCTTACACGAGCATCTCACGTGCCTTCATCATAATCCACTTTCTTTTCATCAATAGGTCAAGCCACCCTATCCAATAACTAAATTTCTTTTCTCACAGGATTTTTCAAGAATTTCAATTAATTTATTTTATTATTTATATATTTAAAAATATAATATTTATTTTAGAACGGATTGAAATGAAAAGGCACGATATTGGTATCTACTCCATGGTACAACGGCATATTCTTATGATTAAATAAAATATATTTCTTTCGTCTCGTATAAAATTTCACTTTTGCTATTTTTGGCATTTATATAAAATTTTATTTTTCTAAAATGACAAAAATTTTTTACTATTTCTCTCACTCGTTATCTCTCCTACTTTACTTTTTTATTTACAACACCAATAAATTTATTATTCCATACCCTACATTCTCTATTTTATCTCATTTTTTATAATTACAGCATTTATACAAATTATGTATTTTATTAATTCACCTGCAAATTAATTTGTGAAATATTTAATGGGATGGAGGGAGTAGGGTTGTACACATTAGGAAATTCATCTAACCCAGTTGGGATTGGTGATTTTTCTTGTGAATTGTGAGTTTTTGTTTATTATTTGATGAATTTTTTCTTACTTTTTCTACATTTTACTTTTTTTTTTTTTTTTAATTATCATTACCAATTTTTTTTTTTTTGAAATTATCAAACATACTCTTAAATATTCCAATCGAACAAAGGAAACTCAACTCCATGCGGACCATGTGATACACAATATTCTATCTTGTCACACGAATGGATTTAATTATTGTAAGATTTTGATTAACATATAAGATTCACTTATAAATCAGAAAAAAAAATAGTTATTAAATAGTTAATCTCTACCAACTTTTTAATCAAATTTAATTAAAAAAAATACTCCATCTGTCCCGATTTAAGATTTTTACTTCTCTTTATAGTCTGTATCAATTTAAGATTATTAGTTGCTTTATTATTTAAAATGAAAAATGAAATCCATTTGTCTTCCTTACAATAAAAACCTTACCCACTTTCTCTTTCCTATTTTTTACCTTTTATACTCACAATTTTTTTTTAATTTATGTGTAAAATTAAACTAGAAATATTAAATTGAGAGGAAGAAAAGAGTAATAAATCTTGAATATAACTTGGTTAGTGTGCAAGAATATCCACATAAACCAACAATAAAGCTTTGAGGGAACCATGTGGTTATACAAATCAAAAATGAAAAATAGTCTTAAATAGCACTTTTTTTAAAAAAACGCTATCTAAACTTGCTTCTTGTAAAAAAAAAAAAAAAAATTGCTTATATTGCACTTAAAAAACGCTACCTAAAATGATTTTTAAAAATAAAAAAATGCTTAGTTAGCGCTTTTTAAAAGCACTATCTAAGTTCGTGAGCTTATGTAGCGCATAATAAGCGCTATGCTAACTTATAGTTGGAGAATATGGTGGAGCGACATGGATCGGACCAAGTGAAACGGATCTAGACCGATGGAGCGGACCGAGTTTGCAAGAAAATACTTGTTTCCTAATGTTAGCTTCGTATTTTAGGAAGACTCCTTAATTAAGTAGGAAAGTAGAATACATAGCTAAAATAAAATCCTAGTCAAAGAAGGATTATTATGTATATATAGGATTGTATCTCCTATTAGAATTAGGACTCTAAAATTAGTATAAATAGGTGTTTAGGACAATTGTAAAAGATGAGAGTGAAATAATATAGAAATTATAATCCTACTCCTCTCCACATTTTAACAAGTTGGAGAATATGGTGGAGCGACATGGATCGGACCAAGTGAAACGGATCTAGACCGATGAAGCGGACCGAGTTTGCAAGAAAATACTTGTTTCCTAATGTTAGCTTCGTATTTTAGGAAGACTCCTTAATTAAGTAGGAAAGTAGAATACATAGCTAAAATAAAATCCTAGTCAAAGAAGGATTATTATGTATATATAGGATTGTATCTCCTATTAGAATTAGGACTCTAAAATTAGTATAAATAGGTGTTTAGGACAATTGTAAAAGATGAGAGTGAAATAATATAGAAATCATAATCTTACTCCTCTCCACATTTTAACATGGTATCAGAGCTAAGATCCATAGAAGGACTTCTCCGCCAAAACCCTAGCGGCAAAACCCTAAGCCGCCCCAAACCACATCACCGTCATAGTTCCTTTGCCATTCACTTGCGATTCTGAGAACCTGAGTGCCCTTGCTTTCTTTTTCTGTTCTTCCGCTGAATCAATAATAGTACTAGAAACTGGTGCAAACCTAGCATGCCTAGCCTTCTTCTAATCCTCATCACTAGGCACAGACTGTGTTGTTCCAAATCTTTCTGCTCTAGCCTTCCATCACCAATATGAGTGCCTTTGCCGTGAACCATGACCAGAATGGTAAAACAGAAGCAATCTCCCGGTTGACAGCCATCCACCAATAAACCTTACGACCCAATTTTTTTCTTTTGTAATTAAACCCCCCTCGGCTCAAATTTTTCCCCTTCGAATTTTTTTTTTTTCTTTCTTAAAATTTTTTATCTTTAATGTCTCCTCCATGATTACCCAATTCGCTTCCGCAACGAATTCCTAAAACCTAGGGTTCCGATTGTTGCTTTATCCCTTTGATTATACCAACTTCACTATCCCTTGAAAAAAAAAAAAATAAAAAAAAATTGGAGTGTCATTCACTATAAAAACATTGATTGAGTGTCGTTCACTATAAAAACGATAATCGAGTGTCGTCCACTATAAAAACGATAATCGAGTGTCGTTCACTATAAAAACGATGATTGAGTGTCGTCCACTATAAAAACGATAATCGAGTGTCGTCCACTATAAAAACGATAATCGAGTGTCGTCCACTATAAAAACGATAATCGAGTGTCGTCCACTATAAAAACGATAATCGAGTGTCGTTCACTATAAAAACGATGATTGAGTGTCGTCCACTATAAAAACGATGATCGAGTGTCGTTCACTATAAAAACGATGATCGAGTGTCGTCCACTATAAAAACGATAATCGAGTGTCGTCCACTATAAAAACGATGATTGAGTGTCGTTCACTATAAAAACGATGATCGAGTGTCGTTCACTCTAAAAAGGGAGATTGAAGAAAAAGAAGATATGTGCGAGCACAAATTGTGCACAGAATTGAAGATAGAAGACCTGATGTAGATGACTCTTCAGATATTGGAACAAATTTTTGTTGTTGTTGAAAAAAAAATAAATAATAAAAAAGACGAACCCGAGGTTGCTTGAACTGCAACACGAAAAAGGAAGAACTTGACGCAGATGTCGCATGTCGAAGTGAAAGAATTTTTTTTTTAAAACGTTTTAATTTTTATTTGGCAAGTTGGGTATCTACGTTGTAGATCCTCCAACTTGAGGGGGGGAGTTGGAGAATATGGTGGAGCGACATGGATCGGACCAAGTGAAACGGATCTAGACCGATGGAGCGGACCGAGTTTGCAAGAAAATACTTGTTTCCTAATGTTAGCTTCGTATTTTAGGAAGACTCCTTAATTAAGTAGGAAAGTAGAATACATAGCTAAAATAAAATCTTAGTCAAAGAAGGATTATTATGTATATATAGGATTGTATCTCCTATTAGAATTAGGACTCTAAAATTAGTATAAATAGGTGTTTAAGACAATTGTAAAAGATGAGAATGAAATAATATAGAAATCATAATCTTACTCCTCTCCACATTTTAACACTTATATAGCGGTAGCTTAGATAGAAACATAAACCAACCATAAAGCTTTGACCGAAGCATGTGGTTATACAAATCCATTTTAGTGGAATAAAGTGAGATTAATTACCTTCTAAGTAACATAATTACACTAGTGAAAATTCGTATCAAAAGCCAGAAAAGGGATTTTTGTAATAAAATTAAATAATAATAAGCTTGGATTACACTCAAACAAACACGTGCTGCAAGCGTGTCTGCGTATCCGACTCGAAGTACGAGGATTGAAATATCTGAATGAATAGGAAATGCGTTAAGCAACATTCTCTGTCTAGCTTCCCTTTTTTATTCGCTTTAAAAAATGTATTATAGGGTAACTTGGTTAGTATACTACTTTCTTAGTCTCAACTTAATACTCCCTCCGTTCCAATAAGAGCGGCTCGTTTTTTGCCTTACACGCAAATTAATAAAATGGATGAAAAGAAAAAATGTTGTGAGTGTAATTTGAAAATAGGAAAGAGAATGAGTGGAGAAAATAGTAAATTATAATGGTGTTGTGAGTATTAAAATAATGTAGGAGAGAGAATGAGTGGAGGGAATAGTAAAAATTCCTTTGCCAAAAAAGGAAAGTGGAAGCTATTAACGGAACACTCAAAATGACAAAATGGAAAGCTACTATTGGGACGGAGAGAGTATTCTTTTTTATCTGTCTTATTTTCAAAATTTTAGTTGTTTTCTTATCTAAAATGAATCAGAAAATTTGAGGGAAATATGTTTTTTCATAAGTTATAAAAAATTATTGAACAGTATAAATTGGATACGAACATGGGCTTGTCCAAGTTGGACCCAAATGGATTAGGCTATAAACATAATTCATATACAAGTTATTAGAAGCAACCAAGAGCTTCCTCGGTCTCGTACATCGTCACAACAAAGCCAGTTAAGGCCCAATATACAGTATAAATGCCCCAATTACAAGTGCCGAGGATACCCTCCTCGTATGCCGAGGAGTATCTCCTCGGCCTTACATTGAACGGGCTCTTCATACTTTTCTTGGCTCATCATGCTCCGAGACGTCACAAACGACGAGGAGAGAAAAGTTCTTACCTCGACATATCTTCATATGACGAGGAGACAGAATAATGCGTCTCTGCATATTCACATGCCGACAGATAGTCAATTGACGAGGAAGCTAAATCATGCACCTCGGCTTACACACAAACGCTTAGATAAGACATTTACGCTCCTCGGTTATCCGGCAAGCAGATTGAACAGTCCTATTCAAACAAGGATTCAACAGTTATTGTCCAATCAGGATTGTAACCATCTACATTAATTTCAGTCAAACAATGTCTCCTTAAAAGATGTAATCCTCCTATGATTATATCTTATCTCTTTACAAGTTCTATTCAACATGGATTCTATCAATCCATCCCTATAAACCTATAAATACAAGTCATATAGCACAATATTTGGTACGTGACTTTTTACATACAGAAACTCTGTCAATTTAGTTTCTCACCACAAAATCGTGACTTACTCTCACGCAGGAGGGCCTTCGCCGGTCAAGCCCCGGCTTAGTTTACGTGTTTTGTCTTATTTTCAGGCCTAGCAATCTCTGGAGCAGACGACCGCTTGGATTTGGGTTGGCTTGACGATTTTGGCATCATCAATCATATTTTTAAATATATCTACTTGGTGTTTTAAAGCCTAAACTCACTTTTTTAAGGCTTAAACTCGCTATTTTATTTTCTAGCTTAAACTCACTGTTTTAGCGCCTAAACTCAATGTTTTAAGGTCTAAACTCAATGTTTTAAGGTCTAACCTTGATATTTTTAAGAATGAAAGTGAGTTTTTTTATAATATATGGAGAAACATATTTCCCCTCAAACTTACTCAAAATGCATAATGAGATTCAATTGTCATTCTCACAATAAAATCTCCACCCATTTTTTTTCTATTTTATTTTTCATACTCACAACATTTATCATTTTTAAGTCTTGTGTCAAATCAAACAAAGGAAGTTAAATGAAACGGATGGATTTTTATAATGTACTCCCTCCGTCCCACAATAATTCGTAAAAAGATTCCTTTTGGGCGTTCCACAATAATCTGCACTTTTTCAAAATGGAAATGGGACTCACTTCTCTTTACTCACAACACTTTTCAAATTTACTATTCTCTCAACTCATTCTCTCTCCTATTTTACTTTTACACTCACTACACATTACCTTTATCATTTTTTATCTTAATTCCCGCGTCGACATAAAAAGTGCGTAGAATTGTGGGACGGAGGGAGTAAACAGTATTACTTTCTCGTAATAATAAGTTTAAATTTTTTATTTTTCTATAAAATAATATAATTTCTAAATAAAATATAATATTATTAATATACAAATAAATAAAATATAATTTCTATCATTATTAGATTAATGGTAACAATTGATATGAGACAAAGGGATATCCTCTCTCGTTATTTCTTTTAAATGAGTTTTAAATTTATTAATGATTGATAAAAGTCATTAAGAATATATCAATTGGCCTACAACTAACCTAGCTCATGTTTTTAATATAATTCGAACTCTCGACCTTTACTATTAAAGTTAAATAACGTTAGAACTAAAATCCTTTGTTAAATTGATGTAGCACGGAGGAACGGATACCGAACTAGACACTAATAGGATTGTTGCATGATCGTGTTCCCACTAAGACGCGGTCGTGCAATTCTGCTCACTTTTCTGCTTGTTTCGGTCATCGTTCCTCCCTGCTACATCATAAATCCTCTCTCGGTTAATGAACTCGAATAATTAACTTAGATTTTCACAAATACAGAGACGAGGGGGGAGAGGGGGGTGGTTGTGAAATAAAGAGTTTGTTTGATTTCAATTTTACGTTTGTCCCTTTGTCCCTTGTAATGTTACTTTGTGTGTGATCACAAGTTAATACTAAAGGTTTTTTGATGAACTTTTTATTTTTTCGAATTAAATATATTTTACTTTATTTGTGATAAGTAACTAGCCGGAGTGCTGATTCAAAGGGGATCGCAGTGATCAGGCCAAGCCTATGTTGAATTTTCGTATTCGAATTGGCGAATCAAAAGTAATAATAATAATACACTATTATTATTACTAAGCAAACTTACACAAAGACAAGGTACAAGTGCTTAATGCACACACTAATATAAGACCACTACACACTAGATAATAGCTCCCAAGAAAAGGGCTTCAATTTACCAAGGCTGAACTCACGCTTCGCTAGGTTACACTGATTTGGGAAAAATCCATCTTCTATTTATAATTTGTCTAAGTCGGTTAGTATTCTTCCGATCTTTCTACCAAGGCGGCGTCGGTCTTCAAGTCTAGAAGCTTTCCCGTTCTTCTTTAATGGCGGTGCAATTTCTTGAGGCATATGAATTTCGATGGAGAAGACTTGATTCTTCCGGAAGCTTCCTTGCTCTTCATCAATGGCAGTGGCCCTAGAAATTCTGGACTGGCATGTGGGCTGGAGCAATCTAAAAGTCTCTGTAGAGTTCCCGACATATGAGTCGGTGTTGATTTCAACAGCCTGACCCCTATAAGAGATTTCTCAAAGTTGGATTTACGATTGATCTAAAGAAAACATTTTTCGGAAAACATTTTTCGACGTTTGGTAGTTTCATTAAAGTAAATTTTTAAAGGTAAAATCAATACAAACAAAAACTTTTTTAGGTAGAGATAAGAAAGAAATTTTTCTTAGAAATCAAGCTCATTTTTCATCAATCCGAAAAATGTTTTTCGTTGATTTCATTTTTCGATGTTTATCAAACAGCGAAAAATGAAAAAAAAAACATTTTACAAAAAATATTTTCCCCTAAACAAACGGAGTCTAAAAGTGTCGACAGAAAATGGTAGCTATAGGGAGGGGTTTATAATTCAACCTAGCCAACCAACGTGGAGCTTAACTAAGAAGTTCAGTTAATTTTCCACTCAGATTTTTTATTTTTGTATAATAGAATATTGAAAGACTATCATAATACCAATATGATGAGTATGCATAGTAGCGAAGCCATACTAATAATAATAAGCTTATAAAATTATAATTTTGACCATTTCATTTTATGTAAAATTATATTAATTGTATTTTCTTGATGCCTTTAAATTAAATTACATATTTTCTTATTTTCAACATAATATAAATAATTACGCTCAACGCACAACCCTAAAAGAGATTAATTTATTTTTTTGATGTCATAATATAAAAAAGACTTACCAAATTAGACAATGAAACTCACTTGTCATACACACAACACAACAAAAACTCCATACCTCACTTTCTATCTCGTACGTTACTTTTTATATTCATGAACACTTATTTTTTTTCTTAACGAATAGTATCATGTAAAATAATTAGGCTCCGTTTGTTTTACGAAAAATAATCCCCGGAAAATGATTTCTTGGAAAATATTTTTTGAAAAATGAAAAAATGTTTTCCGGAAAACATTTTCCGATGTTTGTTGAATATTAAGAAAATATTTTTCGGAAAACATTTTCCAATCTTTGGTAGTTTCATTAAAGTAATTTTCTAAAGGTAAAATCAATGAAAACAAAGAAAAATGTGAAAAATATTTTTCGAAAAACAACTTCCTTAGTTAGAGGTCAGGAAGTCATTTTCCTAAGAAATCAAGCTCGTTTTTCATTGATCAGGAAAATGTTTTTTGTTGACTTTATTTTTCGATGTTTAACAAACATCGAAAATTGAGAAAAATATTTTTCGAAAAATGTTTTCCCCAAAACAAACGGACTCTTAATCTCAATAATATAAGCCTTTTTTTTTTAAGCCAACACTTGACCTAAAAAGAGACATCAATTATGACTACAAGTTAAGTACGTACCTACTTACAAAAAGAAAGGACAAATTTTGAGTGAGGCGCCGGTGGTCATGCATATTGCCATCTCGTCATAGCCGCTAACGTGGTTCGTCACCGCCGGCCGTCGCTCCCCTCACTAACCCGGAATCCCGCTGGCCAAATAACAAACAAAAACCACCGTGCCCGGCCCCCCTCACAATGAGTTAGTGAAATTTGTCATTCAATTTTTTTTAAGGAACTACTGAACATTTAGTTCAGGGGCGGAGCCGGCTTACAAGCGGAAGTGCAGTGGAAATATTTTTTTTTGCCCCCCCCCCATATTTTTTTGTTATATATGTATATATATAATTAACTTCAAGATTAACATCAGTGAGTGGTGTGGTTCAGCGGTAGAAGGGGTGAAGTTAAAGCCTTTTGGTGTTTCCTTTCAAATCCATGTTCGAGCCCTGTTACCTACATTTTCAATTAATTATATTTGTCCTCCATATTTGCTATTCTCTCTCTCTCTCTCCATTTCTTTCTCTTAACAGTTTTGTTTTTCTCTTTCTCCTATCATCCCAAGTTTAATTAGCAAATTTGATTTTTTTTTGTACGAGTAATATATTTTAATAAATTGTTTGCGTTAAATACTTCAACATTATTTCAATCGTTCTTTGACTTATTTACTTTTATCATTTTTGTTAACTTTCTTAATTCTTTACATTTTTAATTAAAATACATTGTATTTCATGGATCCGACCCATTTTTTACTTGTCCGACCCGAATTTTTTTTTCGGGGACGCTGCCCCCGAACCCCCATGTAATCTTGCCCCCCCCCCCTCCGGACATTTCTGGATCCGCCCCTGATTTAGTTGATGGAAAAATAATATTAAAATCATAAAATATTTTTCTTTTATTTAGAAAGATGAAGTATTTCCAAAGTTTAATAATATTAAATATCATGTTCATGTTGGGAATTTAGTGGTACCCCGTTGCAATCTAGACAAAGAACAATAAATTCACAGGCACAATAATGAAAGAAACACACACACACAAGAACACAAGAATTGTTTACCCGATTCGTTCAACACATGAACTACGTCCGGGGGCAATTGCCAAGCCAATATTTTATTAGACACCTTCCAATATGCTGCTACAATGTGTTCTAGGTCGTAACTATGTTTATATATAAGTACAAGGAAGCCCTAAAACGAATCAAGAAGAGATTGTATCAAAATAGGAAACAAATCAGCCCAGAAATTTTCCTTCTCGACGCCTTGGGCCGGCGCCTCCATAGCTGCGCGGCCGCCCTCATCGACAGAAGATTTTGCACCCTCGTTTGTCCTCCAGCGCGGTCGCCCTTAATCTCAGCGCGGCCGGTCTCCACAACAGAGGCTCCTTCGACGATTTTCTTCCTCATAGTTTAGGACTCCAATCCCAACAATCTCCCACCGGAGACTAAACTAATAAGTATAGAAACACCTATCAACTCCCACCACGGAGTAATGACCTTCGAACACATTTCCCCCATATTGGCTTGACACTACCGAACCTCCCGCACAAGTACTAAGGTGAGTTGAAATCAAGCGACGTTTCAACCCCTCCGTGTTAGATAGTTCTTGCCTCCCCAAATCAGCTTCTACCTTGATTTCTCCCCGCAAGTCTAACTTCTCCTTCTCCCTCCAGATCCACCTTCCTCGCAATGCTTCCCCTTGAAACTTGGACGTACCTTATTTCTTGCATCGTCTTCTTTTGGTCTGAATACGCTCTCTGTTAGGGCACTTGGACTTCCACACCGCGTTGATCAACTTTGTGTCCTTCTCCCCCCTAACATACCGTTTCTTGATGTCTCTCCTTTCTACACCAATAGGCCGGTTCTTTAGCCTCTTGCTCCCACCGGAACGAATATTGACATTGTAGGTAGAGTACAACATCTTCTCCTTAACCCCATGAGCTATCACCTTAGCCCCTTTTGTAACTTTCCAAGACCCACCAATGAAGGTCACATCATACCCTTCACTGTCAAGTTGTCCCACAGAAATCACTCTTCTCCTCAAGTCCGGAACATGCATCACATTGTGTAGTTGTAATTGTAAAACAGCCCTGTTAGGTGTCTTCATCATCACATCCCCTTACCTTTGATCTTCAATGGTTGACCATCACCAAGATAGACAACCCCAAAATCTTCAGTTTTATACCGCTCCATTGATGCTGCATCCTCACTAGCATGACAAGAAGCTTCAAAATCCAACACCCAATCTTCACCCGACTGCTCCTCTCCTATGATTAATATATCCCCATCATCCACCACGTGTGCACCACCATCTTTATTCGGACAGTCATAACTGATATGACCCAATTCGCCACAATTGTAGCACTTGACCTTTTTCCCCTTTTTCGGTCATCCCCTTCCCTATTTCTCTCCACCCTAAGTGCAACCCCATCTACGGAAGATTCTCCCCTTTTCTCTTTCCTTCTCAACTCCTCTTGAAGGATGAGATCTCTAACCTCCGTATACACCAAAGGTGTTTTCGACGTACTAATCGTTGTGACGGTTACCTCCCAACTATCAGGCAATGATTTTAGTAGAAAACATGCTAGCACTTCATCGGAGAATGTAATATCAACGCTTTTCAATTGGTCCACCATACCTTTGAAACTGCCGATATGACTTGCTGTTGTCTGCCCCTTTGACATCTTCGCATTCGCAAACCTCTTTATCAAATGCACCTTATTGATATTAGACGGCTTCTCATACATGTCTGACAGCGTTTGTAGCAACCCCACCGTTGTCTTGGCCTCCATAGCGTTCCGTGCAACGTCGTCGGTTAGAGCGCTCCTCACCGCTCCTAACGCCTTCCGATCTAACATCTCCCAATTCCCTTGTGACATGTCTTCAGGTTTCTCCTTTAAGGGTTCATGAAGATCCTTACAATAAAGGTAATCTTCAACCCTTGTCCTCCAGAACGTGAAATTTACACCGTTGAATTTCTCGATTGAGTTCTTAATCTGATTGCTTCACAAATTCCCCAAAAACGTGATTCAAAATTAATCAACTAATGAAACTTTGAATCCTCCGAACCAATGCTCTGATACCAGTTGTTGGAAATTCAGTGGTACCCCGTTGCAATCTAGACAAAGAACAATAAACCCACAGGCACAATAATGGAAGAAACACACACACAAGAACACAAGAATTGTTTACCCAGTTCGTTCAACACATGAACTACGTCCGGGGGCAATTGTCAAGCCAATATTTTATTAGACACCTTCCAATATGCTGCTACAATGTGTTCTAGGTCGTAACTATGTTTATATATAAGTACAAGGAAGCCCTAAAACGAATCAAGAAGAGATTGTATTAAAATAGGAAACAAATCAGCCTAGAAATTTTCCTTCCCGACGCCAGCGCGGCCGCCCTCCATAGCTGCTCGGCCTCCCTCATCGACAGAAGATTTTGCACCCTCGTTTGTCCTCCAGTGCGGTCGCCCTTAATCTCAGCTCGGCCGCTCTCCACAACAGAGGCTCCTCCGACGATTTTCTTCCTCATAGTTTAGGACTCCAATCCCAACAGTTCAAAAATAAATTAAAACTCTCTTGATATCAAAAGCAATTTTTTTAACAGTTATTTTGAGACAAAGGAAATAACGAATTATACTAACCAAAAAGTATTGTTCGTGTCTCTGAGTGGTTTGCGGTAAAGTCAAATCTTTCTCTCGATTGAACCATCTACTCCGTTTCGTTCGAAGAGGCACAATTTTTTTTTTCGAGCGTCCCATTTGAAAGGGCACAACCCAAAAATGAAAAAAAAATTATTACTTCTTTATTTGTGGGACCCACTTGTTATGCTCATAATAAATATTCACTAACTGTTCCCTACCCCACTTTTTCTTTCTTACGTCACTTTTCATACTCACAACATTTATTCTACTATACATTTTTTTCTCTTTCCTACATCATTTTTCTAAATTCCCATGAAAGGCAAAAACTTTGCCACTTTGAACAGGATATATACTCCCTCCGACCCACTATAATCTGCAAAAAGACACTTTTTTGGGGTCCCATAATAATCTGCACTTTTTCAAAATGGAAATAGAACCCACTTGTCTTTACTCACAACCATTACCCACTTACTCCATTTTCTCTCTCCTACCCAACCATCTATACGCACAACACATCACCTTCTTCACTTTTATCCTTAATTCTCATGTCAAGGATTTTTTTGCGTATTTCTCCGAAACGGAGGGAGTATATATATACTCCCTCCGTCCCAGCCCAAAAGGCACAAAATCAATATGGCACGAAAATTAAGAAAAGTGAGGTAGGAAAGAGAAAAAGTTTAAATGTTGTGAGTATGAAAAATTAAATAGGAGAGAGAATGAGTTGGATGAATAGTTAGGAGAGAGAATGTTGTGAGTATAAAAGTAAAGTAGGAGAGAGAATGAGTGGGTGAAATAGTAATAAAAACTTTTCTTTTTGGGACTGTGCCTTTTTAAATGAGACATCCAAAAAAGAAAATTTATGTCTTTTCAATCGGGACGGAGGGAGTATATAGTTTGAATCACAAGATAACCCAGAAACTACCAATAAAGGAATGATACTAAGTAAGCAAAGACGGCCAAAAACTACATTGCACTTTATGTGCATTGAGCATCCAAGACCCTTCAATTTCACTCTTTTATTTTTCCAAATTAATTTCTTTTCTTCAAAGTATATTTTCTTGCTCACGTGCCATCAGCATGCAAGTGCCAGCCGCCTGCTGACAGTGCCACGTACTATTGCCACGTGTGTTGCTAAGGAGGAAGCCGTGCTCTAGTTGGAGGGAGCTGGCTGGATGATTCACCTGTCTCCTATCTTCCCAACAAATTTTGTGGGACCCTTTTCTCCCTAGATTACACTTCCTTTGCAACAAACATCTCTAAATTTAGCAGCCCCTACACTTGGATTTTTGTACAACTAACCCCTTGAAGATGCCAAATTTGTAACAGCTTTCTTCAATGCACTTTTGTTTAAGAATCTTCTGTGGAAACAAAACCATCTCTATGTTTTTATCAAAAATTAAATAGATGCAATTTTTTTTAAAAAAACATAAGTTATGATTTTAAAAAAATCAAATAGGAGTTTTTATCAAAAATTACCTTAAAAAGATGCAATTTAAAAAAAAAAAATAAGTTATACTCCCTCCGTCCCAATCTAAATGTCTCAACTTTTCATTTTGGGTGTCCCATTTAAAATGTCGCATTTCCAAAAAAGAAAAGTTTTTTTCACTATTCCACCCACTCATTCTCTCTCCTACTTTACTTTTATACTCACAACATTCTCTCTCCTAACTATTTCTCCCACTCATTCTCTCTCCTATTTAATTTTTCATACTCACAACATTTAAACTTTTTCTCTTTCCTACCTCACTTTTCTTAATTCCCGCGCCGAACCCATTTTTGGACATTTAGATTGGGACGGAGGGAGTATGATTTATGATTTTATAAGAAAACTACTTTTTTTTTCTAATTGGGCAAGAATTCTGTATTTATAACTGATAAATGCATTTATCAGCTAAATAACTGATTTATCAGTTGTTTAACCAAATAACAAGCACAAAATATTATTTAAAAAACTGATATATGATTTAATCAGTTATAAACAACTGGTGAGTAACATTTACAAAAAAGTAAAAAAAAATTAAAATAAATAAATAAATGAGATTTTTTTTTAATATTTAAGGGGTTTTTTGTAATATCCCTCTATCAAAAATAGTTTTTGGTAAATACCTCAAATAAGTAATTTGAAAAAAAAAATTACTTTCTCCCTCCATCACACTTTTAATTTTGATTTGTTTTAAAATAAAAATTATTATAGTTGAATTTAACATAAAAAATAAAATTAAATTATTTTTTGAGACTAAGGAATTGTAAGATAAAGTTGGATGAATTAAAAAAAAAATCACGTGGGAAGGAGTTGTTGCACTTGAAATGTACTCCAAGGAAAGAGGGTAGCAAGCACAATATGAAAGAGTGAAAATTAATTTAACTTAAGGCAAGTAGGTTAAGTTGAAGATCAATAAGGGGGTCATTCGACCCATTTGATTTAGAAGTTATGTCATTTTTAACTTTTTTAAAATTTAGAAATATAACACTTTTAGTATTAAAAACTATTTTTTTTTTCAATTTCGATTGCCTTTGATTCAAAAAAATGACACTATATCATAATTTTTATCCCTTTTCATTCAAATTCTGGCTTCGCCACTGTTAAAAAAAAAAGATTTTTTTTTTTTTTTGATACCCAGGTTCCTGGGCCAAGTTAGTCTGGACCACTAGCTACGGCCAACAGTGTCTAGCGGAGGTAAATCGCGGATATGCCCAAATCGCCATAAGAAGACCTTATACTCCTGGCCCCAAGGGAGCCCTCCTACAACGCGGTTGTTGAACTCCCCACACTGAGACCCAAGGAAGAAATTAATCCACAAGAATTCCTCTTGAGGGGAATCGAACCGGTGACCTTCCCTACGAGAAGTCACCCAAGATACCATTGGGTCATGGCCCATTAGGTAAAAAAAAAAAGAAGATTATTGTTACGTTGGATTATAGGTTACTTGTTCACACTTTGAAACTCCTTGGGAGCATTCCCATCTTTGACCGCATTTTTAAGCTTTCATGATTCCCCTTAGACAAAGCCAATTACTCAACTTGACAAAACCTTTGCTTTTTTGCATTTATATTTCTACTTTCTTTTTCTTGTGATTTAATTAAGTGTTTTATATGCTTTTAGCTTCTACCGCTCATTTTTCAATTGACTAGTAGGTAATTCGTGCTTTGTACGAAAAGCTAATTTGTTAATATCATAATTTATTTTTTATAATATACTCCTTCCGTTCCGCTAATATTAGCACAAACACTGTTTGCGCGAGAATTAAGGAATATGATATTTTAATAAAATGTTGTGAGTGTAAAAGAATGAGTGGAGAGAGAATGAGTGGAGGGTGTAATAAATTATAATGGTGTTGTGAGTATTAAAATAATGTAGGAGAGAGAATGAGTGGAGTTGGATGAATATTTTATTAATATAAAGTTTCCTTTTTGGGAGTGTGCGGATATTAGCGGGACGCCCAAAAAGGAAAGTGTGCTAATATTAGCGGGACGGAGGGAGTAAGTATATTATAAATGAATCAAAACATTAACATTTATAAAGTTAGAAAAATTGTGTTCAATTTTAATAACTTTGTTGCACATAAGTTTAATAGGAATTGCATTGTGACTAACAATGTAGCAATTTTTGCTATTTTATTTTTGATGTTCATACTTTATGTCATTTATTTTTTATGTCATAATTTATGTCAGTATGCAACATTTGTTATGAACGTTAACAAAGTGAATGAAAAAACTAACGACCTATTTCTTTTCAAATTACAACATTTTAAATACAATGTCGGGGTTCCAACCCTTAACCTACTTTGATATATATATATATATATAGTAACTATTATGATTAACTAATATTATTAATAGTAATAGTTAACATATATTGTAACTATAATACTATTACTTAATCTATATAGTAAATTAATACTATTTATAATAATAGTTAGCATATGTAGTAACTATTATAGTTAACTAATACTATTAATAGTAATAGTTAACTTATATAGTAACTACTATAGTTAACTAATACAATTAATAGTAATAGTTAACATATATAGTAACTATTATAGTTAACTAATACTATTAATAGTAATAGTTAACATATATAGTAACTATTATAGTTAACTAATACAATTAATAGTAAAAGTTAACCTATAAAGTAACTATTATAGTTAACTAATACTATTAATAGTAATAGTTAACCTATATAGTAACTATTATAGTTAACTAATACAATTAATAGTAATAGTTAACTTATAAAGTAACTATTATAGTTAACTAATGCTATTAATAGTAATAGTTAACCTATATAATAACTATTATTATTAACTAATAGTATTAGCTAATAAGGAGAATATCAATAGTCATATAGATTTTGGGATAGTGATGACGTGGCTTTTTCAAAATCAAGAGTTTGCCTAAACTTGTCCACGTAGCGAAGCCATAACCCTCCTCACCAACTTTAATATATATATATATATATATATATATATAGGGTTTTGTTAGGATACCCACCATAGGAGTATCCTAACAAGTAGCCCATTATTTTTAGGACAAAAATGTCCCTCATTCCTTAAAGCAATCATATATATGATGGGAGTAAAATTGTAATCATCAAAGAGAGAGAAAGAGAGAGAGAGTTAGTATTAAATAAGAGAGAGAGAGAGGGTGTTAGTATTAAATAAGAGAGAGAGAGAGAGTTAGTATATCTCTCTCTCTTTAATGATTACAATTTTGCCCCCCATCATACATATGATTACTTTGAAGAATGAGGGACATTTTGGTCCTAAAAATAATGGGCCACTTGTTAGGATACTCCTATAGTGGGTATCCTAACAAACCTCTATATATATATATATATATATATACTCCTCCGTCCCGGCGAAAGAGCCACAAAATTTGTTCGGCACGCAAAATAAGAAATGTGATGTAGGAAAGAGAAAAAGTTTAAATATTGTGAGTATGAAAAATTAAATAGGAGAGAGAATGAGTGGGAGGTGATGTAAGAAAGAGAATGTTATGAGTGTAAAAGTAAAGTAGGAGAGAGAATGAGTGGAGAGAATAGTGATTTAAGGTTTCCTTTTTGGGAAAGTGGCTTTTTAAATGGGACGCCCAAAAAGGAAATAAATGGCTCTTTCGCTGGGACGGAGGGAGTATAGATTTACGAAACAATTGGGACGGTGAGTATTTTGCTATTTCGCTGCGGCAAACAATTTTACTTTATTTACATATCTTTTTTTTTTGAATTGTATTATTACTTTTAAATGGTTAAAAGAAATTTACCAATATCGTTAGTGGTAGGCTTTATTTATACTGCCTACTTCAAATCCTGAGCCAATTATGTCGCCAAACTAGCCCATTCTGACCTATGGCACGATCGCTCTTTCTCCAGAAAAGCTAGCGCGCGATCACCCCTTATTTGTGCGCGGTCGCTCTCTCAAGACAGAAACATGGCGCGGTCGCGCATCCCATGTAGTGCGGTCGCTCCCTCGGTTGTGTTACATGAATTTCGAAATTTTTATTTTAATCCCCTAATTTAAGCGTTTCCAAACTTAGATGACACCCAACTAAACAAATCTCCACCTTTACTTCTAACCTACAAATCATAACCAGAAATTCCCCTCTGCCTCATATTCATTCTAATAGTTGCGAACATTCAACAAATACAAACAATGTTGAAACTTGCTAGTTGGAACGGACTTCGTGAACATGTCAGCAGGATTGTACGCAGTGTCCACTTTCTTCACATTGATCCGCTTCTCAGTCCTCAGAAAATGATACGTCACATCTATGTGTTTGGTTCTCTCATCATGAACATGATACTTGGCCAAACAATTACACTCAAACTATCACAAAATATTGTAGTCTGATCCTGATGTAACCCAAGGTAGCTGATCAAACCCTTTAACCATATTCCCTCTTTAGCATATTTTGTCAATGCCATGTACTCCACCTTCGTAGTAGACAATGTCAACGTAGCTGATCAAACCCTTTAGCCATATTTCCTTCTTAGAAACTTCTATCAATGTCATATACTCCGCCTCCGTAGTAGACAATGTCACCATAGATTGTAGAGTATCCTTTCAACTGACAACTGATCTATCAAGAGTAAATATGTAGTAATTACAAATATCATAAGGTTTCGGGCCCTTATTGCCAAAATACTTTTTCTTCTTCTGTTTACTGCTAGAACCCGTGTTGCCTTTCGCAACCAAACCTGTTATCTTATTATCTGTACCACTATTACCGCTTGCCTTACGACACAACTCTATATTATTGAGTGAGAATTTCACCTCCTTTAGAGTTACCGTCTCTTTACCACTGATAATAGAGTAAACATGGTGCTTATATGATAAAGACAATGAAAACGAGAACTATTAATACAACATCCTCATTAGCAACTTTAGTATCTATATTACGCAATTCAAGTAATAAATATGCAAATCTATCTAGGTGATCCCTAATGGGCGTACCTTCTTGTATTCAAAGAGAATATAGCCTCTACATCAGATATAGCATGCTGGTCAAAAAACGTGTCAAATGCATATCTTCCAACGCAAGCCACAAAGCATATTCGGAATCGGTATATGTTATATCCGCTAGAACATCATCATCTAGACACCTTATGATTTTATAGTGGGCCCTCTCATCTAGCGCGATCAGATCTCCCTCTTCCTTCTCTGCTACCTTCTTCGCTTTCTCCAAACCTTCTGTTGTTGCAGCCACGACAACACCGGTGGTAACGACTTCTGCTTTGCCTTTTGAATCTTGACGATTCCTGATTGCAGCAGCCACTGAAGCCCGCAAACCCTTGTGCCTCAACAAGGCTTTCATCTTGATATGCTAAGGAGAAAACTATTCTTCCCATTAAACTTGTCGATCGGCGATTCAATTCCTTATTGCATCTTCTTATGCATCAGAAAACTCTAAACCTTTCTCAATCTGACCGAATCTGATACCAGTTTGTTAGAACAGAGTCTACGTAGAAGATAGAAAACAAGAAACAATCACTTAACACACAGATATATGTGGTTCACTAACTTGACTACGTCCACGAACAAAGAGAGAGAATATTATTATCAACTCGAAATCGCAAATTAACATCTCTAATCTAGTACACGAATTATTAGGCACAGAAATTTCTGTCTGTGCAAACAATAGATCCAGAAAATATATAAGCGAGAGAACTACTAATATGGTTAGGGGTATGCTCTATTTATACTGCCTACTCCAAACCTTGCAGAATTTTAGAACCCTGAGCCAATTATGCTTCTAAACAAGCCCATTCCAGGCAAGGGCGCGATCGCCCCAGAAAAGCCAACGTGTGATCACCCCTTGTGTGTGCGCTGTCGCGCGCCCCATGTCGCGCGGTCGCTCCCTCGGTTGTTTCACTAAAATATTGAAATTTCTTGTTTAATTCTCTAATTTAAGTGTTCCCAAACTTATAAGCCACCAAACGCAACAAGTTCTTTGTTATTATAGAAAATGAATTAGAAATTACTGCATCAAGCATTTTATTGTTTTGCAAAATCAATAGCAAACTGCCTTTATCACGTAAACATCAAACTAATTACCATCGCGTTTGATGTTTTCACTAAATAAAGGCAGTTCGCTATAGCAAAATAACAAAATGCTTGATATAATAGATTTAAATTATTAAAGATAAAAAGAAAAAAAAAATTATCAAAAGAAGAGGTAGCTAGCTCTCAAAGTTTATATAAGTGGATAAAGTGTGAATATATTTATTAAAGGGCAATATTCATGCTCCCCTTTTTTCCAACCAAGGAGAAGGTATATATTAAATCCGAAAGAGAGAAGCTTAAGCTGCCACTTGACACTACTCTTCACCATTGCTTCCATATCCAACTAATTACCAACTAGCTAAGTGATTTCCTAGCAATCCTCCACGTGTCATCATCTCCTAGATAACCTAATCCTAGGTTTATCCTATATTTTTACCTATCCTATATTTTTAATCTGCCACGTGTCATCTCCTAGATAACCTTGGAACGTTTCGAAAGAAGGATTGATTTGAAACCCTTGATAGTTGACACTCCCTCCATCCGAAATTTCACCTTTTATTCAAATGAGTGTTTTGATAAGAGTTTCACTTTTCTTAAAATTGTAATAAATGTGGCCCCCTTTAATCAATCTCACTCCCTTTTTTCTCTCACCTACTTAAATTGTGGGGCTCACTTGTCATATCCACTAACTTTTCTCACTCACATATTTAAATTGTGGCCCCAACTTATCATAACCATTATCCACTCACTTCTTTCCTCTCACAACTCTTCTCTCACTCATCACTTTTCTTAATTTACGTGCTTCATAAAAATGGTGAAACATCGGGCGGGACGGAGGAAATACGTTGTAACGTGTTATAGACATCAATCTCCACTTAGGCCTGTTTAGTAAAATTGAAAATTAAGTTTTGAAAATATAGAGCTGAAATTTTTAAGTTGCTGAATTTTAAAAGTTCAGTTTATTTGGTAATGATAAACCACTTATATCTGAATTTATTTAAAGTTTGAACTTAACATTCAAAAAATTATTTGAATAATCTTAATGAGTCTATAATAAAATAAAGTCTTCAACATATACGTCAATATTATTATAATTAGATTATATTTTATAATATTTAAATATTTTTATTAGTACTTTCTTTGACCCATAATAAAATTTATCTTGTTAATTCTTTTGATAAATTTGTCTAAATTTTGACAAAAAATAAAATAAAAAATTAATTATGATACTCTATTAAAATATTATTAATATAAATAGTTTAATATAAATAAAATTATATTTTAATACTAGATCAAATATAATTTGTATGAAAAGTTAAATTATTTCAACAAAATAAAGTATCATTTAATATATAAATAAAATAGTTGATGGATGAATTTGAACTCATTCCATTTTTAACTCTTTCTTTCTCCCTCTTAATTGCTTAAGCTACTCATTTTCAACTTAAAATTAATAGTCTTTTTTAAGACAATCTTAATTAATTAAGTGATTGCAATTTACCTTACCAAATATGCGTAACTTTTTAATCTCTTAAAGTGTTACAAATTTAAAGCTTAATTGGATTATCATACAAGCCCTTAAACTAAATAAAATTTTATGACAATATTCGATTGTGATTAAATCGGCTAGAATTATTTTAAAAATTATCATAATTTAAATTAATCACCTATCATCATCGCAAGAGTTTAGAATAGTATTCCCTCCGTCCCACTTCAATTGAGCTATGGCATCTTTGCACGCTTTTTAATATATTTTTTTTAAATGAGTAAAGAATTGAAAGTGGGTAGAAGATTAGAGGAGAGAGAATGTAAAAGTTAAAAACATTTAATAGGAGAGAGAATGACTAGGAGGAATAGTAAGTTAATTATTGATATTTTTGTAAATATGTTAAAATTATAAGGGTATGATGAATAGTTTTTTTGCAAATATATAAACATTATGAGGGTATAAATGTCCGAAACACTGTTCACTTCTTTCCATTTATGAAATAACTCATTTGAAATTTGAAGTGAGACATCCCAAAAAAGAAAGTAACTCAATTAAAATGGGATTGAGTGAGTAGGATTTTTGGAGGAAAAAATAATAATCTATTGAATCCGCATGCAGTTAGGTTGCAATCAAAATGTCTTATCAAATATAAAAAGAATTAACCAAGCTGTTCAAATCCATGCCTAAACCTAAACTAAAACAAGTCTATTAATATGTGACTTTCACAAACTTAGCATGCGACCTTAATCGAATTAGGTAACCACTTTCACCTAAAAAAGCCTCCCCCTTTTAATTTTCACTACTTTAAGTCACACATTAGTCCACTTCAACTCTTAACTATAGTTATAGTTGGTCATACAATCAGGCGTGAATTCAAAATTTTAAAATTATGTGTGCTTGATATTTAAAAATATTATAAATAATAATAACAATGAAGAATAACTTCATATATAAAAAAAAATGTTACATATAATCGGTGACTTAGATAAAAAAAAATAAAAATTCTGAGATGGCGTCAATTAGGGTTAGATCCGCCACTGCATACAATACTATTGAATACATATACTACAATTTTATTCGATCTTAATTAAAGAATTTGAATATGTAATTACCTTATTGAAGAGCTAGTTTTGGTAAATAAAATAGGTACAATTAAAAAAATATAATACTATTTTCAATTAAATAAAACAAATCATGATTGTTACTAATAACATGTTTAGAAAGAAATATGGATCAATAAACATTGAAAATGGAAAAATAAAGCTTTTATTTGTAAAATGTGAAGGTGTATAAATTGCAAAGAAAATGAAGGTTGGTGGGTGTGCATAGTTGTCAATTTCGTGCTGATTCGTACACAGGTCGTTACACCGTTTCGATAAAAAATTGATGCAGAATATATAATGTACCGTCCCATTTTATATATCAGTTCAAATTGGACTGTATCGGTCTATACCGCCCTAAACCGAACCATAACGGCCGGTACACACCTGTTCAACGAAACGAATTTTTTTTTTTTTTGAAATTTCAAATGATTTTTTTCTAAAAAGAAATTGTTTTATAATTTTTGACCATAATAGTAATGTTATTTAAACAAACTTATATGAAAGATGTTTTTTATTGTATAATAAAAAGAATATACTTCCTCCGTTCCATTGTCATTTTGGGTGTCTCATTTAAAGCTTCAACTTTTTTTTTTTGGCAAAAAATCTTTACAATCCACCCACTCATTCTCTCTCCTATTTTACTATTACACTTACAACATTTTTCAAATTTTCTATTTCCTTCACTCATTCTCTCTCCTATTTTACTATTACACTCACAATATTTTCTCCACCCTTAATTTGCGTGTCAAGCCAAAAAGGATGAACTAATTACTGGGACGGAGGGAGTATGTTAAATAATTGTCATATATATCAATATATGATAAACTATCAAAAATAAAATAAAATTTATGGTAAATTTGATACAGCTCATTAATATCTATAAATATATAATAACAAGGTTTTGGTAATTTAAGGGGGTATGAGGGGCAGTTTCGTCTTTTCATACGGTGGCAAATGTGAAAAAAACTCGGCTGAAATGGCAGGTGGCGAGCTGTGATTGGGCTTCATTTAATTTTTTTTTTTTTTTGGAAAATTGGCCACGTGTCGCAATTTGGGTGAAGGGCGTTCCGGACATTTCAATGGCGCGTGGATGGAACGTGCCGACAAGGGCGCTTGAAGGCAGCTTGGTTTTTTCTTTTTTTCCTTTTTTTTTTTTTTTGATTTGGACACGTGTTGACCTGTGGTTGATTTTCGATTTTTTTTCCACCCATTTCTTTTATCTAAATTATTTTATAATAAATTAATTTTATTTAAAAAAAATTATACCAAAATTCATTATTTTTTTTCCTCTTTAAATAGAGACTATTTTCATTTGATTTGGACACAGAAAAAAAAATCATTTTTTTAAGTTTAAATTTCTTATTTATTCTTTGTTAATTTTCCTTTTTAATTTTTCAATATGTTTTTAGTCAAAATTAATTAAGTGTCAAGTTTATTTTAATTATAAATGATAATGATAATAATAATAATTCTACTAATTCTAAAAATAAAGAATATAAAATAAAATAAAAGTGATGGGGTATAGGATAATGAGTTGGAAGGGGTAAAAGATGGGCCAAATATGTAAGCTACCCTATGTTATTTTCATTTTATTTTTTTTTTGTAATAGTTGATTTTCATAATATTGTTATGATTGATCTTGCATTTGTGTTTATGTGAAGATGATTAATGAAAAAAATGAACATCGTTTTTTTACTTTCGTTTGAACCATATATTGATATAGGTATAAACAATTTTGGTATATTTAATATTATTTTGTTTGGAAATTAGGTATTTGTTGAATAATTTTTTGGACATTTATTTGAGAAATGAGAAAATTAGTATAATAAAGTTTTAGTCCAAAATTAGATTAGTTTCTTGATTTAATTTTTTCTTTAATTTAAAACTCATATTAGAAGTGAATATAATATATTTTTTGAAATGAGCATAAAATAATTAGTTATAAATCGCTATCTCTCTCTCTATAAAACGACTTGCATAATTTTTAAAATATATAAGGGCACATTTGTAGTTACTTGGTTAGGGTATAAAATCTATGAAGGGCAAAAAGATTACTGAAAATGAGTAGCTTATTTAAGAAGCGTTGTACATCATGTTAAACATACACATGTGCACACACACTAAACACATTAGAACAAAATATCAAGTAACTAAATGAGTTATAATATCATTTATTATGAAATAAAATAAATTACTTTTATTAACAATTACCCAAATAAAGTGGATAGTAAATGATTTATTTTGTTTCTTAATTTTTTATTGGTTAAAATTATGAGAGCCGTAAATTACACGGGCCTAAAGAGGCGCGTTAATGCATTAGTTTTTTTTTTTTATAGTTTTTTTTATTTTTCATGGTCTTTTTAGTAAAAAAGTAAATAAGTGTGAAGTATTTATTTTTAATTATAAATGATAATAATAATATTTTTACTAATAAAAAAATAAAGAATATTAAATAAAATAAAAGTGGTGGAGTATAGGATGATGAGTTGAAATGGTGTTGAATATATATTTTATATTTAAAATTATATATGTATATTTAATATTAATAATTAATAATTATATATGTATATAAATATAATTACACCTACCTTGAACTTGAAGGCTCATTATATACCGAGGCGAAGACCATTTTTGATTCGTTTTCTTTCGATGTGGGAAATCTGCCTTGCCCTTGGCCTTGCATCGGCTGGCCTTTGTCTTGGCATTGCCTTGGCTCGGCCCTTGGCCTTCCCTTGGCCGGCCTTGGCCTTTATCCCACATGGGAAAAAAACCAAAGTAAGCTGACTTGCCTTGGTTATATAATGAGGATGAAGCCTAGCCAAGCATGCATGATTCGTTCGTGGCATTATCAATGGTCGGCTTGGCCTTGGCCGGCCGTGGCCTTGACACTGACTTTTATATTTTTTAAAAAAATAGGTCAAATTGAATACTCGAATCGAATAATTCGAATATCAATTTAGAATCGTATACAGATCAATTTTTATATTCGAATAAGAATCTAATACGAATAAAAATCAAATTTTATATTCGAATACAAATCGAATACTAATCGAAAATGATGATATTCAATCCGATTCGATTCGATTACGCCCCAATTGTGATGAAAGTGGGTTTTGATATATTTAATAAGTGAGATTGTGTAATATGGTTATTGTGTTTAGTTTACTTCAAAATATCAAATTATTTATTTAATTTTTTTATAAAAAACTATTTGAAGCATAGTAAATAAAGTATTATTAAATTTCTCGATTTTTCTATTCGTCTCAAAATATTGTTTATTTATAAAGACGAATATCGGAAAAAATGGCCATCACTTTTAAAATTTTGATTGAACTGTATGTCAATATTATAAGAAATAAAAATAGTATGCCAATATTTTAAAAGAGGGAGATGAATAAGTGGGTTGGATTTGATGAGGAAGTGGGGGGTTTGGGGAATTTTTATTTTCATTTAACGAAATTGTTAGTATTTTTATTTTTCTTCTAAAAATTAAATAAGTTAAATTGAAAATAAATATCATCATTATGTTCATAATGAGTTAATGTAAATAATTATGAAATAATTTTTTAGATGTCCGAGCATGAGTTAATTGAAATTTTCCATTTGAAAAAGAATGATATTAATTTTTATTAGATAACTGTACTATCCTTTTGGTATGACCAAAACTTTTGATTTATTTTTAAAAAAATCTCTTTATCAAAAAGAAATAAAATATCATCTTTCTTTTAACTAGATTTCCAATCTTCACCTTTTTTTTAACTGATTTCAATTACTTACTGTATTTCGTATTTGATAAACACGTTCGTGTGTTTTATTTAATTTTTTTAAATGATAAAATACTACAGAATTGTATATAGAGAAATGCATATTCCTTATAATTTTTTTTTACTATTTTATTATTTTCTAATTTTTATGTATTGACAATGTAGCCTTTAAGAAAGTATTTCATAATGTATAAACGAATTGAGTTCTTGGTTTATTTTAGTTCAATTTTGTCTTTTGAATATATAGTAACGCCCCGTGCATCTCACGGAAGTCAATCTAATATATTCTAATATCGATGATACGTAATGTTTCAATGAACAAACCGATGCGCTTGTCGGTATAGTATAGGATTGAAAACTATGGATAGGGTAACTTTTTAGTTGCTCATTTTTCAAACATAGGATTTTGAACCAAATTATGATCTGATTTGGAATGTGATTGACAACATTTAGATAGAGAGAACATATGGAAAAAGAGCAACTACTATGAAATTGTCTCTCTTTGATGTTGAGATCAGAGGGAGAATTATTGAGAAAACATCGAATTTATACTACTACCCATCACATCTATGAGACAGAAAACTAAAACACAATCAAGAGAGATTTTCTACGCATTCATTAGAAAACGATTGAAGAAAATATTTAAATATTGCATTAAAGAAATTTAAAATTTTACAAAAAACGCATTTTTTTTAATTTAAAAAAATGTGTTTTGATTCTCCCATTATTGTCAGTATTATAGTTATAAAGTACTAGTGTAAAGAGTGACAACGCATGTATTATTAAGTGTTAGGATAAAAAAGTGTCATTGTTAGTGTAACAAAGTGACAGTCTAAAGATTGTCAGTGCATGTATTATTAAGTGGCAGTGTTAGTGTAAAAAAGTGTCAGTAGTATTAGTGTAACAAAGTGTCAGTGTAAAGAGTGTCAGGCCAATGTAAAGAGTGACAGTGCATGTATTATTAAGTGTCAGTGTTAGTGTTAAAAAGTATTAGTATTAGTGTAAACAAATACCAGTTTGAAAAGTGTCAGTGCATGTATTATTAAGTGCCAGTATAAAATAGTGTCAGTGTTATTAAAAAAAAGTGTCAGTGTGAAGAGTGACAGTGCATATATTATTAAGTGTCAGTGTAAAAATAATTTTTCCTTAATGTTAATGTTAAAAAAAATGCATTTTTTATAAAAGCAACTTTTAAAAAAATAAGAAAAAAGGAAAAAAAAAAAAAAACACTAATTTGAAGTGGCACGTCTTTGACAATATTATAGACATGGACATGTTAAAATGAAATGCCCCTTCTTTAAAGTCAAGGGAACTGGGAAGTGGGAACTGGGAACCCAAGCCAACTACTAAAATATTAAACCTATAACCTCAAAGTCTTGAGAATTTTCACGTAATCACATAGTCAAACTTAAATAATATGCACGCGGGGTCTTAGCCTTAGCCTGATGATTAGAGTTCATGGCTTTTGAAAGAAATGGAGCGGCTAGGAAGTGCACAGAGGACTGATGTGAGTCCTGATGCTATCGCACCAAAGACTAAGCAGAGTGAAATGCGGCGGAATATTAAAACGAAAAAAGAAATGGACAACGAATTAACAACATCTCTGACAATATCTTTGTAGACAATAAACTTCTCTTATTAAAAACAATGTTGAAAACGATTACAATAAGAGAATAACAAAATAATCAAAGAGAACTCTCTCACAAAAACACTCCTCTCAAGTCTATATTTCTTCAGCCTTTCAGAGTGTATATTTCCGTGTGTATGAACTGACTTTGGGTCTTGTATTTATAGCCAAGTAGAACACGGTTAATGGGTAAGGATAATCATTGAAGAAGAGCTTGATCCTCAATCTCCTCTATCTCTAATCCTTATCCTTGAGAGTCCTATAAAACAACCAAACAATACTAAACACAAGTAGATTTTCGGTTAATAGGTTAGTAAACATAAATAAAAATATTTACATAATTAAAATATAAAAGAAAGTAACAAAACATAATTAAGTCAACCTTTTGACTTGGCTAAGTGTGATGCTACCACACTTTCAATCTCCCCCTGTTTTGTTGCTTTCTGTTCAAAAATAAATCTCAAGCACAATATATATAAACCATAATTAAATAAGGTAAAAATTTGTAAACCCAAGATACGAAATGGAGAGCTCAAATGCTCCCCCTAAATACTAGCAAAAACCATAAAGCACCATGTCCACAATGTGTCCAAAACAAACTAAACCAAGCAGAGCAAAAACACCATTGTTCCTAAGAAGCAAGAAATTAAAAACTGTTTTTAAAACATAACCATACGATAAAATTAAAAACTTCAATCATCATTGAAGCCACGATCCCAGCCTTGCCCTTGCCTTCCTTCTACTTCTGCTTGTGTTTTCGCTAGAAGTTCCCACCTGAAATCAGAACTTATATCTCTGTAAATATTGCTTGAGCTTGCTCCCCCTTTTTGACCAGAAAGACGTTCACGATAAGCTAGCATCTTGTTCCTTCTCGTGGCCATTTCCTTGAATTGCACCCTATAGAGAAGCATTGTTTTCTCCAAAAACTTAATTTCATCAGTCACCATTTGAACTTGATCATCTTGTGAGAGTGGAGATGTAGGCTCATCTTCACTAGCATCAGCGTGCTCATCTTCATCACCATCTTGTGCATCGATAACTGGGTCATCGGGAAAAGCCACGAGCAAGTCTAGTGCGTCTAGTGCACTCTAACACGAGGTTGAATGCCAAATGGTTCAATCTTTTCACAAATACGATCGTAACGTAATATTTGACCTTGCCTCCACACATTGCGGACCGAGTTATTAAACAAGGAAAAGGAAGATCGGATGGCAACTCCTTTTACGCGAACGTACTATACTCCCAAATATCACTTCACCAAGATTAAAAACTTGACCAGGTGAATATCCTATGAATCAAATCGGCATGTGACACGGTGACAATGTTTTTATTTGAGGAGGGCTTCCAATTAAAAGTAGAAATTTTAAACAAAAAGCTACACAAAGAAGTAAGCATATCACGCCCGAACTGAGAGTGCCACGAAGGATCAAGGCCATTGGTTATGGTATTGGCAATTTCATCCTTATGAGCCATAGGAGGAAGAATGTGAGGACTGGGAGCATGAAGAAAGATGTTAATCAAGGCAGGAGAAAAATTTATGAGAGTGCCACGAACTTTGACCTTTTCAAACCCAACATCTCTAGGGTCTTGAATAGCTTGAACTAAACCCGCATAAAACTCACTTACAAGAGAAGGATAATAGTTGTTTGGGTAAGACACAGAAAAGAGCAGGCCTTTTTCCTCTAAATATCGTTTCATACCAACATCCTCAAAGGTATGATCAATAACCCTTTCAACTAAGAAGCCCTTTTTCCTAAAGAACTCAAACCTCTCTTTCACAGATTTAGACATAAATTTTTCAGGTGAGAGGGAGCTTACCTTCCTTGGAGTGGACTTAGGACTTGGGGTATGCCTTGGCTTAGGCATATCAGCTTTGGAGGGACCAGAAAGTCTCAAGCTCCTTCTAGGTGAGGGTCTAGATGTGATTACATCAGCAGCAGCATCCCTTTTCTCTGTTTCTAGCTCATCTCTCCCAAGCTTAAAGGTATCATCCTCGGCTTCATCATCGTCTGAACCAATGTCAGACGCTTGTGCGAATATAGAACTAACGGCCTTGACCTTTGCTTGCCTCATTTTGCCCTTCCCTTTCCTCAAATCCAAAAGAGCTTGCGGGGAATATGTTCATCCTCGGTACCTTCTTCAATTTCATCTGTTCCCGAGAATGAACTCCCGAGTACCAATTTCTGGAGAAGATCTAGCTTGAGGGGAGTTAGCATGAGGAGATGGGATTTGAGATGCGGTAACATGCGGGGCATCACGATCGGGGACAATTGAGACAAGGACATCCTTCTAGCTTGTAGATCCTCGGGCGTTACAATAGGGAAGACATCTCCCAAATCTGATTAACGAGACTCAATAATATCTTCGGCTTCTTTCAACTCCTCAACCTCTACGGATTGAGACCTTCTTGACACCACTTGGTATGCTTCAACATCTTCTTCATCGTAGTCCTCTTCAGCAGAATCACTTGAATAAGCTGTTAACCCACACTCATACTTTCTCTTCGAGACATAGGCTTACCCGACGAGCTTCCGGACTCCACTAGATTTTGCTTTTCCTCTCTTTCTTTTGAGATCAGAAGGATCAAACTCCTCATCATCATCTTCAATAAAATCAGGTTCGGCCATGTTAGGGCGTACCTTAGGAGTATATTCCCCCATGTTGGGAGAAAAGCCTTTCTGTCGCAAGGACCAGTTAGGGCCACGAGCTAGCCCAACCATTGCACCTACTGACTTCAAATCCCCTGGATTGTCAGCATCTATGGCATTGTCTTGAGCACCGGGAAGCGACATTGACACAGGTGAAGCTTCGGTGTCGACGAACAGTTCTACCGTGGTATCGGTTGGAGCCACCGGAGATGGAGGCGGCGAGCGGTCGGTAGTTGGAGAAGGGGGCTTCGACGGGGACGCCATGATCAGAGAGACAAACAGGGCGAATGAATAGGAATTTCTAAGGGTTTTGTTTGCTTAATGCCGGTGAGGGTTTATTAAGAAGGGAGAGAGGGTATTTATTTGATGTGATAGCACATCATTAACTCCTAGTAGACTTAGGGCACTTAGTTGAGTTTTAATTGAAATTGAACTGAACTAACCTAATTCCCTTTGGCCGGTTAGAATACATGGCGTTATTTGAGACTTCTTCACTACTTTGGAGATTAAGATGATAAAGATAGAAGATAAGGATAAAAATCAAAGATTTAGATAGAGTAAATACCACAGATTAAAAAAAATCACAGACTTATACTCCCCCTAAACATGTGGACATATAAAAAAAATTTTAGGTAATTTCGTTGAGCATAAAATTAATTTACCACAAATTAATTTGAAAAAGCATTTGATTGAGATTTTCACCAAGGGCCAGGTAGACGAAAAAAAATATCTACAATCTAATTATGCATACTTTGCACAAATGTGAAGGATAAATCTCAGTATGTGTGTGGCATAGTATGTGATTACATCAAGGTACGCATTTCCTCTAAGAAAGTCAATGAATCAGAATCTTGTCTTGCTTGGCCTCTAGAATGCTTCCACATACAATTTTTTCGTGGAAAAATTATTTTATGGGTAGCTTTCACTCTTCTTAATCACATGGATAGCCCTCTTTCGAATGATCTTATCAATTTGATTCAAACTTTCTCTTGAAGTCATTTTGATCACATTGAAATGACTTCATACCATGAGTGGAGTAAATTTGTTTCCCAAACATTTTTTTTTTTTTTTTTTTTTTTTTTTTTTGCACCCACCAAGAGACATCTAGTAAGATAATGTTAGAGTCAACAGTTGTTGACTACTATATAAGAAGGATTCACAATTCAGAGAGGAAACACAACAAGGATGTAATACAAGTGACCACACTGAGATAAATCATGCAAAAATTTTTTTTTTTTTATTAATTTTAGAATTGTAAAGTACAGGTGTTAGTTATGATGTGATCACACGGGGGATCACATCATTATATTGCACATAAACTCAGAGATTTCCTTAGAGTAGAAAATCTCTGAAAATCAAGGGCTTTGGTGAAAATGTCGGCCAATTTGTTTTTCGGTGCTAATTGATTCCATGCTAATAATTTTTTGCTCAACAAGATCACGAATAAAATGATGTCTAATGTCAATATGTTTAGTACGAGAGTGTTGAACGGTGATTTTTGATATTTCTATGGCACTTAGATTATCACAAAAACAGTTAGGATTTTACTTGTAAGACCATAATCTTTAATCATCCGATTCATCCAAAGAAGTTGAGAACAACAACTCCCTACGGCCACATATTCGACTCGGCGGTAGAAAGGGATACACGGTTTTGTTTTCTACTATACCAAGATACTAAGTTATTTCCAAGATAAAAGCAACCTCCGGTAGTGCTTTTTCTATCATCGATGTTACTGCCCAATCGGAATCATGAACCCTACCAGATTTGTGTTGGTTTCTCGAGTATAGCTTAGCCCTAAATTGATAGTTCCACCTACATATCTAATAATTCTTTTTACGGCTTTAAGGTGGGATAATTTGGGGCAAGCTTGATATCTAGCACACAAGCAAACACTAAACATGATGTACGGGCGACTTGCTTTGAAAGGTACAACAAGCTTCCAATCATGCTTCTATATAAGGTGGGGTCAACATCCTCACCATTTTCATCTTTGCACAACTTTTGGGAAGATCCCATAGGAGTTTTAAAGTGAGAGGCATTGTCAAGAGAGAATTTTTAACCAAGTTTTTGGCATATTTACTTTGAGATATAAAAATTCCTTCCTTATTTTGTTTTATTTGAAGTCCTAGAAAGTAGGTTAATTCACCAACCATGCTCATTTCAAAGGTGGTGGTCATACTTGTGACAAAGTAGTCTAACATATCTTTGGAAGATGATCCAAATACAATGTCATCAACATAAATTTGGGCCACTAATATACCTACATTTTCTTGTAAAATAAATAAGGTTTTATCTACCTCACCTCTCTTAAATCCCATTTGTATGAGATGTTCAGTTAGCCTCCCATACCAAGCTCTAGGGGCTTGTTTTAATCCATATAGGGCCTTTTAAGCTTATAAACATGATCAGGAAAGTGGGGATCAGTGAAGCCCTTAGGTTGTTCAACATAGGCTTCTTCATTTAGGACACCATTCAAGAAGGCACTTTTAACATCCATTTGATGTAAAGTGATGTCCAAGTAACAAGCAATGGCAAGTAAAAGTCTAATAGATTCTATCCTAGCAACGGGAGCAAAAGTTTCTTCAAAGTCTATTCCTTCTACTTGGGTGTAACCTTGGGCTACAAGCCTAGCTTTATTTACGGTAATTTGACCATTTTCATCGAGTTTTGTTCTTATAGATCCACTTGGTTCCTATTACATTTCCCTATAGGCCTAGGAACTAATGTCCATACTTCATTTTTCTCAAATTGATTTAGTTCTTCTTGCATGGCAATAATCCAATTATCATCTTTCATAGCTTCTACAACATTCTTTGGTTCAATATTAGAAACAAAACAACATGAACTAACCTTGTTTACTTGAGATTCAACACAGCTTAGCCCAGCCAACTCACGGTAGTTGACCCTAGGCTTCTCCCTTGTGCTAATTTTTCGTTTACATCACCCACTACTTGAGATATTGGGTGATTCTTTTGCACTCTATTTGGGTATGTCTTTAGTTCTATCTAACTTTTCTTCTTCACATTCGGAATCTTGATTCGGCACCAGATTTTGTTTGCTCGGATGTAGGTGATGATGTGCTTGCATTAGTACTGCATACATTTTCTGCGATCCATTTTGCTTTGCATACATTCGGTTTGATTCGAGTTTCTGCATTGTCTCTATACAATCGAGACATCATCTTCAAGAGATTTTATATTTAGATCAGCAGTATCATCAAATGTAACATTTATTGATTCCATAACAGTTTTAGTTCTTAGGTTGTAAACCCTATATGCACGACTATTTGTGGAATATCCAAGAAAAACAGCTTTGTCACTCTTGGAATCAAATTTAGATAGATAATCTCTATTATTTAGAACATAGCATATGCAACCAAAGACATGAAAGTACTTGAGAGTAGGTTTTTTACCGAGGAGTATTTCATAAGGGGTCATGGTTGATCCAACCCTAAGATAAACTCTGTTTCCTATATGACATGCAGTGTTAAGAGCTTCAGCCCAAAATCGTTTAGAGATGTTCTTAGAACTAAGCATTACACGGGCCATCTCTTGTAAAGTACGATTTTTCCTTTCTGCAACTCCATTTTGTTGAGGAGTTTTAGGGGCTGAAAAATCATGGGTGATTCCTTTGGAATCACAAAACTTTGAGAACAATGTGTTCTCATATTCAGTTCCATGATCAGACTTAATTTTGATTACTTTCTTCCCATACAAGTTTTTCACCTTTTTATACCATACTTTAAATACTTCGAGTGCTTCTGATTTTTCTTTTAAATAGAGCACCCAAGTATACCTAGAAAAATCATCTACACAGACAAATGAATATTTCTTTTTACCTAAGCTTTCAACCTCAATTGGTCCCATAAGATCAGTATGTATTAATTCTAAAATTTCAAACGTGGAACTTTGATCCACTTTTGGATGAGAAGCTTTGGTTTGCTTCCCTTCCCGACACGGACCACACAAACTAGGTTGTTTAAAGTCGAGCTTAGGCAAGTGTTTAACAGCATCAAACCTAACTAGTTCTTCTATTTTCCTATAGCTAGCATGCCCTAATTTTTGGTGCCACAATTCAAGTTCATTAGTTTTGGAGCTAAGGCAGGACAAATTGTCACCAAACTTGTAACAATTATCCTGAGACCTTACTCCGGTGAACAGACATTTATTAGTGTTATCAAACACTTTACATTCATTTTTGTCAAAATTGACATGCAAATTGTCATCACATAGTTGACTTATACTAATCAAATTAGCTTTCAGTCCTTCTACATGATAAACATTTTTCAGCTTGGGCATGTCATTTACACATAAAGTACCTTTTCCAACAATCTTACCTTGTGCCCCTCCCCCATAATTTACATTCCCTCCTTTGATAGTGATGTAATCAGTGAGAAATTCGGCATTACGTCATGTGCCTTGAGCACCCACTATCGAAGTACCAAGAGCTAGCAATCTTTGCTCTTGAGGGAGGTAAACACTACTTTGCATTCCATGTTTTTCTTTTCAACCCATATGGCCGACCGGGTTTTGGCGATGTGAGTTGTGATGTGATAGCATTCGTTCACTCATCCGAGGAACATCTTTCCCCCGGATCACGAATCCTCTTATAACAGAATGGTCTTATATGACCTGGTAAGAAGCAGTAATGGCACACAAATCTTTTCCTTTTGGTTGATGATTTTTGATTAGAAAAAGTTTTAGGTTTTGAGGAACTACTTTCTCCCTCTCTCAAAAAATTCGATTCAAAACCAAGACCTGTTTTTGAAAACTTGCTCACTTTGAGAATCTCATCAAGAGTTGCCTTTCCAGTATTCTGTTTTTCAAAAGTTTTCTTGGCCTCTGTGAGTTCAGTTTTTGTTTTCTCAAGCTCAATGTCACGTTTAGTGAGCATGACTTCAAGTTTGGCTATAGAATCTTTTTGTTTATCATTTTCAATGGATACATTTGTCAGTTCATCTTTAACTTTAGATAATTCATTAGAGAGTTTTTCAGTTACCTTTTCAAAGACAGCAATCTTTTCAACACGCTTTTCCCAATCGGCATATAGTTCAGCATAGGCATCCAGTAGCTCGTTATAGTCTTCATTATCTTCTTCTTCATTTTCAGACTGTTTCGGCGAAGAGGTATAACGGTTTATAAAAGATTCGAAGATGTGATAGTAGATGTGATAACATCTGAAGCTACATCAGATTGATGTTCATGATTTGGAGGCGAGATTTCCATAATTGCTAAGTTTAGCGATTCATCTTCGTCCTCACTATCACTAAGGGTAGCACTTAGGCTCATCCCCTTTTTCTTCGAGTATTGGCACATTCATTTGCATAATGCCCAAACCCTTTACAGCCCTACACCGAGCCGTGTCGAGATCTATTTTTAGAAAAACTAGTGGGTTTCTTGAAAGAACTTTCATTATCCTCTTTTGATTTATCAAAATTAGTTGGTTTCTTAGAAGGAAATTTGTTGTCTCTTTTATTTTTAAGAAAAGAAGTAAATTTTTAGTCAAAAGAGCAACATCTTCATTTTCCAAGTTTGAAATATCAATTTCATTTGAGATTTCCTCAATTTCTTTTGGAATTGATGATGCTTTAGAAAGAGCAGAAGCAAGAGCAACACTTTCGGCTTTATGTTGTTCTTTGAATAGAGATGTTCATTTCAAACATGGTTAGCTTACCCACAAGAGTATCTAGAGCCATGGTTGCGGTGTCATTTGCTTCTTGATGGCGGCTATTTTAATGTTGAACTTATCGTGTGAGTCCTTAACATTTTGCATACTAGTCTAGCATTTGAAATAGGCTCACCAAGTGAGAGACATTCATTTGAAATTTCTCTTATTCTAGCAGAATAACTTTTTATGTCCTCAGACTCATTCATCCTCAAGTTTTCAAACTTGGTCATGAGAATTCTCAACCTAGTGGCTTTGACACTATCATCACCCTCACAGTGAGCTTGCAAAATATCCCAGGCTTTCTTTGCTATATTTTGGTTTAAAACAAGTCTAAACATGTGTTCATCCACATGACTTGAAATAGCACCAAGAGCCTTGGAATTGTAGTTTGCACTAGTGACCTCATCTGTGGTCCATTCTTCCTCAGGTTTAATTCTATACACCTTTTCGGAGGTTTCACCATCTTCTTCTTTATTTGTCATTTCAACCTTAGGAGGGGACCATGGAATAATAATACTAAGCCATGCTCGTTCATCAATTGCTTTGATGAAGAGACGCATCTTAGCTTTCCAGATGGGATAGTTAGTTCCATCTAAAACCGGGGGACGGTATTGACTCAAGTGTCCTTCCATAATGACCACTCTTCCTTGGATCTCACTCAGTAGAGTCGAGTGTAGCTCTGATACCAATTGAAAGAAATGGAGCGGCTAGGAAGTGCACAGAGGACTGATGTGAGTCCTGATGCTATCGCACCAGCACTAGCACAACAGTGAAATGCAGCGGAATATTAATACGTAAAAGAAATGGACAACGAATTAACACTTATCTACAAAGAATATGTCAGACAATAAACTTCTCTTATTAAAAACAATGTTGAAAACGATTACAATAAGAGAATAACAAAATAATCAAAGAGAACTCTCTCACAAAAACACTCCTCTCAAGTCTATATTTCTTCAGCCTTTCAGAGTGTATATTTCCGTGTGTATGAACTGACTTTGGGTCTTGTATTTATAGCCAAGTAGAACACGGTTAATGGGTAAGGATAATCATTGAAGAAGAGCTTGATCCTCAATCTCCTCTATCTCTAATCCTTATCCTTGAGAGTCCTATAAAACAACCAAACAATACTAAACACAAGTAGATTTTCGGTTAATAGGTTAGTAAACATAAATAAAAATATTTACATAATTAAAATATAAAAGAAAGTAACAAAACATAATTAAGTCAACCTTTTGACTTGGCTAAGTGTGATGCTACCACACTTTCAGCTTTCAACCTGGAGGTCATGGGTTTGATTCCCCCACCAGTAGTTAGAGGGAATGATATTGCCCTCCCTAGCATAGCTAGGCGCCTCTGTGAAGTGCATCAAGGGGGAAGCGGTGAAATGTGTTGATCCCCTTCTTTAAAAAAAAAAAAAAATTAAAAAAAAAAAAAACTTAAATAATATGATCCTCTGATAATAAATATCGCAGTTGAGTTAACCTGTCAACATTTTTAATAAAGGTACTTTAGTAGTTTGTAAATACTTGTACAATGATAAAATTGTATTAAAACACTTTCTTTATTTGAAAATGCGACATTTATTTTGAAACAAAGCATAATAGAAAATGCAATATTTATTCCCGAAAAGGAGAGGGTATAATCTTAAATGAAAAATCAACCACTTAAAACAATAATAATTACTATTAATTGATGTCTAAATCATGCATTAGCTAATATTTGCCGACCTTAGTCGATTTTGACAGCGACTATGATTAGTGTTTCTAATTCTAAGTCAAAACCATAATGTAATGGTTTTGCGGGATAATTATATGTTGTTTTACGTTACTTTTAATCGGCATTATTTTGGGGTTATTATTTTGTTTTAATCAAATGTTTTTTTTTTACATCTTGATTAAAAAGTTTAGTCTTTATCACAAATAGTAAATCAACACTAATCTCTCTCTATCTTTCTTCAAACTAACTATTTTTCGATCCCTAATCAATACTTGAACTGATGACCCCTGGGTTTTTGGGGTCAGCACGGTTCGTAGGATATCTGACAGGATATATTTTGTACCTAGAACATAACATAGAAAGAAACACCGTTAAAGTCAAAGTCGGATGTGAATCCAACTCAGGCTCTCGGGTGTGAGGATAAGATATCTAGATGGATATAAAACCTGAGAATAAGACCTTGAAATGTCTTAAAGTGTGTGTGTGTATGTGTTTAGGGTTTAGACAATGACTTACAATATGATTTTGACAATTACCTTGTCCAAGGGGACAAAGGGTTTCTATTTATAGGTAATGGAGAGCTGCTCGCTGACGTAAGCCATGAGGTCAGCCCAAGAGGGCACTTTAGTCATTGATCGGATACACGTGTCCACATCGGGTTGGCTCTGTCAGGGAAGAAAGATTCACTGTCAGAGAGGATGTCGTTGATGTGGACAGGAGCCGTGTATTCGGCGCGGCACATTAAATGCAATTGTAGGCGTCTGACTGAGCCGCATTAAATATGATGGGAGTGAGACGGTTACTGTACTGTCAGAAACATTAAGTAAACTTGCTCAATAAGTCTTGATATCGACCGGGAGTCTGGTGAGATAACCAGGAGTCTGACATGAGACCGCAGTCAACATCTTGGGCGCGGTCAATGATATTTGACGTGGGCACGGATTGGACGGTCAACATTCCCGCGGTCACCGGGCTGAAGATCTGGATCCCTTCGATCTTGACTGAAATGGGATGGGAGGAACGCGGTCTAGAGAATGCCACGTCATACTGGGCCTTTGGACCAGACCGAGCTTGGGCCCGATCTAAGTGGCCCGGGCTCATCATGAACCTTAATAATTTACGTCAAAAATATTTAAAAAGATGTTTCTACTCGACTATTTAGATATTTTAATGGTACTCCCTCCGTCTCAAAATGTTTGTCCCATTTGACTTTTTTGTAGAATTTTGACCACAATTATATGACAATTTAATTATGTTTATGAAATTTTAAAAATTTCTATTGATTCACCATTAATAATATTATCAACAACAACTTTTAGAATTTCATGAACATGATTAATCTCTCATAAATTTGTGGTCAAAGTTCAATAAAAAAGTCAAATGAAACAAACATTTTGGGACGGAGGAAGTATTTTTTTTTATTTTTATCATTATTTATAATATAATAAAAGAAAAGAAAGGATTAGGCATGTAGCAAATTACTATTTAAACATCTTATTAATGGTATAGTTAATGAAGTTTACTTACTTTAACCAATCAGATTTGAAAATGAGACTTTTTTTTTTGTTGGAAAAAACAAAAGTAGAAAATGAGAACAACTTTATCCTTGAGGGGGGGGGGGGAGTAATAAGTTTCATATTTGACATGTATAACGTAATATTTACAAATACTCCCTCCCTCGTCCCAGAGAAATATACACTTTTTGTGGTGGCTCGAGAATTAAGGTAAAATGTGAAAAAAGTAATGTATTGTGAGTGTAGATGATTGGGTAGGAGAGAGAAAGTGGAGTAAGTGGATAATGGTTGTGAGTAGAGAGAAGTGGATCCCATTTCCATGTTAGAAAAGTGCAGGTTATTGTGGGACGTTTAAAAGGGGTCTTTTTGCAGATTATCGTGGGACGGAGGGAGTATATTTTATTTGTTAGTATATTATTGTTATCATCGGGGTGAAATTTCACTAAAATTGTTTTCTCGATTGTTACAAACGCGATAAATAATTTTGTCGTCTAAAATTAAGAAAAGTAAAACACTTATTTTTAATTTTTTTTTTTTGATATTTCATGTTCTCAGTTTTGTCAGACTAACTCCTGGACCACCAACCACCGACACCTCAATGCTGGCAGAGATAAATCACGGGGTATGTCCAAATAATATGAGCGGAACATTTAACTCAAATTATATTTTAAAACATGAGCTAAGGACCCTAAGGCCCACTTTCCAAATCAATATCCCATTTTAACCCATATGAGATTAAAATTCCTAATAAACCCAAAGGCCCATTACTCTCAAACGGCGTTAATATTCCTTAAAACGAGCTAAGGACCCTAAGGCCCACTTTCCAAATCAATATCCCATTTTAACCCATATGAGATTAAAATTCCTAATAAACCCAAAGGCCCATTACTCTCAAACGGCGTTAATAGATGGAGCGGTGTTAATTGGCTAAAATCTCGCCGGATCCGTGATTTCTGGTACTATAGTCGTAATCCAAACCTCAATTCCGGCCAAAATCAAACACAAATCCACGCGAGGGAGGTAATCGGCGAAGAGATTGAAGATCGCCTCTGATAACATCCGACCTAGAATTTCGTTATTCCGATTTTGTAAGGTAAGTTTTAATTTTTTTTTTTTTTAATTGGAATTCGTTTTTGAAAGTTTTCATCAATTCATATAAGATGTTGTTGACAGTGTTCATCAATTCATAGCAATTGTTGTGTGAAAAAATTTGTTACGAGACACTTGATTTGTCCGATAACAAATGGTATCGGACCTTTCAACGGCATTTTGATTTCGATTGTTGATGTCTTATGTGATCTCGTAACGGGTCTTATATCGGTTGCTATAGGATCCGATCTAGTGTTTATATGATTACGAGTTTACATGCTTCATTTTGTTTTAGATTATTTATGTGGCGAGATGACACTGTTCCGGGTCTATACTATTTGTTATAGGAGATGTTATAGTGTGCATTTCATTGTTTGATTAGAAGATAATTTGATTCGGTTTGATTGTTTGAGTATGTGTTATATGCCTTGTAATAAGTCCTATACTCCTTAATAAAGGATACTTGAAGTGTTCATACGATTTTTGAGACAAATTTCTTCATTATATTTTTTATTATTAATGTGACAGAGGACTGTTAAAAGTCCTATAGCATTTGCTATATGACACTGCTTCTATTTTGCTTTTTGATTTGGATTTGAATTGATTTATATTGCATATGACCTGTTATCGTGTTCATATTATTTTGAGGGACGAATAGAGGAGATGATTTATGTTGCAGATGATTTATGTTGCTATAAGACCTGGATAAGTATTGATCCATTAACAATTGTTCCAGGTCCTATATCCTTTGTTATATGACCTGTTATAGAATGCATTTTGTTTGTCTAATGGTTAAGTTGCATATGACTGTTTTAGGTCCTATATCCTTTGTTATAAGACCTGTTCCAGGTACTATATTCTTTGTTATAGGACCTATTATATGTTGCATATGACTGTTTCGAGTCCTATATCCTTTGTTATAGGACTTGTTATAGTTTCCTATACATCTTGCTAAAGGACTGCTCTATTTTGTTTTTTGATTTGGTTGTGCTATGATACGGTAACATTTGATATATATAATGATATAAATCATTTTATATAAATTGTACTTTTTGTGGCTTATGTTTTATTTTTTGTTTTTGTATGAAAAGGTGGAAAACTACGATGTACGCAAATAAGAGAATGACCCGTATGAATACGGGAAAAACAATTGAAGATGAAACAGTTAAATCGGCAGATGTTACACTTTGTCTAAAGATAGGAGAATTGTACGTTACTCACCAAAGAAAACGGTAGAATCAAAAAAACAAAAGCAAAAGGAACATCTAAAAGTGCAAAGGGACTCACTGGATCCCTTGTTTGAGATCTAACCTCCATTCTATATCATCTATCTTGACGAGAGGTTGATTTAAGGGAATCTCATTTAAACGGGTTGAAGATATCACCTTTCTTCAACCTATTCAATTCTATAAACTCAAACAAAGATGTTAACTTGAGGAAGATGGACTCAACAATAGAAGATTTGATCAAATGCTACAAGCGAAAGGAAAGGAAATTTTCTTTGGGCAAAGTTTTGGTTGGGTTGAGTGCAAGTGATGTAACATCTATATTTGGTGTTGTTTACGGAAGTGAATTGATAGATATGAAGAAAAAAAGGGATAGGCACTCACTTGGGATAGTTGAGAGGCTATTCCCAAATTGTAAAGCAAATGAAATAACCATGAAAAAAGTGAAGGAAAACTTGAGAAGGCTGGTCGGTAGTGAAAGAGAAGTTGATATAGGAGACGTTGTGAGATTGCTTTGAATCTCATATCATTGGGGTCTGTTTTCTTTGCTTCAAAGGGTGAGGTAATGTCTCAGGGGTTTCTATATTATGTGGATGATTTGGAAAGAATGAAGAGCTATGATTGGTCAAGCGCGATTGTAGATAACTTGCTTGATCTTTAGATGAGAAATATAAATCACCGATCCTCGTTGTTGGATGTGTATCAATCTTACCGGTAATAACATTTTAAATTTATATCTCTAATTTTATTTTAGTTACTATTATTTACTATAAGTTAGGTCCTATATGGTGATCATATTTCTCTTTATTTTGTAAATGTAGTATTGGTTTAACGAGCACACAAAGGTGATGAATGCAACAAGAAACTTGCTTCCAAGGTGTATGAAGTGGGAAGTATCAAAGAAAATTGCCAATTTCAAGGATTTTATCAAAAACTTGAGAAGTGATCGGGTATAAAACACCATGACGATGTTATGTAATAAATTGTTTAGTATTCTCATATCCTATACCGGTTTCTATAGGACAATTCATAGTGTTGATATCGGTTGATATAGGACCTGCTCTATTTTGCATTGAATGGTCCTATATCAGGCTGATATAGGACCATTCAAATTCTTATAAAATTGGTATATGATTTTTGAGGTCCTATATCACTTGATATATGACCATGCAATGGTCCTTTTAGGCTGCGAATATGAGTTTGTTAAGTCCTATACTAGTTGATATAGGACCGCTTCATAGTGTTGTCATGTCCTATACCAGTTCCTATACCATTTGCTATATGACCATTGAATTGTTTATATTATGTTCTCAGGTCCTATAGCATTTGCTATATGACCATTCAATGGTGTTATAGCAAATGTATGGGGTGTTAGTAATTCTTATAATACATGTATTCATTTCTTATAGGTTCGAGTTGAAGAGCTAGCATTGACAGATGAAGAGAAGTTGTTGTTGATGGATAAACCAAATGAGGATGGAAAAGATAATGATTTTGAAATGTCTGTGGAAAATCACAGTGCTTGGAAAAAGGATTGGGGGAGAGGATGAAGGAGGAGGTACGAATCTTCAAGATTTAATGGATAATTTTGAATTAATTTTGGGGACCAATCGACACCCTCTTGATAAAGGTCGGGGGAGTGGGACAAATGAATTGATTGAGTTGAGGAGTGAAAATGAAAGTTTGAAGGCTGGAGAAAGCTAAGTTCTTTGGAAAAGATTAAGGAGTTTGAACTGAAAACAAACAACGCGATTGAAGAGGGACATGTTTTTTTGGCTGCTGAGGTTGAGATGAGGAGAACTTTTGACGACGCGCTTAAAGTAAAGGACAGAGAGATTGAGAAACTTAAAAGTTTGCTAGAGGAGAAAGACAGAGAAATAAAAAATTTGGAGGAAAAATTGGCTGAAAAAGACAAGGACAGTTTGCAAAAAAAACCAAAATGCGATGAAGAAAAGGGTATGGACATTGTGGGTTTGTGAGGGATCGGGACAAGAAAATTGATACTATTGGATCAATGGAAAGAAGAGTAAAGGAGAGGGGATAAGAGGAAGAGGAAGGTGGATCTGATTACACGTATGACGGAAAGAAGAAAAGGCCACAGGTTTCAAACATGGAGGGAAAGAAGAAAAAAGAAAAAGAAGAATTGGTTGGGAGTAAAAGTGTTTTAGATGTTGATGAATTGGAAGACAGAAATGTTTTCTTACCAACATTTAATGAGAACTTTAGTCTCACAACCAAGTCAATGGATGATGACACAAAGAGAAAATTCTGATTTATGCGTAAAACTCGCGCGTCCGTAAGTACCACTTTTATCAAATATTGTTTTCATTTATTAAAAATTTTGATGATAATAGAAATGTATTTTTTTGTGTGTTTCCGGTGATAGTGTATGGTACATTTCGGGATTGCATGTGGCGATGTGGCAGCTGTGGGAATTGGCTCATGATATGATGACCGAAGGCTGCGGTACAAACATTTTTATCCACTGAACTATTTTGCATGAATGCTCTAATTTTGCTTTTTGATTTGGATGTGCCTTGTTTGGTTTTTGCTTATAAAATTTGCTATAGGACACGTTCTCATTGTTAATATGCTTACGAGTTAACATGCTTCATTTTGTTTGCAATTATTTATGTGACATAGGACTGTTCCAGGTCCTATAACATATGCTTTATAGGACCTCTTATATATTGTTTCCAATTCACTCTTCAATTCACTCTTATAACATATGCTTCGAGTTGACATATGCTTCATTTTGTTTGCAATTCACTCTTATAACATATGCTATAGGTCCTATAACATATGCTATAGGACTGTTCAGGTCATTTAACATATGCTATAGGACCTCTTTTATATTGTTAACATGCTTCATTTTGTTTGCTTTTTGATTAGTTTAGAATTATGGTCCTTTGGTACACTTTATTTGTTTCTTTGCTTCTCTACTTCCTCTGTAATTTGTACATAGCTTTTGCTCCATGTTGGCGCGTTGCTTGAATTTATAAAAAGAACTTGGTAGTTGTTGCAAGCATGCAATTTTGCGAGTAAAGGATCACTTTAGGGGAATCATGTTGAGATTATGAGTGGAGTGGTGATAAACATTGTGTACGGGAAGTTCAATTGGTATGTCGTGGTGTAGCCAATGAAAGGGTTATAGATTCATCTATTTGTATTAAGTTGTCAACATAATAATTGTATCCATATGCCTTGTATTTCATACATTCTGACTTGGTTTCATAAACATCTCCCATATAGTACATATTTTATATATGAATCTACAAATTTATAAGGGATATGGACCATGATTATGTGAGGTTGTTACAAAAGTCGATGTAGGTATGAAATCATTGTTAAAGGTTTTACGAAATGATATGTTGTGCATTTGATACCTAAATCAAACTTTTGTTTGCAATTATTTATGTGACATAGGACTGTTTCGGGTCCTATAACATATGCTATAGGACTGTTATAGTGTGCAATTATTTATGTGACATAAGACATGTTCCAGGTCTTATAATCTTTGCTATAAGACCTGCTATTTTTGCTTTTTTATTTGGATGTGCATTAATATAGGTCCTATAATCTTTGCTATAAGACCTGAACAAGTATTGATCCAGTAACAATTGTTGTATTATTAATGGAATTTTAGGTAATGGATGCTTATCTAAACATTTTGAGGGACAAATACAAGAAACTCCCCCCTCCATCTGGTGGACGACAAAGGTCAAAAGTTAATTTTGTATCAAGTTTTGCTACCGTAAGTCTTATTTATTGATTGAAAAGATACTTACACCTCACATTTTTTTTTATTTAAAGTTAATTATCATCTTTATGCTTACATTTAAAATTTATTTGTTTCAAGCAATGGTTGAAGGACAAGAACTCAGGAGAAATACAGAAAGGAATAAACGAGGTCATCAAACAATTTGCGGATGATGAAACAATTTATATATTGTTTCCAATTCACTCTTCAAGGAATGATCGTGGTGTCAGGTGTAACGATCATTGGACATTGCTAGTGCTTGACACCGAAAATGGGGAGTACAAATTTTACAACTCCATGAAGAGGATAAAAGGAAAAGACTACTATGCAACACACGGAAAACTAATGGTAATATTTTATATATGAGTGTAATATGTTGGGTATATTGTTACAAGGACATATAGCAACTTGCTATAGGACCTTTAAAATGCTTTCTAGCTTTGTATATGACGGTGCCAGGTCATATACCAAGCTGCTATAGGACCATTCAAAATTCTATTTTTAAATTTTTTGAATTCGATAACCTCGTTGTTTGATTTCACGTATAATAATTGATTGCTTTTTCTATTTCGGTTTGATCATGTCGGGGCTTTGTACAAACGAATAGAGGAGACTCAAAAGGACGTGGATACTTTCATAGACTTGAAACGCGGAGACATTCCACAACGGCGAGATGATAGTTTGGATTGTGGAATAATCGTCTGATGGAAGCGAGAGGAGATGTTTGATAAAGGAGTTATTAGCAAGACGTATGAAGCCGATGCTGTCTCTAAGTATAGGGTGAAAATGATACATGACATTGTAGCAAGTCCACATTGTCCTCATCATTAGTAAATTAAACATCTTATTTTCTTTTTGGATGGAATGATAAAAATTGGTGGTTGTTGAGCAGTTTACTTTTATATTTGATATATGTTGGATAAATATATTCCAAATATTTTTAAGGTCTCATAGTGGGTTTTTGCTTATAAAATTTGCTATAATACATTATACGATAATATGCTTCTTTATTAATTCTTTATTGAGATCTGGTGCAATGGCGGTCGCCCATGATGGGTGTGGGCGGTCGCACATTACGACAGCTACTTCTATCTTCAGAAAACATCACACCTGGGCGGTCGCCAATCTTAACATGTGCGGTCGCCCACTCCAACAGAGGTTTCAAGGCTTGGTAATCTCTCTAATAGCTATGTATATGATGTTGGCAGGTCATATAGCAATTGCTATAGGACCAAAATAGCCCAAGAAAGTGCCAAAATATCCCTAATTAAGATAAATCAAAACATCAGCAATGAAACATAAAACGGAATAAGGAATAATTGCAATTTGGCGGTGAGGCGTGCGCTGGATGAGTTCATGCGGCCGCCTCGGCGACCGTGGCTAGCCGATCCTTCGGCCCTTGGTGAGGCGAGCGCACGGCTTTGTGGGATGCGGCCACTGGAAGGCCGAGAGTTGAAGGCTGCCAGTGCAAATTGGGGCGGGCGCACAGGGACTTATGGGGCGGCCGCTGGCTGTATTCTTTGGAACACAATATTGAGCTACATCAATGGTCCTATAGCAAATGGTATAGGACCTTTCAAAGGCATTATTGCTTTGTATATGATGTTGGGAGGTCCTATACCAATTGCTTTATAAGACGAATTAAAGGGCTAATAGCTATGTATATGATGTTGGCAGGTCTTATACCAATTGCTATAGGACCAAATAAAGGGCTTATAGAGTTTTGTATGATATTGTCATGTCCTATACCAATTGGTATAGGACCAATTAGAGGCTGTTACTACGGGAATAAGCTCGTTACATTTCCTTCATACGTAGGTAAAAAAAAAAACAATTAACAACAAATATTTTATAATATCGAAAAAATCAATTAACCAAAATTCTGAAATTAAAATGATTGTATAACATTGTAATGAACACGTGTGTAATGTCAAATAGGACGTTTAAAGAATTAAATTAATAATTATTTTACTAAGAAAACAATGACTCAACTAAAAGTAATTTGCAATGGCTCCTTGCATGATCTTTTATTATGATAACCTTCTTTTCCGCATCGACGACATTTCATCTTCCTCTTTGTACCTTCTCCTCTAGAAATGTAGCGATTTTTCCTTGGCCTACCGGGGGGGCGTTTTGTTTCAGGAGGAAGAACCAAGGATTCCCCATCAACTACGAGGAGGACATAATGTAGAAATATTTGGAATTGACAGAGCATAAGATTCCTGTAATTCCTTACCTTGAAATAATCTTGAATGAAGGAAGAAGAATTGTTCTTAAACCTGTGAAGACGGATATGGAATGAACACACGGAAATCCATTCTGCCGCCATGACCCACATGAACATGTGTATTCTGTATGTTGACAACCATAGAAGGATCTGAATGAACTTCAAATACATATTCATCGCAAGCATGAATTATCCATGACCTTCCTTTGTGCGCACATTCCAAGTATACCTTACGGATGGATGGACACAACACATTTGCCCATGAATTTGATTCTTGTTTACGTTTGCACATTCTTGACATAATCTTCAAACGTATCTTGTCAATCAACTCTACAACGAGGGAGAGATTTATACTCCTTTATCATAGCATTAAATGACTCGGCCGCATTTGAGTACAATTCTCCATAACGATTACCTCCAAAATAAGCGGTGCATAGTTTTCTTTCGGAAGATTGTTGAAAAACTCGAGACACCTTCGTACCACCCTCATTTATGATTTCGTCCCGGAAGAATGCGAAAGTGCTCGGGTGTTGGAGCTTTTGAAAGCTTAGAAAATTTGTGAAGAATATTGGACCGCACCTCCTTCGATAACCCACCAAGTTTATTTCGAAGGTTGTTTTTAAATGGAACATGCAGAATGAATGGTGTGAAAACGGCATAACCTCATGAACCGAAGTAATGATACCCTGATGACGATCCGAAACAAATGTCACTCCTCGCTCAGTTATGTAAGGACGGAGATTTTGGAGAAACCACGTCCAATTTTCAGTATCCTCCGATCCAACCACAGCAAAAGCAACATGGAATAGGCCTACAACCAAAACAATTCATAAAAAATTAATTTGACATCATAAAATATGAATAAAAATAAAAACCAATATACAAAATGTTAAAACATAAATAAGTTGTCTCATATCACATGGTCTAAGACATTTGATTTGACATATAGCAAGTGATAAAGGACCTGGAAACATCATAAACAAATCTATAAAGACATTTGAATTGTCCTATATCAAATAATATAGGACCTGCCAACGTAATATACAAAACTATAAGACCTTTGAATGGTCTTATAGCAAGTGGTATAGGACCTGGCACTTCATATATAAAGCTATAAGATCTTTGAATGGTCTTATAGCAATTGGTATAGAACACATTTAACTACATATATAAAGCTATCGAGACCATTGAAGAATCCTATATCAATTAGTATAGGTACTCATATAATCATATACATATGTTATAAGACCTCTGAATGAACCTATATCAACTGGAACATATAAAAAAAAAAATTAAAAGCATTAATAATAAAATTCTCATACCATTATCTCCATCTTTATTTGTTCTTTGCAAGTAGGGTACCAGAAAAATTCAGTCAAAAATGTTGCATCCAAAAATAACAAGGGACGACAAAACTTAAATCCCGCAAACATGCCCCAAATGCAAAAAGCAACGCTGGAAACGAGAAGTCACAGGATCAGACTCAAACTTCACACAACCATCTGGATCCACCTCCCTAATTTTATCTGTATATGCTTTAAGCTTATTATACGCAAACTTTGCCTCACCAAAAATAATGTTTTTCGCCTTCTCAACTGCTTTCTCCAAACAACCTTGTAATGAACGGTGAGGCCATACTCTGTTAGCAACGACTTTACAAGAGAAGCGGGACTAACATTTGGATCATCTCTAACCTTATCACGGATAACACTGGAAAGAACATCACATCCCATCCTTTGCCCAAAATCACAACTAATCGCATCCTTGCATATATGATCAGGGATATATTTCCTTATGTAGAAATATCCACTGCATTTTTCAATTGAGGCATGTATCTTCCATGGACAACCTTTTGATTCTTTGTATGAGCATACAGCCGTAATACGAGTAGGTTCATTTTCACATAGTTGAAATCAAACCCCACTTCCGTTGCAAACTTACACAATGCATTCCTAAATTCACCAGAGCCACCTTCAAATATCTGGCCAATATTTTGTATTGCGTCTGCCCATTCCGCACTTCTCATTCTCTTTTCTTTGTGATAGAAGAATTTAACATTATCATCATTTCTACTACTACTGCCTTCGCATAATGTGGAAAATGAATTCTCGAATGAATCAACCGACATTACTAACACATATACTCAAATCATTCACATTTATTTCTAGTAGATCAATATTACTACGAGCAATCATAACACCCATACAGATGAAATCTTGCTCACTAGACAACATGCACGACCTTTTCTCACCTAACGAGATATGACATCGAGATTGTCTCCTTTTTCAAACTGTTCCATCTGTTGCAACTAAATTCAACAATAGATTCATAAGAATCAAATTGATCAAACCTAGTAACAACCGAAAATCTTCCATAATTCAACATCAACATCACATTAGACTCCATTGAAGGTAAAATTATTTTATCTGTAAATAAATTCAATCAAAAAATTCATCACAACCTCAAAATTCTGAAGAAAAAACAAATGAAAATTAATACAAAATATAAACTGAATTCAATCAAGATCATAATTCGGATGTAATACCTTTTTTCCGGATTGATTGAATTGGATGAAAGGATTGCAATTTCAAATTTCTTCAATAGCGATCCTTAAGAAACGGCATGGATTAAGCGATCGAAAGATTTGATGTTAACGGCGCCGTGAATGTATTTGACCGGTATATAGTATTTTGGGGTTTAAAGGGATTTTGATTTGGAATATAAAAGGGAGTTGTCTTTTTTAATTGAGCTGGTCTCCCGTGAGAACACCTATACCCGTCTCATGGATGAGACGGGTCGGAATGACCCGAAGCCCGGACACATCTCGTGTAAACTCACACGAGACACATCTCGTGTGAGTTTACACGAGACACATCTCGTGTGAACTCACACGAGACACATCTCGTGTGAGTTCACACGAGATGTGTCTCGTGTAAACTCACACGAGATGTGTCTCGTGTGAGTTTACACGAGACACATCTCGTGTGAACTCACACGAGATGTGTATTATTTTTCTGTATATATGTATTACTTTAATGTATACAAACTATTACTTTATATGCATACAATTATTACATTATGTTATAGTAACTATTACTTTTCAGTACAGTTGCATTTGGTCGAACCAAGACATGGAATGACTTGGGCGAGCGCTGATACACCTTGGCGCGGGTCATGAATCCGACCCGTCTCATGAATGAGACGGATATTCATGTTCTCACATGAGTTTTTGTCTTTTTAATTTGGGTTGGGTTTTTTTGGGTTATGATTTGAGAAATGTGGGTAAAGAGGAATTTTTCCATTCTAAAATCCTAGATTCGCGTGATTGTATTAATACCAAATTAAAACTAACTTCCTTCCGAGGCATACTTTCCATATCTGAACAATGAAAATGAAGAACAGTCAGCAGCCACTTCTCTCCTCCGAGTATACGAATGACTCCCCCGTGAACGGTTTCAAGTTCATCGGTGATCATGAAGGAGACAATGATAATATCCGGCCGATGATCAACGGAGTCAAAGATTTCTCTAGGGAATTATTTGTGGAGTCAAAGAAACTATGGAACTTAGCTGCACCGGCTATCTTCACCTCCGTTTGTACCTACACCATTGGTGCTCTTACACAAATCTTCGCCGGACAACTTGGCACTCTCCAACTTGCTGCCATCTCCGTTGAAAACTCCGTTATTGCCGGATTTTCTTATGGCATTATGGTAAGTATGCCGTTTAATCTTTCTAAATTTCACTTACAGCTCTATTCCCGTGCTTTATTTACTCCCAAAATTACGGATTAAAACACAGATTAGTCACAAGTTTGGGGTCGAGGTGTGAAAATTTCAAACTACAATGGTTTTTATAAAAATATTACATTTGTATATAGTATTATATACTCTCGTCCGAAGAGAGGCAAAGTTTTTGTCTTGCACCACGAGAATTAAAAAAAGTGACGCAGGAAAGAGAAAAAGTGTATAATGGAATAAATGTTGTGAGTATGAAAAGTGATGCAGAAAGAGAAAGTGGGGTATAAAATAGTTAGTGGATATTTATTGTGAGTATGACAAGTGGGTCCCACAAATAAAGAAGCAATAAAAAACTTTCTATTTTTGAGTTGTGCTTTTTCAAATGGGACACCGAAAAGGAAATTTGTGCCTCTTCGAACAGGACAGAGGGAGTATGTATGATCAAAATGAATGTCGGGTGAAATAATTAAAAACTCTACTGTTATGTACTTTCCATGCTCAATTCCATCTCAACCATTCCTACCCAGAAAATGCATCGTGGTCTAGATCGCAAGAAATAACTGATGCACTAATGGCTCGTGGTCTAGATCGCGAGAGATAACTGATGCGCTGTTGTGCATCGGCAAGACCAGTTTCTGATCCAACTTAAAACTGTCTTTAATTTTTACACTTCCAACAGTTTGGCTTAGGGAGTGCGCTTGAGACGCTGTGTGGACAAGCCTATGGAGCTGGACAACTCGAAATGCTAGGAATCAATATGCAAAAATCTTGGATCATCCTCAACACTGTAGCTCTTGGCTTAATGTTCACCTACATTTTCGGCATATCGGTCTTGAACCTCCTCGGTCAAACTGCCGCCATATCAAAGGCGGCCGGAAACTTTGCTATATGGATGATTCCTCAACTATTTGCTTACGCGACAATAATTCCAACCATAAAATTTCTACAAGCACAGAGCAAAGTTATGGCTATGGCAGTGATAACATTGGTGGCACTATTGGGGCACATCTTCTTTAGTTGGTTGTTGATTGTGAAACTTGGGTGGGGGATGGTGGGTGCGGCTCTGGTCTTGGACGGCTCATGGTGGTTCATGACGGTGGCTCAAGTTTGTTATATTTTGTGTGGCTCATGTGGGAAAGCTTGGACCGGACTTTCTTTGAAGGCGTTTCAAAATCTATGGGGATTCGTGAGCTTATCTTTTGCCTCGGCTATCATGATATGGTGAGAACTAAATCAAAATATTTGGTATAAACAAAATATAACGTCCATGCTTATAGAAATTCTTAAAATTTATAGATGGCGCGACTTGTTACTAGTTTGTCTCAACGGGTTTTATTTACTTGGAGTTTAAAAGAAACGCGATTATTTGTTTGTGTTCATCAATTTGCGCAGTTTAGAGATATGGTATTCGTTGGCGTTGGTTCTATTTGCTGGATATTTTGAGAACGCGGAGATTTCTGTAGATGCATTATCTATATGGTAAGTCAAATGCTCTCTGATGCCGCTTAAACTAGAGCTCTTTGGCTAATTATATTTATCTGTCATTTCCACGGCAGTATGAACATATTGGGATGGACAATGACAGTTGCTTTGGGATTCAATGTAGCCATAAGGTCTGTACTTTGCACCATTATTACCAGTTCAAGAAACTCAAATTTCTGCCGCTAAAACGACCCTTCATTATTTCCTTGCAGTGTGAGGGTGTCAAATGAACTAGGATTAGGGCGGCCAAGAGCTGCGAAATTCTCAGTGATTGTGTTACTCTTCACGTCCCTGTTCGTCAGTTCTTTCTTCGTACTCGTTTTGATTTTTACCCGTAAAGAGTACGCTACATTCTTTACAAGCAATATACAAGTCAAACAGCTCGTGGAGGATCTCACACCGTTGCTAGCAGTCAGTATCATTGTCACCAGCGCTCAAAATGTTCTTTGTGGTATTCAACTTCTGCCTCATCAATATGGATTTTGGGGCCTATACAGTCAGTCGGACAACTGTTGTGCCATTAAAACAGTCTGACTGCACAGGCCCCAAATCCTCTTTGAGTATATAAGATCAAATTACAAGGAAGTCTGTTCTAAATCAATGGTAAAAATGCAGGGGTGGCTATTGGAGCAGGATGGCAGTCGGCTGTAGCGTATTTAAACTTAGGGTGTTACTTCATGTTTGGTGTTCCGATAAGTTACATTGCGGGATTCAAATTCAATATTGGTGTCAGAGTAAGCTCTCGGTTTTGAACTATCGTTTATAGTTTTCTTATAAATTTATGAATATTCTTATTAGCTTCTTTTTTTCGTGGTATTTACGCAGGGAATCTGGTACGGAATGCTGGCAGGAGTGAGCTTGCAATGCTGTCTATTGCTCGCCTTAGTTTGTCGAGCGAACTGGAAAGCTGAGGTAATGACTCCTCCGTAGATAACCAAACCCCTGATCGATCATTGTTTTTAAATTCATTTTTATGTTGAAATATTGCTGCAGGCTGATGCTGCTTGTGATAGAATTAAACTATGGGGAGGTGAAACTAGCTTCTGCGATAATGAAGAAATTTGCGCCAAGACCAGAAGTTGTGCAAGCACATCATTGTAGGCAGGGGCGGATTCAGTATGGCGCCTGCAAATGACGCACCTGACATTTTGAAAAAAAAACACCGAGTATATATATATATATATATATATATATACACTCCCTCCGTCCCGGAGAACTTTACCCCTTTACTATTGAGAACGAAAAATAAGAAATAATGTTATTAAAGTATGTGTTGTGAGTGGGAGGAGAGAGAATGAGTGGAGAGAATAGTAAATTTGAAAAGTGTTGTGAGTGGGAAGAGAGAGAATGAGTGAAGAGAATAGTAAAAAAATTCCTTTTTAGGAAAGTGGGACTTTAAAGTGGGACGCCCAAAATAGTAAAAGGGGTAATGTTTTATGGGACAGAGGGAGTATAGTATAAATGAGAGAATGGGTGAACAATTGAATGAATAGTTTCAAATGAGTTTTTTCCCATTTTGCCCTCATACATTTGTCCCTTTTCCATTTTGCCCTTAATTTTTTTAAGTTAAAAAAAAAAAAAAAAAAAACGTGCCCTCGGACACGGGCTTAATTAAAAAAAAAAAAAACAAGTGTCCTCGAACACGGGCTTTTACTAGTATATACTCCCTCCGTCCCGCTAATATTAGCACACTTTCCTTTTCGGGCGTCCCGCTAATATCCGCACACTCCCAAAAAGGAAACTTTATATTAATAAAATATTCACCCAACCCCACTCATTCTCTCTCCTACATTATTTTAATACTCACAACACCATTATAATTTATTACACCCTCCACTCATTCTCTCTCCACTCATTCTTTTACACTCACAACATTTTATTAAAATATCATATTCCTTAATTCCCGCGCAAACAGTGTTTGTGCTAATACTAATGGGACGGAGGGAGTATATATATAGAGGGTGCAAATTGTAATTTTCGAAAGAAGAGAAATGCAAAGTGTAAATATGTGAAAGTTAGATAAAACTTTGCATCCTCTTCTTTCAAAAATTACAGTTTGCACCCTAATTTTTTTTTTCACACACTCACTCTAAATCCTAGATACGCCACTGGTGGTAGGACACAAATCCTTCGAGTGGCAATTAATTTATTTTTGAAATACCATTAACAAGTTGTAAATAGAGTTGTAATGTGAGTACACATGTACTCTTCGACAATGTCACCATTTAGAAGAGCTAGTTTTTATGCCTAGAGGTGACAAAGTTATTGTTTGAAGTATAAGTTTGTGTTAATAAGTGATTAAGTGTCGGTGTTAGTGTTTATAAGTGTACATATTAATATTTTAGAAGTGCTAATGTCGGTGTTTAAAAGTGTCGGTGTTATTGTTACAAATGTCATTGTGTGTATTTAGAAAAGACGAGTATTAGTGTTTAGAAGTACAATCTTAGTATTTAGAAGTGTCGGTATTAGTATTTAGAGTAAAACATAAATATGTTATACTGTATTTAAAACTTTATGTCATTCTCACATGTTTTAGGTTTATGCTGATGTTGTTGTAGTTATATCTTCTTTAGCAATTTTAATCATCGTATTTTAGGCTTTTGGGGGAAATGAGTGCGTATTTCTTTAGCAATTTTAACCATCCATCGTATTTTAGGCTTTTGGGGGAAATGAGTGTGTATCTAAAGTATAATGGGTTCAAGGACTTCGCCTCATGTCTGTCATATTTTATCAGAAAATAAACGACACTATTGGCTTTCGTTTTGTTATTTTGGGGTCAGTGTTGCTGATTTTTTGGCGAAAGTTGTTGCAGATTCTAACCATAGTTAGACCTAACTTTTGATTCTTTTCCCTGCATCATTTATAGGCCTTTGTTTAATCTTCGGTTTTAACTATCATTGTTTATTTTTAACTGTTTTAACCATTGTACTTTAGATACGCACTCATTTCTCCCAAAAGCTTAAAATACTTAAAATTGCTAAAGAAGATATAACTACAACGACATCAGCATAAGCCTAAACAGCATTTCCCCAATATATATATATGCACAAAACTAGACTCAAATTTATGAAAGTCATAAGGGCTTAATAGTGCAGCCTTCAAAAAACAAAATGATTCAACTTGCATTAGAATTTTACACACAAATTGCTTGCTCCTAAATTATCCTTTGTAGTTCACCTTTGGTTGGATGTGATTAGAGCTACATTTCCACCAACAATTACCATAATGAACCAACTCTATGGGTGATTTCTTCACTTTAATGCAAGATTAGAATACCAAGTAATGCCAACATTCATGATTTTCAACTTATCAATAAAAAGGGCGCACCGGTTGGGGGAGGGAACCATTTGCTAAAGGCTTCCACTGACAATTGCCAAGAAGCTGTTCGCCAAGGTTCGAACCCGTGATCTTGTGATCACCAAAGGAGCAACTTAACCATTGCGCCAAGGCTCGCCCTCTTTCACTTATCAATAATGTGATTAAATTCAAAAACAATTGAAAAGATTTGCCATTGAAACATAAAAATTAAGATGTAACTTATATAATAATAATGAAATACTTCAATTGGTCCAAACAGATCCATATCAATTTTTTTTTAAAAAAAATAACTAAGGTTTTTGAAAACTAAAATAAAAGCAAACCTAGGCAGTAAGGACGACGGCACCACCGGCCTCCTTGATCTTCTTCTCGGCAGTCTTCGAAATGAGCTTGGCCTTCACGACGATTGGCTGAGAGGTAGGCAAAACTCCCTTTCCAAGCACCTTAAAGTATCCATACTGAGTAACATCAATGACCGGAGCCTTATCGGCGGTAGCTTTGTCCTTGGCTTCCTGCGGGATCATCGACCACAGCTTGTCGACGTTGACGATTGGGCAATAGAACTTGTTGCGGAGCCTGTGGAAGTACCTCATACCGACCTTACCGAAGTAACCGGGATGGTACTTGTCGAAGAGGATCCGGTGATGGTGCATACCTCCGGCGTTACCACGACCTCCGGGATGCTTTCTGTGCTTGCCAATACGACCATGACCGGCGCTGACGTGGCCTCTCTTCTTCCTGTTCTTCTTGAAGCGGGTCGTCATTGTTGCGGCTGAGACGAGAAAATGAGGGGTTAGGGTTTGCGGGTGATTATTGTGAGGGATTGCGTGGAGTTTTGGTTTACCGTTTTACCCCTGTGGGTTTCATTAATTTACTGGATAATTGGGCTCGCTTAGGGCTGCGGGCCTGGCTGTGCAATCCTTCAGCTTGGGCTAAAGTCTTGGGCCCAAATTTGAGTGGAATATTCTATTTTTCAATTTTTGTTGAACATGTTTACCCTATGCCAAAAACTTATAAAAGACGCGTTTTTTCTAAGCTTATGAAAAAACGTGTTTTAAAATTACGTTAAAACCCATCCCCTGCGTACCCTCCGCATTCGATGTCCTAGACGCCGACCGCGACGGCAAAATCAGTCCGACCGATCTCAAATTGGGGAAATCTTGAATTCGTAATCACTGGAACACTAGATCTAAATTGAAATTCTGGGTTGTTTTGTTTAATCATTTCACCTTTTCGCTTTTCTTGTTGCGAAGATGGGAAATAAGAAAATAATGTTGCCGGCATCTGGAATCGATTTGACTGCTGTCAAGTATGATCAAGGCAAAATCCAAGGTTTGGTTTTGCTTAATTTGGGGTTCCTTGCACTATTTTTAGCTTCAATTCCGTCATGAAAATTTCTACTACAGTGGAGAGTTAATGGCGTTGTAGCGAGAAGTGTTGGTACTGTTTCTCCCATAATTGGCATACTCATTTTGAAATGCCAGTCCATGGTTTTTCGAGTGCCAGCACATGTTATTTTGAGTGCCCGTTAGTGTATAATCAAGTGCCCGTTGGTGTATAATTGAGTGCCCGTTAATGTATAATCAAGTGTCCGTTAGTGTATAATCGAGTGCCCGTTGGTGTATAATTGAGTGCCCGTTAGTGTATAATAGAGTGCCAGTAAGTTGTGTAAGCGAGTGTGATGTATTTTTGAATGCCAGTTCTTGTAATTTTGAATGCCAGTCCATGTTTTTTTGAATGCCAGTTCATGTTTTTTTGAATATCAGCAAAAATAATTATCAGTATTTTTGAGTGCCAGTATATGCATTTTTGAGTGCCAGTAAATGTGTTTTCAAATGTCCGTCTATGTATATAAAAGTGCCCGTGTGAAGAGTGTCAGTTCATGTATATAAAAGTGTCCGTGTAAAAAGTGCCAGTTTCATGTTTATAAAATGCCAGTATGAAATCACTGGTCATTTGTAATATTAACACTGACATTTATCATGTTGTCAGTAATTACAAAAATGCCACCGTTTATTTTGAACATGGTTGCCAGTAATTACAAAATTGCCACCGTTTATTTTGAACAGCTTTTGGAAAACACGTTTTTTCTTAGCTTAAGAAAAAACTAGTTTTTTATAAGACCAACTCTTACCCTATTTGATTCAAAAAAATTTGGGGGAAACTAGTTTTCCCGAATATTATAAAAAGTCTTGTTTTTTATTTAAAAAAAAAAATTGTACGTGCCTTTGTTTCAATTTTTAAAACAAAACTTTTTATAATTTTAGGGAGAAACTAGTTTCTCCCAAAACCTACTCATTTGATTTGATTGGGGGTTATTTTTTTCCTTTTGCACAAAAAAAAAATAAATAAATAAAAAAACCCTAATTTTACTTTTCTGTCTCTTTGGATTCATAATTTTTCTATATATGTATACTACGTATTAATATATTTTACATTATTACATATACTCCCTCCGTTTCGCTCGAAAGGGCACTTTTAATCAACAGCAGTTAACTTTGATCCAAACATTAATGCAAATCTAATCATTATATTGAAGTTCTAAAAATTGTTATTGATAAATCATTAAATGGTTTATGAATAACAATTTTTAGAATTTCAATAAGATGATTAAATTTGCATTAATGTTTGGTTCAAAGTTAACTGTTGTTGACCAAAAGTGCCCTTTCGGGCGGGACGGAGGGAGTATATTATTAATACATTTATTTACTGACACTATTTACATTGACATTTTTTTACACTAACACTGACACTTTTTTGCACTGACACTATTTATATTGACATTTTTTTACACTAACACTGACACTTTTTTACACTAACACTTAATAATACATGTACCAATACTCTTTACAATGACATTTTTACACTAACAATGTGATTTTTTTAAACTAAAATTGGCACTTTCTTATATTGATGCTTAATAATACATAAATTGACACTTTTTACATTGTCATTTTATTACATTAACACCTTTTTTATATTAATAATTAATAATACATGGACTAACACTTTTAATTTAAACTGTCACTTTTTTACATTATCAATAACAATAACAATAGAGGGCACGTTTTGTTTTGCCTTACAACGTTTCCAAACTCGTAACGACTACCCATTTTAGAAGTGGGTACCCGCCTTTCTTTCTTTCTTTCTTTCTTTATCCCTTCACGTGGAGACCAGACGACGACGAATCTCCCGTTCCCTTTCCCCCGTAAAATCCACCGCTCTCTCTCTCTCTATAACCATACCCACCCACCCCCGAACAACTCCCTTTCAATGAGCCATGGCTTTCGCTCTCTCCAATCTTCAAATTTCCCACCTCCAATTCCGCAATCCCCAAATCCCCTCCTCCAAATTCCATCTCACAAACCTACCCATCCGTTTTCCGACCAAACCCATCCCCAAATTCTCACATCTCCGTCAAACTCGCATTTTTCCAATCAAATCAGCTTCTTCCGTCAATGGATACACTTCTTCTAGTAGTCCCGGTGAAGATTCCAATAAGGTGGAGGTGTTGGAGAAGGTGCGGAATTGGATTGAGTTTTTTCCGGCGGTACTGCCCGGTGGGAGGTGGTGGAGGTTGCCTGAGGAGGTAGAACTCGTGTTTGTTGCGAAACCGGTTACTTTGTGGCGGGCGCTTCATCGGATGTGGGGTTTGGTTGCTGAAGATCGTTGGGTTATTTTTGCTGCATTTTCTGCCCTAATTCTTACTGCGGTGAGCTTCTTCTTTATCTCCCTCTTAATCATAGACTAGCCCTTATCCTAATTTGACTCCCAATTTCTTAAAGAATTTACTTTATTGAATTACAGGACATATATCTTACTAATTACATTGACAAAAAAAAAAGTCCCCAAATCATGTCTTTCTTACTAGCATTACCTTATAAATTATCATGTCACAATTCACCAGTCACTGTGGAATAGTGTCTTCAAGACTATACATACATCTGCTATTAAAAGTGCTAAAAAACTAGATTCCTTAATTTTCCTATAAAAATGAAAATGGAAACGTATTTAGGATAAGAGTATCAATGTCAACTTTTGAAGGAAATATAGAAAATGAAGCCATTTGACTAAGTGGGATGCTCGAGAGAAGAGGGGTATATGATTTGGTTTCTAATGAGTTCTACGAGAAAGGTACTTTAGTGCATGATCAATAAGACTGGTTATCACTAGCTGAGTGTTAAATCTGGGATGACTAATTTTGGTGCTATTAAGCATTAGTCTTTTGTCATTTCTGATGTTTCTTTTACTCTCCCGTATAAGGAAAGTGGTTGACAATTGTTTAATTTTCTGAATCTCCCGTCAAAACATTTGCATTGAAAACAAGGATGGAATATTTGATTCAATTTGGACAGGAGAGGAAGGTTAGTATAGTAAATTGGTTGAAAAATATCTGTCTAAAAAGTAAAGTTATTCTTCAAGTGGGACAATGGTAGTATTAATACCAAGGGACCAGATGAATTTCATTGGACGAGTGACAAAAAGTACCCAAGTTATTAGGAGGCAAGTTGAATTTACTTGGGAAACAATTGGAAAGCTTAAAAATAAAAAGAAATATGCTTATTGCTATTGCCACTAAGATGAACACAAATTTTGAAAAATGAAATAAAAAAAATACACCCATTGACAACTGATTACCTCAATAAATGATGGTATAGCCACAAAAATGAACACATAATTTGGATGTTTAACTATATTTGTTGAAATGTTATACCGCCGTAACATTACTCATCAGCAATTTGCTATGCATTTTTATATTCAGTTAGTTATCCCTTTAGTGTTCATTGTTCTTCAAAAATTAAAAATAAAAGGTAAAATTGCACCAAAAATACCCAACTATTGGTCAACTGTGGATTTCATACCTAAACTATTTTTTGTTCCATTTATTGCTCTAAACTATTTTTTTATTGCATGGGAGATCACTCCTAACTCCGTTAATTTTTAGTCGTCAAATTACCATGTGGATATGCACATGACAAATTTTGAGGGGCAAAGATGGAAAAACATTATATTCCTTTCTTCTTTGATCAAGCAATCTTCATTTCCAGTCAATTCAACCCATTCATTGGCCACTCAAGCTAATGGACACCCATTATCAGAATTCAGAATATGCAAATAACATCAAATTCCACACAGCACAATCTTTTACATGCATTTGCCCAAACAATAATCTTGCATCTCCAAGATTGCCCAATTTAGAATATATAGTCTGATTTAAGAAAGCACCAACACATGTTGGAATACAGGGAGAGGTTATGAGAGGAGAGGGATGGCCGGATGGGGGACTGATTCATGAAGAAGAAAAAGTAAGAGGGAGATATGAGAGGTTGGGGGTCGGGATACTTGGTTTAAAAAGGAAATTGGGTGTGGATTTGAGAGTGGGTTTGAATTGGGGGTGGTGTTGGGTTGAATTTGCCGGAGACGATTGTTTGATCGGAGATGAAAGGGATGTAATGATTTTCCATCTTTACACCTCAAAAGTTTGTATTGTGCATCGCACATGACAATTTAACGACAAAAATTAATGGAGTTAGGAGGAGTGACCTCCCATGCAACAAAAAATAGTTTAGTGCAAGAAATGGAACAAAATATAGTGTAGGTATGAAATCCACAGTTGATCAATAATTGAGTGATTTATGATGCAATTTTGCCAAAATAAAAATTCATTTCTAACCTATATTCAATCGTAATCATGCAGCTTTCAGAGATATCAATTCCTCATTTTCTGACCGCTTCGATCTTTTCTGCACAAAGTGGTCAAATCGCTGTGTTCCACCGGAATGTGCGCCTCTTGGTTATACTTTGCATAACTTCCGGAATATGCAGGTTAAAATCTTGAGTTCTACTATACATAACTTCCAGAATATGTGTGCTAAATATTGTAATTTATATAAGTGGGGGAAAGAATATCACATTCAATTTCAACTCTATTTTTTGCATGAGAACTTAGTAATGCTCATCAATCTTATAGTAAGGATTAACTTGAAGATTACAAAATTATACCGTAAATTATATGTTTGGAATGAGGCTCTTTTTAGGGATTTCACGTACTAGATTGCTATCATGTTGGTAAGTTTGTGATTACTAGATGGCCAAAATACGTTTACCCCCCTCAAGTATACCAAACAAACCCACTTTTCAATCGGGGGTGCAAAGTGGGATTGGTGGTATAATTGAAGGGGGTAAACGTATTTTGGCCTTACTAGATCTTTCTCCCTCTCTTTTTTTACTAAAAAATTTAACTCATAAGATTTACCAAGATACATCTTTAAAGGGAAAGTATCTCTCGCTGATATAGTTTTTGGACTTGTTTTGTAATTTGTATAACATGTCTCTTAGCCACAAACTTTCATGTGCCACTTAAGATAATCTAGCTAGTAATTAGCAAGTAATAAGTGCAAATAAATTTTCTGTGGTTAAGTTTATATATCCTTAAGGCAGCTGAATTCTTGCACAGGGTATTGAATTTGTGCCATTTTGATGAACAATTTGACCACTGCTGACTTGATGCTATTTTTACTTGAATCACAGTGGTCTTAGAGGTTGCTGCTTTGGCATTGCAAATATGATCCTTGTGAGTTTTTACACCAGGATCAGATTTCATAATTTCTTCATTCCATGTGCTATCTATGAGTGACAGCATGTTCAAGTACTGTGCTAAACGTACTGTCCATTAACTGCAGGTTAAGCGAATGAGGGAAACATTATACTCTAGTCTTCTTCGGCAGGTATTTGATAAATTTTACTCCTCCGTCCCAAAATGAATGATCATTTTGATTTAAGGGTCATTTTGAAAATGCTGATTTTTAATAGAAAAAATCAGAAACATTCTTGCTATTCACTTTCAAAATTTTAGTTTTGCAAATATATAATGAACTATGAATTTGTTTTGAAAATAATCATTCAGGGACAGTTTTTTGATGGAAAAGTTTCAAAAGGTCATTCATTTGGGACAAAAATGGTCATTTTATTTGGGATAGAGGGAGTAGTTCTATTTGGATATATGTGTTCCCATGGTCATCATTTTTCCCCAGATTTCTTGGTAAATAGAAAAGCTTATATCTTTGGTTGCCTCCTTTGCAGGATATATCATTTTTTGACTCTCAAACTGTTGGCGATTTGACCAGTAGGCTAGGTTCAGACTGTCAGCAAGTATCTCGTGTCATTGGAAATGATCTCAACTTAATACTACGAAATCTTCTCCAGGTACGTTGCTTCGCCAAGCAGAAACGAAATCCGCATTCTGAGTTTGTTTATAGGTTTTCTCATTGTCAAATCCTATTTCAGGGCTCAGGTGCTTTGATCTACTTGTTGGTTTTGTCATGGCCACTTGGCTTATGTACATTAGCCATCTGCACTACATTTTCAGCCATTATGTTTATATATGGCAAGTAAGTGTTAACTGTTTCTTCTTGTACACCTAAGAACATTTAGTACTGCTATTATTTTTGCCTACTATATAAAAGGTCCTTTTCTCATTTTCCTTTTGGTTCTGGGAATTTTAAAAGAGCGTAGTTAGGATCATTCTAGGATAGACAACTATTTTCTGTAGACTTTTGTTACTAACACAAAAGCAATAATTATGACCGTAGCGTATGAGTCTAGACTTGTTAAAAGATCGAGACAAGGTGGCATTCAGTTATTATAACTCTTCTTGGACAATTTTGGTAGAACTCTTTTTATACGTACTACCTCCGTCCCGGAAAGACTGTCCCACTTTTTAGTGGTCAATTTTATTGAACTTTAACCAAAGATTTAGAAAGAAAATAATTGTCCAAATGAAATTCTAAAACTTGTTATTGATACACCATTAAAAATACTATAAATAACATTTTTTTAGACTTTCATGAGGATAATTAAATTAACCTAAATTGTTGTTCAAAGTTTAATCAAATGACAACTAAAAAAGTGGGACTTATCTTTTCGGGCGGAGGGTATTTTGCATGAGAGATCCCTTTGCATTGTGAAAGTGTAGTTGAAATCACTTATCTTCACCATTTAATTTTCTCTTAATTCTTGATTAAAGTACAATCTGTCTTTGTATAGGTATCAGAAGAAAGCTGCAAAATTAACACAACAGTTTACTGCCTCTGCCAATGAAGTAAGTTGACAAGCTGAACTTCACATCTCTAGGGAGGTAATATTGCACCATTTTGTTTCTTATTAAGGGTTTGGTTTATATAGGTTGCACAAGAGACGTTCTCTCTGATGAGGACAGTTAGAGTTTATGGAACAGAGCAAAAAGAACTTGTAAGGTAATGAATTCTCTGTGCTCTCTCAATGGGAAATTGAATTTCATCCTTACTCCATATATTTTCATGGTAATCTATATTAACCAGTACACACATACACTCAGAAGAATTTACACATGATATTCAAACTTCGTTTCACATTTCTAATTCACTTTGTAGGTACAAGAAGTGGCTGCAAAAATTAGCTGATATAAGCGTGCGAACAAGTGCTGCATATGGCATTTGGAATTTCAGCTTCAACATCCTATATCATGCAACACAGGTTTAGGCGTTTAGCGTTTTCTCTTTTTTTTCAAGCAACAAAAGTTACTCTATAAAATTGCTCATCCTCTTATTGTATTTTTTCTCTTCGCATTATATAGAAGAATGGTGTATTACTAGACATTTTGAAACCTAAAAACTTTCTATCTTCCATCCCAAAATGAATGTCCAAATTTGGTCTTAATCAAGAGCAAATTTGGACATTCATTTTGGGACGGAGGGAGTAGTAGACTTGTCACCAAATAGGCTTTTACGTGATACCATTAGTAAATGTTGATGTATTGAAGATGAAAACAGCATTTTCGGATTTCGGCTAGATTGTCAAATCTAGAAGTTAACTCCTACTTTAATTAATATTTACTTTTATAGGTTCTTGCTGTGCTGGTAGGAGGAGTGTTTATTCTGCGTGGTCATATTACGGCAGAGCAACTTACAAAATTCATATTGTACAGTGAATGGCTGATTTACTCTACCTGGTTTGTTGGTGACAATTTATCATCATTGATGCAATCTGTTGGGGCAAGCGAAAAAGTTTTTCAATTGATGGACCTTGCACCCAGTGACCAGTTTGTATCAAAAGGCAAGTAGATACTTGACTTCCTTATAGAAGATATACAGTCACATAAGACTTTATAACCTATTATGTTTCGCGAACAATGAAGAAAGTTAAATCTAATTTCATAGAGTAAAAATATATCTTTTTTTTAATCTTTCTCTCTTTTTATCAAAAAATAATATGTATCTTTTTTTTTTTTTTTTGTATTTTTTTTTTTTTGAGTTTTGCCTTCCTGTAATACTGATTGTTTTCGGCATATGCTTAACACTTCATCTAAAAGATTTTACCTCTGGTCAAAAGCTCAAACTTTGTTCTAGGTTCCATCGTCTTTTGAATCTTGCATTAGCAGATAATAAGAATTTGTGCTCTGGATTTTTAAGAGGTAATGCTATGGAAGCTTGGTAACCATACCAAAATTTAGGTTTACTGATTGTCAAAGTAGGGAAAATCAAAGCTCTCTAGAGATTTAGGCAGAGCTATTAGCCTATTACGATACCTATTTTTTTCTGCAGTCTCAAAAGTAATCACTCTTTAACGCGATAGGAACTCAAAACAAGCGTCTTCTAAACATGTTAGGAGATTTCAAATAAAATACAAGTGTTGTCTTTGTCATTTTAATAGTAATGCTACTCCTTTTTTCATCAGTTGGCACTTCCGAAAACATTACTCAAGCAATAACCGGTTTGGAGTTCCTTTTCTTTAAGATATTTTCTCCGCTTGTTTTATTTATACAATATGGAATGTAATCATCTTGCAGGATCGAAGGTGCCAGGATTGATGGGACGTATTGAGTTTGTGGATGTCTCTTTTTACTATTCTTCAAGGTCAACGGTATGGTTCATACTTCTAATGTATACAAAGTTTGCTTTTATGTCCTCCTTTTGGAACATACCCCTCTTCCATCAATGCGTATTGTCATTGGTTTGTAATATAGAGACAATTGACATGCATAAACAAATTGTAAAGACAGTCAAAAACTTTATGTTGAATCTAATGTCATGAACTAAGAAAAAGAGCTATCACTCTTGCCATTTGAACAGGTACCTGTGCTAAAGCATATAAACTTTATGGTGAATCCCAATGAAGTTGTTGCAATTGTAAGTAAGTCCATATCTTATCAATTATTATTTGGATTTTCGGACTAATTTTAGAATTAAGCTGTCGTATTCCAATATACATTAGGTTGGTCTGAGTGGCAGTGGGAAAAGCACACTGGTGAATCTTTTGCTTCATCTTTACGAGCCAACAAGTGGTCAGGTAACCTTCTTTGGCCATACAAAGTCCAGGTATTATATTGCTTAAGCGAACTGAAAGGACCTAAGCTCTGACTATTAGTATAGATCTAGTTATTACCAAAAACTTTAGGGGTAAAAGGTCGGAACATTGTGGCTGCTTTCATGCATTTTTAGCTGCTAGGATGTTGCTTGAATGATTTGATTAAGGATTATAATGATCAAGAAGATGTCGATTGCTAAAGCAAAAATTCCAAATTATCGTAGTTATAGTTTTAAGAATGTCTTGATATCAAAAATCAATTACAGTTGCTATTCCTTTTGTTTACGTATTCTTAATGGAAAATGATTTCGTAGAGACCACTTCCTTCTGGAATTACGCAATTCTATTTTATGTGTACGAAAGGACCAATTTTCTAGAAGTCATTCATTATAAAATGGGGGAGGCTAATGACTTCTGAAAAAGTATTATACTCTTTAGAGGAAAACATTTTGTGGAAAATGACTTTTGAATTTCAAGTCTGTTAAGCAGTTTTTTCAAGGGAGGGGTGATTTTCCATTTACTTTTCTTTATGAGAAATTTTGCTACATTTACCATGATCCGGAAAATGCAGAAAGCATTTTATGGAAATAATTTCTGTGAAATAAACGGAGTCTAAATGCAACTTAAAAGCTGTAACTCGTGGTCTCTTGAATCATGCTTAATAATTCATTGTCCCATTAAAGAATCCTACCTTCCTTTTCTTTCGTTTTTTTCAGGAAAAGTTTCATTTATTAGACTAAAAAGGGGGCACTCATTTAGAATGGACTCTCTCTCTCTCTCTCTCTCTCTCTCTCTCTCTCTCTCTCTCTCTCTCTCTCTCTCTCTCTCTGATGTTAGTTTCTTTGCATTTTAGCATTTTAGCATTTTACACATTTGGATTAATTCAGAATCACTTGAAAACCTTGTCCTTATATTGTGCATCATTGCTTAATTTTTGCTGTGTATTACTCTATGTCTAGATGGTTAAACCTTATACCAGTAATTTTTCAATCTCATTTGTAGATTTTGATTGATGGCTACCCTCTTAAAGATTTGGACATCAAATGGTTAAGAGAGAAAATTGGATACGTGGGACAGGTTTTACTCATTAAACTTCCACACTTAATCTAGTTTTAAATTTTTTAGAATTCTCATCATCTACTTGTTCAAAATAGGAACCCCGGCTATTTCGCATGGATATCAGTTCAAATATAAGATACGGATGTACTAAAGATGTAACACAAGAAGATGTAGAATGGGCAGCCAAGCAAGCATATGCTCATGATTTCATCATTGGGCTGCCTGATGGCTACAAAACTCTTGTTGATGATGATTTGCTCAGTGGAGGACAAAAACAACGTATTGCAATTGCACGGGCACTTCTCAGGGACCCCTCAATTTTAATACTTGATGAGGCTACTAGCGCTTTAGATGTAGAGAGTGAATACAATGTTAAGGTAGCTACTCCCTTTGTCCCAAAATGATTGCCCGAAAAAGTTAAGAGCAAACTTGAATTTTTTTTGGACATTCATTTTGGGACCGAGTGAGTACCCGCAGCACTTTATAAAGTAAATACAACAACAACAACAACAACAAAGCCTTAGTCCCAAAATAATTTGGGGTCGGCTAACATGAATCCTCATATGTCATCGTGAAAAAAAATAATAATAATAATAAAAAAAATAATAAAAAAAAAAATAATAATAATAATAAATAAAAAAAAAATAATTAAAAAAAAAAATAATAATAATAATAAAATAATAATAATAATAATAAAAAAAAAAAAAAAAAAAAATCAACCCCCACATGGATTTTTGCCCTCCACTCCGGCCTCTTCAACACCATACTTTCATCCACTCACAAGTAAATTCATATCATTTTTTCCTTAATTTACGCGTAAACAGTAACTGCTTGATTTCTACCGGGACGGAGGGAGTAAATAATAATGAAAAAAAAGAGAATAAAAGGAGATTCAGTTATAAAATTTTGTTGTTCCATACTTCATACTCATTCACTTTCACAATTATGTAGGGTGTCTTACGTGCTGTCGGAAAAGGTTCTAAGACCAGGAGAACCGTCGTAGTTATTGCGCACAGGTGAGTTGAACTATATATTTTTAATGGTTTTTAAAAATTCTAATATATAATCTTTTTATAGGCTTTCGACAATACAAGCTGCCGATAGAATAGTGGTAATGGATGCTGGGCAGATCATTGAGGTATCTATCATGACTATTTGATTCAAGTCATTTTCTATGTCAATAACATTGTCCATCCTTAAGTTTCTTTACTTCCTTCTCCCATCCTAACTCGCTTCTTAGACCAAGTGTTTTACCCTGAAGTGATTATAGTTTGTGGCACATTATCATAGGGTTAAATTTAGTGCCCACCCTTTCCCTTCACATTTTTCATTATAACTAGGCGGACACTGATATATGTCCAAATCTTAGAGGTGGCACTGAATTTAACCCCATTGTCATATAAAGTACTCCCTCCGTCCCAAAATGAATGACCATTTTGAATGTAAGAGTCATTTTGAAAATGTTTATTTTAATAGAAAAAAGTCAAAAACATTTTTGTTTATCTCTTTCAAAATTTTAGTTTTGCAAAACTATAATGAACTATGTAAAAAATTGGAAAAAAATCAGTTTTTTGAGGAGAAAATTTCAAAAAATCATTCATTTTGGGACAGAGGTAGTAGACAATATGTCATGTGAATCCAAGCGATGCAAATATGTTGGAAGTTTCTTGTTAGACTGCACGCAGGCATAAAAAATACTCCTATTTTTGTTTGTGAATTCAGATGGGCAGTCATACGGAGCTTCTTCGAAGAGATGGGATGTATGCACGATTAACTAAAAGACAAGCAGATGCTGTGGCTTAGTAATGGAGTTTCTTGATTTGATGCTTTATATATATATACCTTTGCAATTGCTTTCCTGCATGACCAAATATACACAAGTCGAGCATCCCTTTATCGCTGCCAGACATGTCAAGCAAAACAGTCCATTCTCACATCAGCCGTCATTGAAGCTGCTGATGGTTCACAATGAACCAACTTGAAGTGAAAGATGAACCTCAATACACATTTTTTTTTTTGTCTTCTACTCCCTCCGTCCCAAACTGAATGTCCAAAAAATTTCAAATTTGCTCTTGATCAAGAGCAAATTTGTTTTTTCTTTTGGACAGCCATTTTGTTGGGACAGAGGGAGTATATTTTTAAAGACCCATAGGAAAGCGCCATAAGCCTCGACGAGAAGCTTGTATTGTTGAAACCTTTTTGCAGCTTTCATGGTCGTCATCTTTTTTCTGTCCCCTAGATGGTACATTGTCGAAAACGGGGGACATATATCATCGTATTTATTGCAAAAGCTGGCCTACATATGTTTTTTTTTTTTGTAGATTTGCCCCATGTAAGCTTACATAATGCCATTAGCTTCTCTATCAGTCTCGTAGTACTTGTTGCGTTTTCCTTTTTAGTTCATTTCAAATTAAGTAATGCTTTTTTAATTAAGAAAATTTTATTATCGTATAAACAATGTGTATATATATATATACTCTCTCCGTCCCATAGAACATTACACGTTTACTATTGAGAACGGAAAATAAGGAATAATGTTATTAAAGTAGGTGTTGTGAGTGGGAGGAGAGAGAATGAGTGGAGAGAATAGTAAATTATAATGGTGTTGTGAGTATTAAAATAATGTAGGAGAGAGAATGAGTGAAGAGAATAGTGATTTAAGGTTTCCTTTTTAGGAAAGTGGGACTTTAAAGAGGGACGCCCAAAATAGCAAAAGGGGTAATGTTCTATGGGACAGAGGGAGTATATATATATATACTCCCTCCGTCCCAGCCGAGTGGATATCAAAAATTTGGGCACACAGATTAAGAAAAAATAAGAGAGATAAAAAATGGAATGAAATGTTGTGAGTATGAAAAATTAAATAGGAGAGAGAATGAGTGGGAGGAATAGTGATTTGATTGGTGTTGTGAGTGTAAAAGTAAAATAGGAGAGAGAATGCGTGGGGAAAATAGTAAAGATTTTCTTTCATTTTGGGCAGTCTCCATGGGACGGACCAAAAAAGAAATAAGTATCCACTCGGCAGGGACGGAGGGAGTATATTTGAGATAAATTGTTTTCGTTAATTGCTCCCTGAATTTCACTGAATTTCACTGTAGATAGAGCCGTCAATACGGGCTGGCGGGGCGGGTCCAATCCGCCACTAAACGGAGCGGGTCGGTGCTGACCAAATTCGGGGCGGGCTAGAAATATGTCAATCAAATCCAACCCACCTTGGGTTGGTGGGCCAGGCGGACCAATGCGGGTCAAGCCAATAAATGAAATTTTATCATGAACTAGGATAACATTAATTAGCTTAATCAACTTTGTTTAGTTTTTAATAACAGTAATAAAAAAATCTGATTCACCTTTTGGCATCATGCAATAAAAAATTGTTATTTCATACATCAGTTGTTTTTAAAAATCACCTGAACCTGAAATCTTTTCACCAATATATAACTATCGTGTTCTTCGGCACGTTTGTTAAATTTACAAATAAAAATATGCAGATAAGAAGTGGAATGAATGACATAAAAGAACAAGTTATGCCTGTAATATTATAGGTTACTTACGGCTAGAGTTGTCAATACGGATTGGCGGGGCGGGGCGGGCGGGCTCAAATTCCCGGCGGGATGGAAATACGTGAACCCAACCAACCTCTATTGCATGGTGGGGCGGGCTGGCCCGACGGGCTCAACCCAAATTTACGGCTCTAAATTTCAATTTCAATTATACTCCTCAATAAAGTATTATACATATTAGTTTTAAATTGTAAATTATTGGTTGCGTTTTTACATTTTAAATAATACGTATGAAATACTCCTTCCGTCTCATTCAAACTGATACTTATTTCTTTTTTGGTCCGTCCCAACCAAACTGATATTTCTCAAAATGGAAGAGAATTTTTACTATTTACCCCACTCATTCTCTCTCCTATTTCACTTTTACACTCACAACATTCTCTCTCCTAACTATTCCTCCCACTCATTCTCTCTCCTATTTAATTTTTCATACTCACAACATTTTCTTTCACTTTTTCTTTCTCTTACTTTTTCTTAATCCGCGTGCCCAAAAATTTGGTATCAGTTTTGGTGGGACGGAGGGAGTATAAATTTAGAATTTTATACTATAAATATGCTCATTAAAATTGAAATAAAAAATTAATACAAGGTTAAATATTTTGAGACTTTGATGGTCAATGCGTCTAGTGTATCATAGTTGGGTGGAAAAATTGAATATTTTGGAAATTTGGTGGCCCATGTGAATAATTTGTCAAAGTTTAGTGGCCTAAATGATAGTTTTGCCTATTTACTTGTACGTCCTTTAATTCTAGAAAGTCTGCATATA
>JAFEMH010001588.1:0-95000 GCA_022495995.1 Adenophora triphylla var. japonica | reverse complement strand
GCCAGGTCCAATCAATGCAAGGCCCAAAGCCCATACCAAATATCAGTCGACTAAGCCCAACGTCCGACCTATTAGGTCCCGACATAACTTAGTCCGAGCTTACAATTCAGACTCTAATACGGGTACGATCAATGCTCTACCCGTCAGTCAGGTCGACCTTTCTTCAAGTGGCGACCTCGACCTAATCACTCAAGCGTCGAGCTAGCTAAGGTAGACGTACATGGTCCAATCTTTCCATAACCGCATCCCTATAAATCAGAGACAGTTTCAGGCACGTTCTCATGACAAGTAACTGTCGCTAGAATCTCGGAGCACATATCGCTCCACCAAAAATACAACAACCATCACCTATAAATACATCATCACTACCAATGGTGCAAAGGTAACTGCCATTTTGTTATCTGAATTCATTATTCAATACATTTTGTGCTATATACAACCGTTATCTTACTCTCGCCCAGCGTCTTCGCAGGAGACACATCCGGCTAGTCGTGTGTTCGATTTCGGGTCGAGGAGCCGGGTGATTAGTCTGCCACGTGGAGGATTACTGATAAGCACAATTCCTGCAGCATCGGTTTGGTTCCATTGCCGGGAACTGTGCTTTAGCTTGACCTCAAAATTTTTCTCAACCTACAACAATGGTGACTTCAGATGGACATGTATCTGAAGCCTCGCTTGGGCACGAGGCTGTGAACAACAACACTAATGCAAACGCTGAAAATCTCAACGTCAATGCGATAACACCAATCGCCTCCTCCCCCACCAAATCGCCCTCACGATAGAGCAACGCGCTCTACCGGTGTTGTTGATGGCGAGAGGGTTGCCGGACACAAGAAGAGGAAAACACCATATGGAGGGACAAGGAGTTCCACCTCCTCCAAAACGTCAGTGGACGAGGTTAACATTGGAAACAGGGCGGGTCCCTCGGCCAATCCCATGAGCAAGAAGGAAATGATGTTGGAACGATCCCGGATTACAGGCGATTTGATAGCTATGGAGGAAGCGAAACGGGGCGACATACGTTCGAAAGAGTGGCTCCCTATCAATTCTCCAACGGGCGGCGAGCCGGGAGTGCTAGGCCTAATGAGGGTGTGGGTCAAAATGCGATCAAAGGATGGTAGTCTGACCTCAATCACCTATCCATGTGCCGAGTAATGACTTAAGGGCTAGCCTCGCGGGAATAGGGAGCGGAGGCTCAATCAGATTTGAGGACGCATTTAGAGGCCAATAGAAGCCGACGTAGTTCCCTGCCAGGACACAAAGATCAGGGGATCCCATAGGGACGGGAATGGGCGCAGTCGCCTATAAGAGACGAGAGGCGCAGGTCGCCACTCGGGGTAATAGGCGCGGGTCGCCTACCGAGATGATAGGCGCGAGGTCGCCACAAAGGAATGACGAGGCAAAGATCTCCGGTTCGATCGGAAAGAGCTCCTTCCCACAGAGATAGGAGAAGCAGATAAATGACTCCACCTAGAAGCGAGGGCCAAAGGTCGAATGCTGTTCCCCCTGTTGGAGAGGACGGACGATGCTAGGGAGTGGCTCCGGTGGAAGAGAAAGCTCGAGCGGTGGGAGAATGAAAGGAATAAGGATCTTGGAAAGGTTGAACGAGTTGATTTTGCTCTTCGACCTCTATCGAAGGAGATTAGAGACGGTCGACCTCCTCCTAGTTTCGAATTGCCCCTATTGGAAAAGTACTCGGGGGCAACCAATGCCAAGAGTCACATAGCGCACTGGAAGCCACGATGTGCTTTGTCGCCAATGAAGACGACAATATGTGCAAAGCCCTCATAAGTACCCTCACGGGAGCGGCTTTGTCATGGTTCAATGGTTTGGCGGTGGTAGCATAACCACTGGACATGTTTAAGAACAAAATTCCTAGATCGCTTCTCGGCAGTTTGGAGCTCGAAAAGTGACTGTCACCGATCTGAACAACTTGGTACAAGCAAAAAATGAGAGCTCCATGAGCTACTTCACCAAGTTTAAAGAAATGGTTGACAAGATTGAAGAGGATCTCACTGACAGAGAGGTGATCAATTGCTTCCGAAGTGGTATTTCCTCGGCGAGACATGGATTATGAACTCACGGTTCGTACAGTCACAACTTCGACAAGAGTTGTTCGAAAAGGTTTACAATGTCGCATGGCCGAGGAAAGGAAGGAAAAGATAAATGGGAAAAGCCCCAAGGTGGAGGTTGCGATGATAAGAAGGACTCCAACAAGAATGGAGGAAACAATAAAAATGAAAAGAACGGGACAAGGGCGACGAGAGAAGGTGCCGAGACTTTCACTCCTAACGGTGAGTCGAGGCGAAATCTGAATGCGGTCGAGTTGGCTCCACCTGCCCAATAAACCCGGGCAACAAGTTCGGAAGGGACAACGAGCAAATATTGTGATTACCACAAGGACACGGGTCACCTCACGGAGGATTGTTTAGGCTTGAAGCGCATAATCCAAAGAATGGTCGAACAAGGAAGACTCGACGCATACGTGAAGAGGCCTGGCGGGTGGAGGCGAGCGGCTGCGGGTGGACAACAAGGACCGAGGCAACCTAGATTGAACTTGGGGGTCATTACGAGCAAGCCGGTAACACCGCCCTCAAGCACAAAATTTTTCAACTTCAATAAGGCCCCACATGTGCCTCCCGAGGAGAGATGTCGGAGATGATATGATCGGCTTCTACCCCCGTGAGTTGGCAACCATTATGGCTGCTAGGGAGCAAGTTCTCGTCATCCCGGGTCTCATAGACGGATGTACGACGAAGCGGGACTCTTAGTCGACACGGGGGCTGCAAGGACATTTTATTCTACAAAACTTTCCGAGGAGATGGGACTTAATGATGAGCGGCTTGAAAGGTATGATGGCGAGGTTGGAGGGCTTCACCAACCATCGAGTTGACGCCAAAGGACAGATTGAGCTCGGCGTCGACCTTGGCAGCACCCCACGGGGTAGTTTCGAAGGTACAATTTATTGTAATAGATGTGAACAGTGATTCTGTTGCTATACTTGGTATTCCAGGTCGGTCGCGCTTGGAATGGTAGCATCAATTCCTCACGGCGAGTCAAGTTCCCCACACTGCTGGAGTTGGATGTGTACAAGGCACGGCTCGAGCCTACCTGGACCATGTTCTCGAGAGAAAGAAAGAAAAGGGAGTTAGAAATTGAGGCTATGAGATGGTTACTTGAAGTTGTCCCGGTCGGTCACCAAAACTACTCATTGTCAACAATCACCAATGTGGAGGAGTCGACCTATCGCTCAAATGACGAGGTCATGATTGAGTCGACACGTCACTCTGAAACCACGAGAGGTCGATCCGGATGTAGTTATGGTCGACCAAGTCCTCATAGGCAACCTATGCCTCCCGGATCGACAATAACTCGGGGGCCGCTACCACCGCGGCGAGGTTGCGAGATAGTTTGGATGATATGATAGCGAAGAAGCTCCACACCTTTGGGGGGCCGAGGAGAGACAAAGGGTCGAGAAATCATCATTGAAACCTGCGGTTCGAGAGATGGTCGAGTTAGAGGTTGTGGATGAGCTAGAGTCGATGTCACTAACCCTTCCTACCCAGATCAAAAAATTCAAATTGGAAAGCAGCTATCTGTCGAGGAGCGAGCAGAAATCATTGAGCTACTCAAGGAGAGTAATGACGTCTTCGCATGGAGAGTAGAAGACATGAGGGGAATCAAGGAAGAGGTCGCCGTTCACCGACTTGAAGTCAACCCGACCATAAAGCCTAGACCCCAAAAATTGAGAAGTTTTGCTCGTGATAAGGAGGAAGCCATAAAGCGAGGTACAAAAACTTTTAAGTGCCGGGATAATCAAGGAGGCCACTCACACAACGTGGTTGGCCAATGTGGTCATGGTGAAGAAATCAAATGGCAAATGGCGGATGTGTGTCGACTTCACCACTCTAAATCTTGCCTGCCCGAAGGACAGCTATCCTCTTCCAAGAATCGACAAACTAGTTGATTCTATTGCCGGTCACTCCACCCTCAGCTTCCTCGATGCTTATTCAGGATACCACCAGATTAAGATGCACGAAGATGACATTGTGAAAACAGCTTTCCAAGCAGCTGGAGGCATCTCTTGCTATAACATGATGCCACTTTGGATTGAAGAATGCAGGGCGACTTATCAAAGAATGGTGAACAAAGTCTTTGCCTCTCAAATTGGCCGAAACATGGAGGCCTACGTCGACGATATGGTCATCAAAACAAAGGCTGGACATCACGTGGTCGACCTAAAGGAAACGTTCGCCAATTTAAGAGCAAACGACATGAAGCTCAACCCTAGCAAGTGTGTCTTTGGTGTAGCTGCTGGAAAGTTCCTTGGATTTATGGTATCTCAGCGAGGCATATAAGCTAACCCGGAGAAGATCAAGGCTCTAGTCGACATGAAAGAGCCGACCAGTATAAAGGAGATGCAGCGACTTAACGGCAGGGTGGCAGCTCTTGGCCGCTTCATATCTAAGTCAGCGAGAGAGGTCTCTCCCCTTCTTCAAAGCGTTGAGGGGGACGAAAAATTTTGAATGGACGATCGAATGTCATTCGTCATTCCAACAGCTGAAGGATTACCTCGCCACTCCACCTCTCCTGAGTAGCCCGACCACTGGCGAAACCTTGTTTGTGTATCTATCTGTGGGAGACAAGTCAGTGGCAGCTGTCTTGATTAGAGAAGAGGAAGGGCTTCAAAAGCCAGTGTACTACATCAGCAAAGCCTTATCGGATGTGAAGAGCAGATACTACAATGTTGAAAAGGTCGCATATGCTCTAGTCGTAGCTTCAAGGAAGCTGTGAGCTTATTTTTTGGCCCACCCTATCGTGGTACTAACCAATGCGCCCTTGAGAAAGATATTACACAAGCCGGAGAGTTCAGGTCGACTGCTCAATTGGTCAATTGCCCTTACTGAATTTGACATTGAGTATAGACCTCGAAAGGCGGCGAAGGCTCAAGCTCTAGCGAGATTTCTTGGTCGAGCTTACGTTCACCAAGGAAGACGGCGAACGGCGAGCTCCAAGAGAAAACCAAGGGAAAGAGCCGAGTCCCAAGTCGCTACTAATCTACCGATGATTGTTGGAAGGTCTACTCGAGATGGGTCGGCGACCAAGAGTGTCGATGGAGCGGGGATAGTGCTAATTGAACCGAGAATGCAGGACGAGTGTACGAGGAGTCACTAAGGTTCAAGTTTGATGCTTCCAACAACCAGGCTGAATACGAAGCCTTAATAGCAGCCATAGAATACGCCAAGTGTTTTGGAGCAACTAAAATCATGGCTTATTGTGATTCCCAACTAATAGTCAACCAGGTCAGAGGCGAGTACGAGGTGCTTAGTTCCACTTTGATCAAATACTGCGACCTGGTGAAGGAACTAATAAAGGATTTGGAATTCTGGGAGATTCAGAGGATTGGAAGGGAAGACAACGAGCTAGCCGACCTCCTCTCGAAATTAGCCACTTCAGATGAGCCACATGAAGAGCCCATCTCTTTCCTCGAAAATCCGGCTTATGAGAGAATAAAAATTCAGTGTGTAGAGGACACTTCAAGAAATTGGGCTTATGAGAAGTGTTGGATCGAAGAAATGAAGGCGTACATAGAAAGTGGCGAGCTGCCTGACGACGAGAAGAAAGCTCGAGCAATCAAAAAGAAAGCTCCAAGATACGTCATTCAAGGAGGCAATCTGTTCAGAAGATCCTACACTCGACCATTGCTAAAGTGCATCCACCCTCAAGAGGTCTCCCTATTGATACATGAAGTACACAGTGGGATTTGTGGCGGACACCGGGGGCCGGGACTCTTGGCGACAAGTTAATCACTTTGGGGTACTGCGGCGCACATGAGAGGCGATACTCATAACTTTGTTCAACAATGTGATCAATGCCAAAGGTTTGTCAACTTACCTCATATGCCTACCACCGAGCAGACTCCAGTGATTGCAACTTGGCCATTTGACATGTGGGGTGTCGACTTTATTGGACCCTTCCCACCCGCTTGGGGAAACTGCAAGTATGTGATCGTTGCCATAGATTACTTCACTAAATGGGTTGAGGCCAAACCATTAGCTCGCATCACAGAGGAGAATGCTATCAACTTCATTCACGATTTCATTTGGTGTCGGTTTGGTTTTCCTCGAGCCATAGTATCAGACAACGGACTGCAGTTCTCCAGAGCCTTCGAAGCAGAGATGAATCGGGTAGGGATCAAGCATTGGCAATCTTCTGTCGCCTATCCTCAAGGAAATGGGCAAGCTGAAGCAGCGAATAAGCGGATTGTCATGCACTCAAGACGGGACTCGTAGGTCGACGCAACAAGCGGTTGGACGAACTCCCCCTTGCTCTTTGGGCGGTTCGCACAACCACTCGGGGGCTACGGGAAACCCCATTCGCTCTCACATATGGATCAGAGGCCATGGCACCTGCTGAGCTCAGATTTCCTACTGCTAGAGTAACATTCTTCGACCAGGAGCAGAACAACATCAATAGATTGATCGACCTTGATTTAGTCGACGAGAAGCGAGATCGCTTACCTGCGAATGGCCAACTACAAGCAAAGAACCAAGAGTTACCACGACAAGAAAGTGAAAGCAAGGTCGTTCCAAGTGGGTGACTACGTACTAAGGAAGATCGAGGCAACAGGAAGGAGAACCCAACAGAATAAGCTATCTCCTAACTGGGAAGGTCCCTATGTGGTTACTCGAGTCGTCAAGGAAGGAACTTACATGATAGCTCATCCTGGGGGAGAAGAGTTGAAGCATCCTTGGCACGCCACTCACCTCATCAAGTATTACTTTTAGCTTTCAACTTCCAAGTTTAAACCTGTTCTAGTTCTAGTTTCAAATTGATGTAAGCATGTTCCCTACTTCAATAAAAAGCGCAGTTTATTCGATCAAGCATAGTGTTACACCAATCCCAACAAGCTCGACTTTTAGTCAGCTTCGTTTTAACAAGCTCGATTCTTAATCAGCTTTGTTTATCTAACAAGTCCGACTCTTAGTCGACTTCGTTCTAACAAACTCGACTCCTAGTCAGTCTAATTAGCTCGATTCTTAATCAGCTTTGTTTATTTAACAAGTCCGACTCTTAGTCGACTTCGTTCTAACAAACTCGACTCCTAGTCAGTCTAATTAGCTCGATTCTTAATCAGCTTTGTTTATTTAACAAGTCCGACTCTTAGTCGACTTCGTTCTAACAAACTCGACTCTTAGTCAGTCTGTTCTAGTTTAGCTCGATTCTCAATCAGCTTCACTCCTTAAAACAAGTCCGACCTAGGGTCGACTTTGTTCAAATGAGCTCGACCCTTGGTCAGCTTCGATGAGATTAACAGGATCGACTCTTAGTCAACCTTGTTACCAAAAGCCATAAGTCTGAGGTCGACTGAACCTTTACAGGACAAGTCGACCTTAGTCTCAGGGTGGCTCGTTGCCCTACTATATCTAACTCGACACTTACATCAAAAGCATACAACATGCAAGAAAGAGAAGTCAGTTACGATTAAACATAAGTAAGTCTCCCAAAGTGGGCCAAGACTTATTCGATTAAAGCTACAAAAGTACTATGCCTCCCAAAAAATAGGGCCAAGGCATCTAAGCATTCATAAAGCCAAAAAACAAGAAATGTTTGGGACTTGTTCATTACATAACCATCAGTTTCAAAATTCAATCTGTGGGATCGCCTTGACCTGACCAGCTGGTAGCCGCTTGTTTATCTACGGTTTCCTCCTGGCTGCTTTGAGGCCAATTGGTTTACCTGACTCAGAAAACCCATGTCTTGGAGTATCACCATCAAAGGCTGGTGAGTCAGGCTCTTCAAGCTCGGCTAAGATGGTACTATAATTAACTTGAGCGACAGGAGGAGGAGTCCAAACTTCAGCTTCGGCGGCCGCGTCATCTTTAGCTATGATTTCCAAGTCATTATCATTGTAAGGCACCAAGCTATGTCCCGGTCGAGCCGCCGTATTATAGGGATCTTCTGCAGCCCATTGGGCAAGTTGTTCAACTGAGATATCGAAAGCAGAATCCACTATAATACGTCGAGCCATGTGAGCTCGACCTACATCCCAGAAGGCGACGGCTTCCTTGGTGACATGAGCATGGAGCTCGTCACTTTCTTTATAAGCTTTCGCGGCTTCATCTTTGGCAACCTTCACGGCATTGTTCGGTTCCGGCTCCCATTGTTGTCGGCGGCATTCGGTTCCTCCTGTTTCTTGGCCAAGGTAGCTGGAACCTCCTCAGTTTGTTGCTTTGCCGGCTCAAGATCAGCCGTCATCTTCTTTTTCTCCTCCTTGAGACGGGCGAGTTCACTTTGTTGGCCTCCCCAAGCTCTTCCAAGCCTCCTCCTTCAATTTGATTTCATTATCCTTCAAAAGTTTCAAAGTGTCATAAGAGTTATCCAAGTCAGTACTCCTCCTTCAGTTTGTCAAACTCTCCTTTCAACTTTGTATGGTCTTCTTTCAACTGAGCTTGATCACCCTCCAGCTTCCCCAATTCCTCGTTCTTACGAGCCAACATAGTCTTGGCCAGCTTCTCCTGCTCCTCTGCCGCCTTCCAATAAGTGGTGGCTAAGTCAATCATGGCAAGAGACTGAAATAACGAGTAGATACTGAGGGTCGAGATCAAATGAAAAGAAAGAAAGAGAAAACGGCAAGAGGAACGAGTACATTAAAAGCTCGAGGGTTACCTCGGAGGAAGCCGGCCCAACTCGAGCTCGACAAGCACGGAGTCAATGGCTTGTTGGTAAACTCTACGATTAGGTCTGATCGGCTCCTCTCTGACAATCACCTGGCCATATTCCAGTGCGGATACTCTCTAGGCAAGCTGTTGATCTGGTCAAAGGAGTCACATCACTCGGCTTCAGCAACCCGATTACGAATCAACTCGTCATATGAAACTTGAATAGGGGAAGCATGTGGACTTCGACTCCGGTCTCCATTGGCTCGCTAGCACCGAGCTTGATTGGATGTCGAGCTTACTATTGATGGCCCAATCTTAATCCTCTTGCTTAGAGGGGCAGTATCATCTTCATCATCCTCCTCCTCATCTAACTCGATCACGGGTGATTTGGCCTTGGAAGCTTTTTTGGTTTTGGCTTTGGCTTTGGATTGGCACGAGTCTGGTCTTTCTAGTCTCCCTAGCGGCTCCACGGCTTGATCGAGATATGTCGACTTCTTCGGCGTCGACCTCTTCCATTCCTTGAGCGACGTCTCCAACTTGGTCCCCCTCCCGGTTCCTCGGGATTCTCCTCCACCGGTATAGAATTAACGGGGTCCACGTCCACGATCTGCAAAATATCATGACGGAGAACACCCCCTCTCTCCCGATGTTCTTTAGCATTGGTGCTCATAACTTCTCTTGCTCTTCTGATGTCAATGGTTCGGCCCATACTCGCTTCTTGCTCAGGAGTTAAAACTGCACCAAAGTTAAAATGATCAAGGTATTGGTTGACATACAAAATTTCTGCATACGAGCAAAAAGTTCTATGTACGAATTAAATATGTGTGAGCTAATTATTCTACATACGAGCAAAAAGTTCTATGTACAAATCAAGTTCACAGATAAATAGTTAGCAAAGGTAGGAGGGATCAAGGTACAGTGAATGGTCGAGTTCTTACCCCCGAAATGTTCTACCCGCTCCTTACAATAGTTGGCAGTCTTCTTACAAAAGTGGCACTCTTTCCCAAATCTGAATCGAGCTCCCTCATGGGTGACCCAATCTGGATATCTTTGACACCTAACTACTGGAACCATGGGCACTACCTCTCCTTCACCGACCATCAATCCAGCTCGGATAAAATTATTCTTGTTGGTTCCCAGGGCATCCCAACTGATAGCTCCCTTTTTGGTAAACTCCACCAACTTCTTGCGCAAATCATTATGCCAATAGGGGGCCCAGTAGTTATTCTCATCTACCCCGATCGTATCGGCTGGGCAAGGGAAATTCCCATCCTCTTCTACTTTCCACCACCACCACGTAAGAGTTCCATCCACTAGCCTTACCAGGAAGATTGGCAAACAGTTTGGGAGACTTTGGCTTGGAAGGAGTACTTATACCACTATCTTTATCAAACTTAATGCTAAAAAACTCCTTAAACACCCTCATGCAAGGCTCATACCCTAAGAATCTACAAACCATAATGAAGCAAACCAGTACCCTACAAGTGTTGGCTCCTAGCTGAAGTGGCAAGGCATCTGTGCACTCTAAGAACTCATTTATGAAAGGGTCAAGGGTAATCTCAAACCAGCTTCGAATTGGCCATAGTAGAAGGCCACCTTGGTAGAATACTCCTCGTAGGTGTCCCCAAATTGGTTAAAGAAATCCCCCCTGCTATACAAAGTAACACTAAATTCCTTCCTATCAACCTCACAAAAGTCATGTATCATGCTCAAGCGAGATGGAAAATTCTGCTTCCCTCTAACTGGCCTTGGGGGAACATAACCCCTTTCATTCCTGCCCGGCACCACAGCAGTCTCAAAGGCATCAACAATACGTGGGCTTGATGAGGTCGATGCATGGGCTTCTCCTTGAGTCTCCATATTTGTACAAGAAGAAGGGGAAACAGGGGAATCAGTTCTACATGAAGTCTCAGGAGTCCTAATAGACGCACTAAGGGCGACCTAGATTCCCAGGAATCCAATTACATTTCTAAGGAAGGAAGGTTTATGGGGGCCCTGAACATAGAATACGGCAATATGGTCGAGAAGCTCATGAAAGAGGTGAAAGGGCTCAACCCTTGGGTCGTTCGTTCCTAAGATACCTAAACTCTCTCCCATAGGCAAGGTCAATTCAGTAAAGTGTAAGCCCCAACGGGTCAAAATCGAAGTGCATTCCTCAATGGCTATCTCCCTCCACTCTCCGTTCAAATGTTTATAAACCCTACGGTTGACATTACAGTACCCATACCAAGCCCCAGGTTCGGTGCTAAAGGTCCTAGCCATGGCGGAATTGTAAAATTACGGAAATAAAACCCTAATACTGAGAGGCAAGAAAGATACCTTAAAAGTAGCTCGAGTGAAGAAAGATTACAGACGAAGATGATTGATTTATCCGATTGCCCTCTTCGCTATTTTCGCCAGAATTCAAGGAACCAGAGACAGCAAAAGTTGTAAATGGAGAAGGATTCTTGAATTTATATCTTCTTGAATTGGAAAGGGCAAAGGGAAATTCAAAATTAATTTTCCTAATTAATTACGGAAAGCTTGATTTCTAGGCGGACTCTCAAACGTCAAAATTGTAATCATTATGGCAAAAACGGCGCTCCTTCATCTTTGGCCAGGTACATCGCAGAGCGTCCGAGGATCGTGCCACGTCACCTTGGGTCGACTAACCCTCAGAACGAGTAGAGACCTTCGAGTAACAACAATTGCCATCAAAAATTTCCTTAACTTCCTAGTCGACAAAGTCAACTCGAAAGTTGGGGGCCACTGAACATACCAAAAGTGTCGAGTTGGGCCAAGTAAGCAAAGCCCAATCCTCATGGCAACCATTGCCCCAACGTATCCAGGGGGCCAGGTCCAATCAATGCAAGGCCCAAAGCCCATACCAAATATCAGTCGACTAAGTCCAACGTCCGACCTATTAGGTCCCGACATAACTTAGTCCGACCTTACAATTCAGACTCTAATACGGGTACGATCAATGCTCTACCCGTCAGTCAGGTCGACCTTTCTTCAAGTGGCGACCTCGACCTAATCACTCAAGCTTCGAGCTAGCTAAGGTAGACGTACATGGTCCAATCTTTCCATAACCGCATCCCTATAAATCAGGGACAGTTTCAGGCACGTTCTCATGACAAGTAACTGCCGCTAGAATCTCGGAGCACATATCGCTCCACCAAAAATACAACAACCATCACATATAAATACATCATCACTACCAACGGTGCAAAGGTAACTGTCATTTTGTTATCTGAATTCATTATTCAATACATTTTGTGCTATATACAACCGTTATCTTACTCTCACGCCCGAGCGTCTTCGCCGGAGACACATCCGGCTAGTCGTGGGTTCTGATTTCAGGTCAAGGAGCCAGGTGATTAGTCCTGCCACGTGGAGGATTACTGATAAGCACAATTCCTGCAGCATCAATTATTATTATTATTATTATTATTATTATTATTATTATTATTATTATTATTATTATTATTATTATTATTATTATTATTATTATTATTATTATTATTATTATTATTATTGTTTTTATTATTATTATTATTATTATTATTTGAATTGAGGACAGAATAGTAATTTGGGTTTGAGTCCAATGGAATGAATTTGATGGAATTGATCATTCCTCGCATTTTTGGATGGAATGAAAATCCATTCCAAGGAATGGAATTTCATTCCTTTTGGAATGGAAAATTTTTCAAAAAAATGAACCAAACATGCTCAATGAAAAAGTCAAAAGGAATTGTCCATTTCATTCCCCCACTTTCCCTCACTTTACCACGAACCAAATGCCCCCTAAGCTTATACCTTCTTTACAAAAATTGCGATCTCTCCCTTTCTATACCTCGTAACAATGAATCATTTTTTTTTATATGAAAGCAGGCACATTGATATTTTCAACGAATACTTTTACGCCTTTCGGAACCTTCTTGATCAATACAACCTTTCTTCAAAGCTGACTGAAAATCTGATTCTGCATAGTCTAAAAATCTGCTTCGTTGAATATGTTTGTCTGACCTTTATTTTACCCTTCATTGGATTTGTTCCCAATAGATACTCCCGCGTCAGTAAATATCTAAAGTAATTATTTGTAATTCAACTAGTGTAACATCCGTGTGATGCACGGAACGTTACTTGTATAAAAACATATGAGTTGAACTTAAATTTATAGGAAATTGAATATTTTTTATAAATTATGAAATACTTCCTTAAAGACTACATTGTCAGTACATACATCAGATATGGAAGTATATTTTTTAAAGTATTTAGAAAACTAAATGCTTTAAAAAATATATTTCTTTAAAAATTATAATCTTCATTTCAAAAATAAATAATGTCATATTTTGAGACGAATGTACTAACATTACAAACATTAATTTTAGAGGCGAATGAAGTAGTATCTCAAATAAATACTTTAAAAAATATACTTCTATAAAAAATTATAATCTCCATTTCAAAAATAAATAATGTCATATTTTGAGACGAATGCACTAACATTACAAACATTAATTTTAGAGGCGAATGAAGTAGTATTAATTTTTAAAATATTCATTGGGACGAAGGAAGTAATGCTCATTTTTTTGGATAAAAAATGTAGTATTATTTTTTTATCATACGTGTGTCGTCGAAAGTAATATTTATTTTTGAAATGATTAATATAATTTTTTATAGAAGTATATTTTTTAAAGTATTTATTTGAGATGGAAAAAATAATATTTCTATTTAGTTTTCTTTATTAATAATTATTATTTTGTAATTTAAAGTGAGACGAAATTTGTACGTTTGGTTTGAATCGGTTGTGACCGATTTGGATCGGATCGGTCACACACACACTTTACCAATTTGAAGAATCAGTAATTCATGTCGGTCAACATCGGTAAGAAGCCAAGCCTGTGATTGTTTTCTTATTTTCCTTATCTTTTTGTTTCTCTTTTTCTGTTTCTTCTTTCTCTTTCTTTCTTTCTTCTGTCTCTTTCTTTTTTTCTTTTTCTTTTTTATTTGCAAAAAACTTGTAAAAAACACGCTATTTTCAAGCTTAGAAAAAAACGTGTTTTTAGAAGACGTCGACTCTTCCCCTCGCTTGCGAAATTGTAATCAACGGCACAACTTTCATACAAATTGAATCACCGAAATTCCGTGTCGATTTCTACTCCGGACGGCACCCCTCCGCCACCGCCGCCGGGACTACCCAATAAACCCAAAGTACCGTCCATATCAAGATTTTAGACAGAGAAATTGAAAATTGAAGTTGCAAAATTGATGAGAAAATGAAGAAGATAGAAAGGGGAAATGAAGGTAGTGGTGATGGGAATGGTGATTGTGGGACCCATATGTCTGGTTTGTGCGCCTCACCATTATCATCGTTTTCTCCTAAACTTGCCAGTGCTAGGAAGGAAGGAGTTAGTTGGATAATGATTTTGGGATTTTGAGAAGCCAATCCTCTGCGTGATGGGTTGGTGGACTGGGTAATTAGATGCCAGTTTATGTGTTGTGGAGTGCCAATGCATGTGTTTTGGAGTGCCAGTTCATGTGTTTATGAGTGCCAGTGCTTGTGTTTTTGAGAGCCAGCAAAAATTATTACCAGTGTTTTTTAGTGCCAGTGTATGTGTTTTTGAGTGTCAGAGCATGTGTTTTTGAATGCCAGTGCATGTGTTTTTGAATGCCAGTGCTTGTATTTTTGAGAGCCAGCAAAAATGTTAGTGCAACAAAGTGCCAGTGTTAGTGTAACAGAGTGCCAGTGTGAAGAGTGCCAGTTCATGTATATAAAAGTGCCCGTGTAAAAAGCGTCAGTGTCAGTTTAACAAAGTGCCAGTGTTTGTTTACACTGGCACTTTGTTAAAATGGTACTGGCACTTTTTTACACTGGCACTTTGTTACACATTCACTGGCACTTTGTCACACTGGCACTTTGTTAAACAGGAACTGACATAAATGGGGAAATACAAAACACGTTTTTCCTAAATGCAAAAAAAAAAGCGTTTTTCATAAGACCAACTCCTTTTTTATTTTGATTATATTTTGATTTTCCTTCTCTTTCTCTTTCTCTTTCTCTGTTTCCCCTCTTTCTTTCCTTCTTTTCTCTTTCTTTCTTTTTTTCTTTCTTTCTTTTTCTTTTTGATTTTGATTATATTTTGAGGCGAATGAAGTAATATTAATATTTAAAATATTCATTGGGATGAAGGAAGTAATATTCATTTTTTTGGACAAAAAATGTAGTATTACTTTTTGGTTATTCATTTTGAGTCGAAAGTAATATTTATTTTTGAAATGAATAATATAATTTTTTATAGAAGTATATTTTGTAAAGTATTTATTTGAGATGGAAAAAATAATATTTCTATAAAAAATTATAATCTTCATTTCAAAAATAAATATTACTTTCGACTCAAAATGAATAACCAAAAAATAATACTACATTTTTTGTCAAAAAAAGAACATTACTTTCTTCATCCCAATGAATATTTAAAAAAATAATACTACTTCATTTGCCTCAAAAATTAATGTTTGTAATGTTGGTGCCTTCGTTTCAATATTTGACATTAATTTTTTAAACAAATGACGTAATATTTTATAAAATATTCATTGTTAATTTTAACCAATAATGTGGTGACTCTTTTTTGTGCAAAAATCAGTTATGTGACCAGTATGAAATGAAAGTCCCTTCTTGGCCTTTATCGATTCCATCTCTTGGCTTGGTCAATCGATATGAAATGAAGTCCCTTATGAAATGAATTCCCTTGGCCTTTACCAATTCCATACCATGGCCTTTACCGATTTGGTCAACCGATCGGTCATACTTTTATATAATTCCATCCCACAACCGATTCAAAAATAGGGTACAACCGATCCAAATTAAATCAAATGAACAAACTCCGTCTCACTTTAAATTACAAAATAATAATTATTAATAAAGAAAACTAAATAAAAATATTATTTTTTCCATTTCAAATAAATACTTTAAGAAATATACTTCTATAAAAAATTATAATCTTCATTTCAAAAATAAATATTACTTTCGACTCAAAATGAATAATCAAAAAATAATACTACATTTTTTGTCCAAAAAAATGAACATTACTTTTTCCATCCCAATGAATATTTTAAAAATTAATATTACTTTCTTCGTCTCACTTTAAATTACAAATTAATAATTATTAATAAAGAAAACTATATAGAAATATTATTTTTTCCATCTCATATAAATACTTTAAAAAATATAAATTTCAAAAATAACTCACATTTAAAATTATTTTCCAAAATGAACTAACTTTTTATAACTCACATTTAATTCCAACAGTCATATGTATTAAAGAAATGGTTTGACAAACTTTTTAGTTTGTCAGTTTGTCAAACCATTTCTTTAATCAACTTTGTCAAACCGTTTGTCAAACCGTTTGTTTAATCAAATTTGTCAAACTTTCATCGGTAATCAGTAGTGAATCGGTTGAAGGCTGTACACATCGGTTGATTTTTTTTTTATAACCGATTGTTTTTTTTTCTAATCGATTGTTTTTTTTCTTTTTGCTAACCGATTGTTTTTTTTTTCTAACTGATTGTTTTTTTCCTTTGGCTTTTTACTAACCGATGGTTTTTTTTTCTTTTTGCTAACCGATGGGTTTTTTTTTTCTTTTTGCAAAATCGATTGTGTTTTTTTTTTCTTTTTTGGCTGACCGATTGTTTTTTTTTTCTAACCGATTGTGGCCTTGGTTTTAGACCGATTGTTTGTTTGATTTTTTTTAATGACCGATTGTGGTCTTGGTTTGTTTGGATCGGTTGTGGGTTGGAGCCTGGTTTGGATCGGTCATCCACTTATTATTGACCGATCACCATGTCAATAATTTACCGATCCTTGATTTACCGATCGTTGTGATTGGCCAATTCTAGCAATGTCACGGCCGAATGATTATGCTAACCTTGACCAAGGCCTCATTATATATCAAGGCAAGGTCATTTCACTTTCTTTTTCTATCGATGTGGAAATTGAGATATCCTTAAAGGCAAGGCCATTTCACTTTCTTTTCCATATTATATCTTCAATTTTGCCACGCTTGGAAATTACTAAATTGCCCTTGGCGAATGAGCGCCAATACAAAGAATGTCCTCCTTTTATATACTCCCTCCGTCCCAAGAAAAGTGTCGCCATTTTAGGCCCGGCACGTAAATTAAGGAAAAAAGTGGGAAGAAAAAATGTTGTGAGTGTAATTTGAAAAGAGGAGAGAGAATTAGTGGAGGAAATAGTAAATTTAAAAAGTGTTGTGAGTGTAATAGTGTTTTAGGAAAGAGAATGAGTGGAGGGAATAGTGAGTGGGTGTAATAAAATATTAATAAAACATTTCCATTTTAGGAAAGGTGACGCTTCCAACGGGATGCCATTTTGGATAAAAAGTGACGGATTTCCTGGGACGGAGGGAGTATAGTACATGTCCGTGTCCAAGGACATGGTTTTTTTTTTAATTTTTTTTTAAAGGGCAAAATGGGAAAGAGACAAATGTATGAGGGCAAAATGAAAAATTCGCCGCTTGGCACTATTCATAGCACTGTAGCAAATCACTCTAATTTATCCTATAGATAGATTAATTGATTTAATAAATAAAGAAGACGAAAGGGGGAGTACTTCACCATTACAATTAGCATACCGAATAACTCAAATGAGTGGAAGGATGTTACGTTTAGGGTTCTAAATCAAATTGGGGGCGACCGTTAGATTTGAATAAAGTGTTACGTTGTCGTTTTGAGTTAGTAGTGCGTCGTCGTTTCAATTATTAGCCATTAGTTATTAATAGCTTAACTACGTTGTTTCATTGTAATAGGGAATATTGGTTGTTAGCAATACGGTGTCGTTGTGTAAGCTTGCCGTTGTTGTCGTTGCTGTGCACATGGCTATGGCGTTATATGGTGGAAGCGTGCCCATGTGCAACTTATGAAATGAATTAAACCAATTTCTCTCTCCCTCTCGTCTCTCTCTCTCTATCATCTATCTATCATCCTCTCTATCCTTCTAATCTTCTCTATCTCTCTGAAAACTCTACTCATTTCCAAATTAATTCCTTAATTTGAGAATTGAGTTCTAACTCTGTTCTCGGTCATAACAAATCTGGTATCAGAGCTTTCTCTTTCCTGGATTTTCATATTCATAAGATGGTGGATACAAGGACGCAATCGTTGGAAGCTAACCTCAAGGTTTGTGAGGAAAGGATTCGTAATTTAGTGGCTAATCAGGAGCAGACAAAGGTGGAATTGAAGGATGAACTGCTGCAAAACACAACAGAATTGAAAGGTGAGATGAACGCGATGAAGGAATCAATGGACAAGGAGTTTGAAGGCATTCATGGAGTATTAGCAGGCATACAAGATCTCCTCATGGCCAAGGACAAATCAGTGGAGGGAGAAAAACAATCCAAGGCCTCTAGCAGCATGGGATCTATTTTGGGAGCTTTTCCAAATCATGGCAAGAGTAAAGGGCTAGGGGAGAAACCAAGTGGGGACGTGAATGGGAAGAAGCAGGCTGAGATGAAGCATGCTGAGACTTATTTCGTGGTAGATGAGACTGAATCCCCACAAGGAAAGAGGTACGAAAAGGTTGAATCTAATAAAACTGTAAATGATGCATATAAGAAGTACTTGAAGTTGGAATTCCCTAAGTTTTCAGGGGTAGACCACAAGGGATGGTTAAGGAAGTGTTATAAATTTTTTAAATATAGAGAGGTACCTGATTGTGATAGGGTTGAATTGGCCACTATGCATTTTGAAGGGAATACTGAGTATTGGTATCAAAATTATAATGAGGAGATTGATGAATTGTCTTGGAAGGACTTTACCAATATAATTGCAGTCAGATTTGGCCCACAAGCATATGAAAACAATGAAACAGAATTTTTGAAATTAATTCAGACTGGCTCTGTTGGGGAATATCAAGATAAGTTTGAGGAATTAAGGGCAATGATGAGAGTTGAGAACCCCCAGCTGACTGAGAGATTTTATGTGAAGAATTTCATAGGGGGGTTGAAGGAGGATATACGGTTTAGAGTGCAATCTCAGTTCCCTCGGTTGTTGACACAGGCAGTGAGTTTGGCAAGATTAGAGGAGTCTCATAATGAAGTTCAATTCAAAAAACACAAATACTATTCTCCTAGAACTACCCCCTCTTTCAATAATATTCCCCAAAGTGCCAAGAGCATTCCACAATCCTATTCTTCCCCTTCCAAATCAGTTATCTCAAGCACAGCTAGTAAACCTTCCTTTACTAGCAGTAAACCCACAGCCCAACCAGCAAAACATTCCTATCCCATTAAATACTTATCACCTGCTGAGATGCAAGCAAGAAGAGACAAGGGCCTATGTTACAATTGTGATGAGGTGTTCAAGCATGGGCATATATGCAAGAACAGGCAGATATTTATGATTAGATTGGAGGAGCCAGAGGAAGAGGAAGAGTGGCATGATACATGTGACAAACAGGAAGGGGAGGACAGTGAAGTTCCACAGGAAGGTATGGAAATATCCTTGCATGCTCTCTCTGGTAACTCTGGATTGCAAACACTCAAATTGACAGGGCTGGTTGGTAAGAAGTTGTTTACTGTGTTGGTGGACAGTGGTAGCACTCATAACTTTATAGATGAGAAGACTGCCATGAGGTTGAGATGTGTAATAGAGCCTACCAATGAGATACCTGTAGTGGTGGCTGATGGGAGCACCATATGTAGTAAGGGCAAGTGTAAGAGTTTTCAATGGAGAATGCAAGGGATACCATTTGAGTCAGACATGAAAGTCATCAATTTGGGTGGTTGTGATGCAGTGTTAGGGATACAATGGCTGAGAAATTTAAGCCCTGTTACATTTGATTTTAAGGAGATGTCAATGGGATTTTATAGGGATGGAAAGCAGTTGGTATTGAAGGGAGTAACTGACTTAGTGGCTCTGAGATTCATGAATGCTCAGACAGCTAGTAAGAACTTGCAATTTCACTCCTATGGTGTTGTAGTACAGCTATATTCATTGTCAATAAGCTGTAATCAGGAGAAAATTCAGCCCCAAATTGCCACTTTGCTAGATGAATTTCATGATGTTTTTGAAGAACCAAAGGGGTTACCTCCTATTAGAGAGTTTGATCATGGTATTCCATTGAAAGAAGGGTGCCAACCTGTTAACAAAAGACCATATAGGTGTCCTCATTTTCAGAAAGCTGAAATAGAGAAAATAATCACTGAGTTGTTGAATAGTGGGGTGATCCAAAAGAGTTGTAGCCCATTTGCATCCCCAGTATTGCTAGTGAAGAAGAAAGATGGGTCATGGAGAATGTGTATTGACTACAGAGAGTTGAATCAGTTGACCATCAAAGACAAGTTTCCAATACCTGTCATTGATGAGTTGTTGGATGAGCTACATGGGTCAAGATACTTCACTAAGTTGGATCTTAGGTCAGGATACCACCAAATCAGAGTTAAACAGGAGGACATTCACAAGACTGCTTTCAGAACACACAGTGGGCATTTTGAATTCAAAGTGATGCCATTTGGCCTCACCAATGCCCCAACTACCTTTCAAGCCCTAATGAACACTGTGTTCAGTGATTATATGAGGAAGTTTGTGTTGGTTTTCTTTGATGATATATTGATATACATCCCTAGCTTGGAAGAACACTTGGTCCACCTGAGGAAAACTTTGGACAGACTAAGGGAACATGAATTGTTTGTTAAGAGAAGCAAGTGCAGCTTTGGCCAGACTGAGGTGGAATACTTGGGCCATATTATCACTGAAAGGGGAGTTTCCACAGACCCTTCGAAAGTAGAGAGTATGCTAAAATGGCCAACCCCTACCACAGTGAAGAGTTTAAGGGGATTCTTGGGTTTAACTGGGTACTACAGAAAATTCATTAGACACTATGGGGTGATAAGCAAGCCACTGACAAGGTTGCTTCAAAAGAACGCATTCAACTGGGATAAGGAAGCAGAAGGAGCATTTCAAAAGCTCAAGGGAGCTATGACTACTGCCCCTGTTCTCGTAATGCCTGATTTTACTCAAACATTCATTGTAGAAACAGATGCATGCTATAATGGGGTGGGAGCTGTGCTAATGCAGAATGCAAGACCTATTGCTTTTTTAAGCAAGGCCTTGGGACCAAAACACTTGGGACTATCAACCTATGAGAAAGAATTTTTGTCTATTCTTTTGGCTGTCGAAAAATGGAGGCATTATTTGTGTGGGCAAACATTCCAAATAAGGACTGATCATGAGAGTCTCAAATACCTTATGGATCAGAAGGTAACAGGGGTACTTCAACAAAAATGGATCTCTAAATTGTTGGGGTATGACTACACCATAACCTACAAAAAGGGGTGGAGAACAAGGTGGCTGATGCTTTATCAAGGTTATATGAGGATATTGGAACTGTCGAATGCAGGGCAATAACAGTGGTACAGCCTAGTTGGGTTGCTGAGGTGTTAGAAAGTTTAGAAGGGGATGCTGAAATTCAGAAAATCATGGAGGGTTTGATCATTGATGAGGAAGCACACCCTGATTACACTTTTAAACAGGGAGTTTTAAGGTACAAGGGAAAGCTGGTTATTGGGAATAAGGGGGATCTAAGGCAGAAAATAGTCACTGAGCTGCATAATTCTCCTTTGGGGGGTCATTCAGGTATTCAAGGGACAACTAAGAGGGTCTTACAGAATTTCTACTGGCCTGGGATGAAGAGTGATGTGCAAAGATGGATTGCTCTATGTGAAGTTTGCCAACAACATAAAACTGAGACCACACACCCTGCAGGTATGTTACAACCTCTCCCTATTCCAAGCAAACCTTGGGCAGACATAGCCCTAGATTTCATTGAAGGGCTGCCTCTATCACATAATTGGGATTCTATCTTAGTAGTGGTTGATAGACTCACTAAGTATGGCCATTTTATCCCTCTCAAGCACCCCTACACTGCCTATTCTGTAGCAAAGGTCTTCCTAGACAATGTGTATAAGTATCATACAGAGACAAAATCTTCTTGAGTCAGTTTTGGCAATCTTTATTTTCCTTACTGGGGACTACATTGAATTTGAGCACTGCATATCATCCACAAACTGATGGCCAAACTGAGAGGCTTAACAGATGCTTGGAGCAGTATTTGAGGTCTTCTACAAGTGCAAAACCTAGGCAATGGGTCAACTGGTTAACTCTTGCTGAGTAGTGGTATAATACCAATTATCACACTGCTTTGAAAATGACTCCCTTCGAAGCATTATATGGTTACCCTCCCCCACAAGCTACATTTAGTCATGAACAATACTCAAAGGTGGAAGCAGTAAGTGATTTCCTCAAGGAAAGAGACAAGCAGATCAAAACACTAAGGGAGACATTGAAGGAAGCTCAACATCGAATGAAATAACTCACAAACAAGAAAAGAACTGAAAGAGAATTTCAAGTTGGAGATTGGGTTTACCTCAGGTTGCAGCCTTACAGACAAGTCTCACTAGCATTGAGGAGGAATATGAAGTTATCACCAAAATACTTTGGGCCATTTCAAGTCATTGCAAAGGTGGGCATGGTAGCTTACAAACTGAATTTGCCACCTTCTTCAAAGATACACCATGTATTCCATGTCTCTTTGTTGAAACGGAAAATTGGGGATCAAGTGACTGTAAATCCATCATTACCGTACGTGGGTGAAGAAGGACAATTTCTGGTGGAACCTTTGGCAATCTTAGACAGACGCATAGTGAAGAAGGGGAACAAGCCAGCTGCCCAGGTATTGATTCAATGGACAAATGCTCTACCTGAAGACGCAATGTGAGAAGATTGGCCAGTCATTGCTGCAAATTTTCCAAATTTCAACCCTTGAGGCAAGGATTGTCTGAGGATGGGGGAATGTTACGTTTAGGGTTCTAAATCAAATTGGGGGCGACCGTTAGATTTGAATAAAGGGTTACGTTGTCGTTTTGAGTTAGTAGTGTGTCGTCGTTTCAATTATTAGCCATTAGTTATTAATAGCTTAACTACGTCGTTTCATTGTAATAGGGAATATTGGTTGTTAGCAATACGGTGTAGTTGTGTAAGCTTGCCGTTGTTGCCTTTGCTGTGCACATGGCTATGACGTTATATGGTGGAAGCGTGCCCATGTGCAACTTATGAAAGAGCAAGTTTTGGGAGAAACTAGTTTTTTCATAAATTATAAAAAATTTACTTTTTTTCTATTTGCAAGTAGTTAGTGAATATTTAGGAACAGTTTATAAAACATGACTTTTTATAACTTAAGTTTAAAAAGGAGAAACTAGTTTCCCCAAAAATCTTGCGCTTATGAAATGAATTAAACCAATTTCTCTCTCCCTCTCGTCTCTCTCTCTATCATCTATCTATCATCTTCTCTATCCTTCTAATCTTCTCTATCTCTCTGTAAACTCTACTCATTTCCAAATTAATTCCCTAATTTGAGAATTGAGTTCTAACTCTGTTCTCGGTCATAACAAAGGATAAACAAACCCTGGCAGGAATTGGGGATTTGCTGCATAACGCATAAACCCTAGGCACACAACACATATAATACACTTATGAGTGTGGGAAATTGGCATCGTTTCCGAATCCTGGCTCAGTCACCATCTGCGAAATCAACAGAGACCTCAGTTTCCAGCTTCTCCCCCTTTTTACTACATTCTCTATCTTGATTTTAAATTGAAGTTGTTCTTCTTATAATCTGCAGTCAACGCAGACAGCCTCACCTCTGATCAATGCAAAGAAACTTCCGGCAATGCTCTTGTTATCTTCCCCCCTTTGCTATTGTGCTTCCTTTGTGTGTGTTTGTTTGTTCATTGATTTCTTGCTCTATTTATTAGTCACTGATAATGCTAGTCTTAATTGTAGGGAGTTGTATTCAGTCCGGTTCCATTTCAGTCCAATTACCTGGTGCCATCGAGTCCGAAGGGCGCCACATAACAGAAGGGTATAACCGCATCCCTTCAGTTGTTCTTCGGTGGTTATCTAGCAAACTGGTGTGTCCCCAATCACGTGAGTACTTTTATTGTGTTAACAATTTGTTTGTGCTAACTTGGGTGGTGTTATATTCTTGATTGTGTTTCGGATATGGGGAGAGCATTAACAGTGTCCTTGTATTAAGTAGACTTTGATGATCAACAACTAGTTTTGGCTAAAACTGATTAGGTCTAGTCTTGAATGAGTTTTGATTGTCTTATGTCCTCTTTACTCGCCTTTTTGCCTCTCGCTAGGCAAGAAATGTGATTGCTTCGGTTCACATCTTCGGTGTTTTTTTTTTTTGGGGGGGGGGGGCTTCAGAGGTGTTGAACCGTCCCCTCTCGCTTTACCTTGGCCCAGGTGAGCCTGGCGTTTGCCTTCAGTAACTATGATATAGCTATGTGAGGAAAAGTAATAGGGGATAGCAAACATCTCTTTGGAGGGATAGTGGGTATGATGGATGTTTATGGGATTCTCTCTATTTGTTAGTCCATTTTAAGAAATGAGTTTGAGGAAAGGAGTTAGAAGTTGCTATCTCATTTTAAGAGTTATAAGCTAACAAATGGGTCGAACTTGGTCCAGCAGCATTTTTCCTTGTTTAAACTATGGAGTATCAATTGTCAACTATGATCTCTACTCCATTTGCTTGTGAATTAGATTGTGAATGAGGTTCAATTAGTTCATTTAAGGGTTTGTATGGATAGTAAAGGAAGAGTCTTGTGATTGCTCATTTTTCATGACTTGAGGAAGAGACTTAGACTTAGAAGATTGAAAGTCAAGAAGAAAGGTTTCTCAATCCTTATATTTTGCAAATGTTGTATCCCTCAAAAGAAGGTCAGCTGAACTATGATTTGCTTATCAACAAAGGTAGTTATGTGGACGTCACAAACTCTTAGTGTGTGGATGCCGAATGGTAACTCTTGCTCCTTTACTGTCTTGAAGAGTATCCATAAAATACACTTGGTTGCTTTCTCATCCAACTTCCTGCTATTTTGACTGTGAACATGAATAAATGAAGCACACCCAAATGCCCTAGCAAAAAGATGGTTGTTACCCTAATATCTAGATAAAACTGAGACGATATCTCCATGGACTTTTAAGGTCTAACATCGTAGATGGTAATCGGTTTATGAGTTTATGCCTGTAATGAGCGCTGTCTCTAATAATTTTTGAGCACTTTCCTGAAAGAGCAACGTTTGGGTAGCGTTTTTTCTTTCAGTAACTCCTGTTGTGGAATTACTCACAAGATGACTCGTGGATAATCCTATTTGTTGGGGTAATCCTATTTGTTGGAATAATGTGAAAAGGGTTCTGTTGAAATAATACTTTTTATCATCTGACCTAAACCTTATTTGACCCTAATTGATTCTTGATCACTGAGAAAAAGATTGGGAAGAGATCAAGTGCATCAGATTGAACCTAAGCAAATATCCAGTTATCTCTTTTACTTTCATCTATGAATGAAATGAGGCAAAACTAATATTTTGGTCACTTAACTATACATGTTTTTCAAATGTGGTCACCAATGTTTTTTTTTCAATGTCATCATCCAAGTACACATTTTTCGCAATCTCCTTACTCTGTTAATGTAACTGTCAAATATTTAACAGATGTCGGTCATGTGATGGTATCATGGTAACACCCATTAAATAATCAAAGTCTGTTAGTGGAGTTAATCAACGAAGCACATTGGGCTAGCAAATGACGAAATTACCCTATTCTTCGACCTCCATAATAAAAGCCCACTGCATCTTCTTCTCATTCTATCCAAACTACCCATTTCCAATTTCTTCCTAACCACCTCTCCTCCCGCGCCGTTCCTCACTTCAGCGATGAATTGTGTAAGTTTGTTTCTTTAGATTTCAACCCATCTCCATCTCGATTCCTCTGTCTCCTTGCCTTCTCCATCGATAATGGTTGCTCCGTCTCTCTTTCTCCCTTAAATTTCTCTGAATTTCCGCTATACCAGACAACAACTATTCAAATTTAGTCAAAAATCCCAGCTCCCACTTGACTTTCATCAAATATTTGAAGAACCCCATTTCAAATTAGGTATGATTTTTATGCTTCGAAATTTGTTCAAATGGGAAATATGATGTTAAGAAATTTGTTCATTGTCTTACTATGAAAGACTCGGTGTAAGTTATGAATGGATTTGTAACTCTTCCTTCCTTGGCTCGACTCGGTATGAAAACTTGGAAAAGAAATTCAATGGAAATCTGTCCATTGTTACTAATTTAAAATAGATTTGGGGAAGTAAGGGAGGGTTTGGTGAACAAGAAGGAATTTGTAAAAAGGATTCGTATGGGGAGTGGAAATGACGTACCTATGAAAGGTTATTTGTATTTTAATGGGTGGTGGGCTGGTGGTGAAGGTGGAATCATTGTATTTATAAAAGCCAAATGAGGTTAGACATGTATTATATTCATTGACGGTCCCATTAACTATTTGATGGATGTCATCACATGATGGTACATGACCAACATTCGTTAAATAATTGACGAATTCATCAATGGAGTGAGAATATTGCAAAAACTATGTACTTGGATGAGGACATTACAAAAAATAACATGGCCACATTTGAAAAAGACGTATAGTTAAGCGATCAAAACATTAGTTTTGCCAATCAGCCCTAAGCTCGACCTTCTATGCATGCACCATACATTGGCCCACTAAGCACCTCCTTATTTTGGTCAACCATAACCCATCACAGGCTTCACAGGCCTCCAAAAGTTCAATGGATGATTTGATACTTAGTAGTAGTGTATGAACCTTCTATATAGCACAATCAATGCCCATATTTTTTCGACGTGGGATGGGGATATCACAATCTCCCCCACTCAAGCCCTTGCCTTCTCTGGCAAACCCCACTAAGCATTTCCTCATTTGGGTCAACCACAGCCTATCACAGGCCTCCAAAAGTCCAATGGATGATTTGATGCTTAGTAGTAGTGTATGAACCTTCTATATATTACAATCAATGCCCATATCTTTCCGGTGTGGAATGGGGGATATCACATAAACAAACCACCCCCATAAATATTTAGGATTGTTGATGGACCTTTCATATATCACTATGGATTAATTCAAATGGAAAAAAGATTTCTCTTGTTTATAATTGGAAAAGTTGCACGTGTGTACTTCGCCAGTTTGTATAAATCACGATGAAACTGCTTGGTATCTAGGCCTTTGAATGAATTTGGAAATATGGTTTCATGCGTTATTAAAAAAAAGAAGCATGTTCGTGTCTGAGATGGTGAAGCCAAACAGTGTTTTTTTTTCTTCTGAAATGTTGATTTGGTAGATGTGTTAAGGTATGATTCCCCCCCCCCCCTCCTCGTGTTGTTAGTAATTGCAGCATATCAACTTTAGTATTTTCTCCATTTCCAGTCTTGGGTTGAGTTGGCTCCTTTTGACACTGATGTTGAAGCTTCTGCTGGTTCGGGCTCTAACATAACACCATGTGTACTCGCTTCCACCAACACTATTGTAACAATCTCATTCAGTGAAAGTAAATCGTCCTTACCAAAAATCTGAACTTGGACAGGATTGACTTCCTCGTTCAGATGGGCTGAAAAAGCATATGTTCTGCCTTTGTCACTTGAGGCCTTCAAAACTGTGCATCATTTCTATTCTTGATTATGGTAATGATCCATCTCCTGCCTCATCCCTTCAAGAGATTGGCGTACCTTGGTCATAGTCCCTTGTTTAGAATTCGTGGATTTGATCTTTAGCTCACATATTTGAACAGAACCCTTAACCTCTAATTCAGGTTCGTCTACTTAGTTCCAAATACTCTATAAGTACGTAAGAACATCCATATGCCATTGATTTCTTGTGACATTAAGTTCTAAACCCGCATCTTAGTTTTGGAATCTTCTTTGCTCGATATCACGAATTATGGATTATATCCTTCTTTAGGCGTCATGCCCAATAGATGGTATAACTTTGCTAACCTTTCTGAATAGCGTGAACTAACTATGACCGCTTAAAAAAATTCCATTGCCCCGATAGACTGCAATTCTCCGGGTGGTCAATTGACCTCCTGGTTGGCTCCGAATGTAACTTCAGACATTGGTTTAGGGAAGGATGTTATAACAAAGCACAACAATGAAGGCTGAATATTCAGAAAAAAAGAGAAAAAAAAAAACGGTGACAAAGACCATGATGGGATGATTTGGCAATGAAGGCTGATGTGTACATTTCACATGGGTTCAAATTTTTTGGATGGAGACAAGAATAGATAACTTCCCAAGGCTGTGTTAGGGGAGGAAAGATGATAATGTCCCACACAATGCTTCGAATCCTTGGAAATCTATTCATGAATGTAAGTATTTGCTCCCGGTTTAATTCTATGAGGCCCCTCTCCCCAAATCATTCTTTATAAAAGCCCAAGCGAGATTAAAAGGTCCACACACTATTGAAGGTCAAGATCAAAATCCCATATAACCTCTTCCTCGTTGCCATTTCAGTTTAGCACGGTCGTGTCCCATAATCAAGCACGATCGTGCTCGCTATTGCCGAATTTGTCATCGTCAGCTCTTATATTCTAGGTATAAGAGTTATTTTTTCACATTTTGAAGGGACAAATGACTAGATATAAGAAGAATTTAAGTCATATAACCTTAGGTATAGGAGTGGATTTTATTATTTTTTAAGAAAATATGAAAAATTGTGAAAAAATTACGCTTATGCCTAATTATAAATAGTCTTATATCTTTAGGTATAGGAAAAGATTCTTTAATAAAATATGAGTCTTTTATTATTATTTTAAGAAAACATGAAAAAATGGGAAAAAATACTATGATACCTAGGTATAAGAGTATTTTTAGTTTTATACCCTTGGGTATAAGAGCGACGGGGAGGGGTATATGTGAGTGCGGGTTTATGTGAAATTTTGCATCTCGCTTGAGATTTTATAACTTTTACATCTCGCTTGGGAAAAAAATACTATGATATCTAGGTATAAGAGTATTTTTTAATTTTATACCCTTGGGTATATTATGGCCATAAACGAGCCGAGTTAAGCTTTGAAGTTTCGAGCTCGAGCTCGTATAAAAATTATCGAGCTTGAGCTCAGGCCAAGTATGATTGTTCGAGCTCGGATCAAATCAAGTTTCGAGCTTTTCGCGAGTTGCTCGAACTCGAGTATTAACGAGCCTAGCTCCAGCTTGGACTTATTTTTTGAAAAAATCTAAAATCAAACGAGTTTCCGTTCGAGCTCTAATTCGAGTTGTAATCGAACTCGAGTCTAAACGAGCCTAGCTCGAGCTCAAGCTCAGCTCAAGCTTGGTCTTTGTCCTTAAATATGTTTTTTTAACAAAAAATCATAATTCATTATATTTTTGCAAAAAGGTTTGAAAATAAATAGGAAGAATATTTATGATATGTATATGCATATATGTATATGTATATATGTGTGTATATATTTAAATAGTTAAATATAAGTACAATGATAGATATTAAGTATGTTTATTATTTTGATGAAAATATTATTATATTAGGCAAATGTACGTGCATTTGAAAAGAATAATTTTTATTTTTTAGAAAATGTCTATTGTATATATAATCTCTATATGCTTTCATTATAAAAGCACACAATTTTTAAATTAATTTTAATTATTGTACAATTTATATGGCTTAATTCATTTTGAAAATACAAATATTTTAATTATGTTTCATGTACAATGTAAGGAAAATATAAATTAATTATATTAATTTTTACATACATATATTATATATTTATACATGTATTATATACTCCCTCCGTCCCGCTAATATTAGCACAAACACTGTTTGCGCGGGAATTAAGGAATATGATATTTTAATAAAATGTTGTGAGTGTAAAAGAATGAGTGGAGAGAGAATGAGTGGAGGGTGTAATAAATTATAATGGTGTTGTGAGTATTAAAATAATGTAGGAGAGAGAATGAGTGGGGTTTGGTGAATATTTTATTAATATAAAGTTTCCTTTTTGGGAGTGTGCGGATATTAGCGGGACGCCCAAAAAGAAAAGTGTGCTAATATTAGCGGGACGGAGGGAGTATATATTTATTACAAATATAATTATTGATTCAAGCTTAACGACCCGAGTTCGAGTCGAGCTCGAGCCGAACCCGAAGTATTAAATCACATGTTAACGACCTTATCGAGCCGAGTTCGATCTCGAGTCATTGGCGAACAAAATTCTTTCAAGTTTTTAATGAGCTTAACGAGCCGAGCTCAAACGAGTCGATCTCGATCAAAGCTCGTCGACCAAACGAGCTGAACACGATCCAGCTCGAAAAAAAAAAAAAAACCAAGCTTGAAAATCGGTTCGAGCTCGAGTTCACCTCGAGCCCACTCGAAATTGAGCTTTTATGAGCCGATCCCGAGCTGAGCTCAAACCGGCTCGTTTCGTATAACAGCTCTACCAGTGGCCCTAGGGTCCTCAGCCCAATGTCCGTTAAACCGAGTTAGTGCGGGTAATGAGACTTGGATTTACTTTTGGGATGATGTGTTAGCAGGGACTAAAGTTCTTATATTCCTTCGAAGGTCTCTCGTACCTTTTTTAGACCATTTGATATATTCCTCAAATCATTGGCGAATCTATGTAGAGGGGAAGGGGGTCAGCTGACCCTGTACTTTTTCTTATTTCCATTTGAGTTTATGAGATTTTAGGATTTGCCATGTTGACCCCTTTAAAGTTCACAACATCCCTCCCCCACCCACCCCCCCCTCAAATTTTTAAAAAATACCCCCTCAATTTTTATGTTCATGTTTTACAATGTTTGAAAATTTTATTTTGTCCATTTATAATTAACCATCATTATTATATGAACTAATGTTACGAGTCTATGAGAAAATATGACATATTAGCTCTATCCCTAAATAGATGTCTATTTTTCACTACAAATTACATTCTAAAAATGATTTTTTTTTTTAAATAGTAGCAAGACGTAGAAATACCTTAATTATCCAGCTCAAAACTTTTTGTTTTGCAATATACATTTCGAAAATGCTACTATTAAAGAAAAAAAAAACAGGGACAATTTTCTTAAAAATGGACATATATTAGGCACAAATTTTTTGTCCCTGAAATTCGTATATGAACAAAGGATATATGTCATATTAAAATTTTAAGTTTAATATATTTCTTAGTTTTTTTTTTTTTTTTTTCGGATGTCTCAAAAATTCTACCCCCTAACCTAAAATTTTGGATCCGCCACTGCCTCAGATTGTCTGTATTTTCCCTCTCATCCTTTATTTGGAAAGCTAAGGTACCCTTCAAGATAAAAGCTTTTACATGGCCTCTTGTTCTTGATAAGTTTATACACAACTGCCAATATCTTAATATGCGATACATATACTACGGTACGATACAAATCCCGGCGATACATATCTAAGGGATGTATCGAAAATACCATTTGTATCATGCATATGAGCATAGCATTAGATACAATGTGTATCGTGCATATCTTATGATACAACAATACACAAGCGATATGCAGATGACGGATCTGGGTCAGCTCAGTTTGACCCAAAGTATAAAAACCTTTTCCTTAACCTATTATGGAGAAGACTTGGTGCGTATAAAGTCTCTATCCCTCGTCTCTCTTTGTCATCACTTTCTTCTTTGTCCCCAACAAGAAGGGTGAGTAATTAGGGCTTTTGGCTTTCTCCATTGATGGTAAGCGTGTAGAATTCCACTCTTCTTTCTTTCTCGGGTATTATTGTATTCCTTATTCTTTGTCTCGATGATAGTTATTTTACTTTATGCTGACAACTTACGAGTAAAATTTTCATACTTGGGACATGTTATCTATATTTTATACCTAAAAGTTTTACATCCAATAACATTTATTGTTTAAACTTTAAAATACCTTAATGTTTTATTATTTAAATTTTAAATACCTTAATGTTTTATGCCTGAAACTAAAAGTATCTCTGTTCGTATATATATTATATTTATACTGTTTACTGTTTAGTACTTATCACGACAACTATCTATGAGTAGACTATTCACTATGATACAATCTGGCTTCTACACATCATTAATCAGTCTGATTTTTTCTAGTTATTCTAGATATCAAACAATACTTTTTCTCGTTGTTCTGTATCTTACGATTTGACACTCATACGATTCGCAATACAATATTTGGGTCCTCCAATTCACAATTTTATATACGATATGACATCTATAAGCTTAACACTAATGACATGTTGCAAAGACGTGGACCAACGGAGAAGATTTCTCTTAATTGATCTCTAATGTATGATGTATGAGAGTTCAGCAGAGTCTCGATAAATACTTACTTCAGTTCGGGACTGCTTGATTTTTATGGAATCAGCTATTTGTTGTAACTGGGAAAACTTGGGTTTGTCCTGATCTATAGTCTCTTTCCTTCTGCTGCCTAAGAGGGATGTTGGAAGGGAGGGGATGCATCTTTTGCTTTGGCAGTGCGGTATTTTTGCGGTACATTGGAACTTATGAGAAATTCCAATTTTTCAAAGGATCAGGCTTTATCATTAAACTTTTTTGCGAGTAGTTTTTGTGGCATCTCTTTAGGCAATGATGAGCGGTACCTTCTGAAGTAATTCCAATTTATTAATGTCAACATGGTTGGGTGGCAGTCATTTCCTGGATTCCTTTTATCTGTGTATACGTAGTGCTTTTATTTTTCTGTACTCATTTTTTTGTTGTCATCCTTTTATCAGTGTATACACACTGCTTTTATTTTTCTTTTGCTATTCCCGGACCCTCGCAACGCGGGTATGGTTTGGTGCACCAGGCTGCCCTTTTTTTATGAACCACTTGTCCATCTTCTTTTGTAACTATTATTTCTTTTTCTACTATAAGTCTCCTTTTCTGCTCAAACAAATAAATAAATAAACCTTGAAAAGGAATCCCATATTCTCTCTACATCTACTAAGAATAATCCTCATAGCCTCCACCTTCTGAGTGCTCAATTTCACTTGATCTTAGTATTCAAATTGCCATCCGACTGCAAGTAGCCTTGCGATCCCACCATTCCACAAGAACAACCAACCTCCATATGTGCCACATACGATTTTATTTTACTCATGTCCTCCACGTCCTCTCTATATATCTCTATCCGCTGCCCACAAACTATCGTCTTTATAGCAAAAATAGCATCTTCATATTTTGTTCCAGTACCTAATTGATGATGTACGCTTGCTTGTAAAAATTTGTAAATTGGGTTTTGATGGTTTCTGCTCAGCTGCAGTTTGTATTTAATCAAAACTTTTGATGCTTAAAACTTTTGGAACTTGAGTAAATATGTAATTATTAGACTTTATGCTTGTAAAAATTTGTAAAGTGGGTTTTGATGGCTTCTGCTCAGCTGCAGTTTGTATTTAATCAAAACTTTTGATGCTTAAAACTTTTGGAATAATTATTAGACTTTAATTTTGTTTCTCTTTTGGCATTTTCCTAGGTAAAATTGTTACCGGAAGTTGATTTTCATGGCGTAAGTTGGCACAAGCATAAGGATGTTCAGGCATTTATTTGTGGGCCAAACCATGTAACTATCTGCGATTATGAGGAGTCAGGTAATTAAGTTACCCCCTGTTTTTTCAGTCATCATCTTGTAAGATTTTGTAAATGACTCCTGTTTAGGCGATTAAATTAACAAATTAAAGAAACTGAATCTTTTGCTAACTAGGTTTTTGTATCCCTTGATTCATATTGATCAATGAATATCTGAAGAGGTTGTTATTATACATATATCAAATTTTAAACAGTTTCTGTTTCTTAGTAGGTAACTTTATGGACATCAGTTTTTTGTTTGTCCCGAAAAACTGCTAATACAGAAAAATCTATAATATAAATCTAGTGGTCATTTCACTGTGAATCATAAGGGTTTCCAGAAAGAAATGGTGACAAGCAATTATGTCGGGAATGCGTGAAAACGGGATTTTTTGTGTTTTTTTGATTGTTAATGGTGTGTAGTTCTTATGCACTACCTTCATTTACATTTCTATATTAAAATCCCAGTTGTATGTTCTTTAAAGACTAATTTGTTTTTCTTATCTAGTGTGATATTGAAGCGCAATAATTGAACAATGAAAAATCTCTCTCTTGGCAGTATTACAGAGAACAATTCTTATTCAAGCCAATGAATGTCCGTCCCAAAATGAATAACCATGGACATTCCTTTTGGGACGGAGTGATTAATAGATTACCATTCAATTCAATCAAACCATTCTCAGTTAATGGACAAACAAAAAGTAGCATTGAGCAATGTAGTTTCTTAATTCAATCAAGTCAAATGACTGCTAATACAGAAAAAATGACTAGCAACACAAGTCTCTAAGGATGTAAAATAAAATAAAAAAACATGACGACAATGGACTTCAATGGTAGCCGGCCGTCTATGCCTTCTTTACATTGTAGCGGCAGTGCTGTCCCGAAACCAGATCATGGCTTGGTCCCGTAGCTAATATGGAACAATCCACATTAAATTTAACATCGTAAGGCAAGTCGACCCCATCTTCAGCTTTTACTTTTAATTTAGAGTCAGTTTTAATTTTAAACGAAATGTAATTATTTTTCAAATCATTCATAAAATTTTCTAAATGTAGCGGTGAAAGTCTAGCTCGACTTTCCACCGCTGCATTAACGGAAATTGATGTTGCGGACGACACACTAAATTGCTTTAAGTGTGCCGCTCCGAGCACTTGGTTTTGATAATAAATAGAAATCAAGGGGTTTAGGAATGCTACGTCGGAGAGGGCTTGTTGGTTTTCATTTTTACTATAGTAAATATAAAATTAATTTGTGTGTCGAAAATGTCACTAGTTTTATTCAAGTGAAAATTTGACACATCAAATTGGAGTTTTTCAGCAGTAGAAAAGTCAGTTCTAGTTCTGCCGTAACATATGAAAAACAAAAAAAAACATAGACCAAGTAGGAAAATAAGGATGTACGTAGAGATACGGCTGTAGTGTAGAGGCTGTCGGGGCGGACGAAACGGAGCCAGTCCCTCCACGTCAATTTGCAGTGGGTAAATAGTTGACATTGCTCGATAGTATTTGTGTTGGGGTGTGTGTGTGAGAGAGAGTGAGAGTGAGAGGAAGACAGAGGAGGATTAGAGGCTGCATTTATATAGGGGATTAAGTAAGAAGTGATTGTGACCTTAAACAAATAAATCAAAAGGCCAACTTAATTTGATTCTTTTATTACCAAAGGATGAACAATTCCAAAAGAGTTGAGTGAGAGTTTAAGGGAATGAAGTCATTCCAAATGTATACAATGTGCATGAGTTTATTGTGTGTTAAACTACTTGAGCTTAAAATCCTCATTAATGTTTCTGACTTACAAAGATGTTCAAATCTTTGTAGGTCCCTTTGTCAATTTAATTGTTGTAATGAAAAGGTCTCACACTCCTACTATTAGACTACTTGAGCTTGGATCGATATTTTCGATCTGCAATTTTGTTAGAAGAACGATATAACATTTATTGCAATTTTCTATTAATTGTCGGAGTTATTGATGCAAATGCACCCATAATGATAAGGGTGGATTCCCTCCTGCATGTAACATACCTTGCAAATAAAGCCATGATGCCAAAAAGAACAGGCACGGCAGGGACAGGATTAACAAGAGATGCCATTGCTATGCTATAATACCATGCTGCAAGATCACAAGGTACGTGTCGCTGATGGCCTACACACACACACACAAAAGAGAGGAAAAAACTTTAGTTCTGTTTGAACAAGCATTTCAAACTCAAATTCATTATTAAATTGAATAAACCTTTTTCGGAATCATGATCTGAAGATTCCGGGTGAGAGGAAAAGGACCCTGCTTGATTTGCAACCATCTTCCCTAATCTATGTATTAGGTGCAGATAACCTCCAAACAAAAGGAAGAAAATCGTGAATGTCCACTCATGCATTAGGAGCAAGCTTGTCCATGGCTTTACTTGTCGAGCACGGCCAGATAGAAAGTCGAGGACGGTAGAGCGACATGGCAAGCAAACCAAGATAGAAATCCCGCGGAAAACGGCGCGCCGAATACGCACCATATGAGAACTATTCTATGTGCGTATTCGAAGGTGCCTGTTTTCCGGGGTGGGATTGCCTGTCTCCGCTATGGGTCGCTCCGACGTCCTCAACTTTCTATCTGGCTCAGGTTCACAAGTAAAGCCATGGACTGGCTTGCTCCTAATGCATGAGTGGACATTCACGATTTTCTTCCTTTTGTTTGGAGGTTATCTGCACCTAATACATAAATCAGGGAAGATGGTTGCAAATCAAGCAGGGTCCTTTTCCTCTCACCCGGAATCTTTAGATCATGATTCTGGAAAAGGTTTATTATTTAGTAATGAGTTTGAGTTTGAAATGCTTGTTCAAACAGAACTAAAATTTTTTTCCTCTCTTTTGTGTGTGTATGTAGGTCATCAGCGACACGTAACTTGTGATCATGCAGCATGGTATTATGGCTTAGCAATGACATCTCTTGCTAATGCTGTCCCTGCCGTGCCTGTTCTTTTTGGCATCATGGCTTTATTTGCAAGGTATGTTACATGCAGGAGGGAATCCAACCTTGTCATTTTGGGTGCATATGCATCAATAACTCCGACAATTAATAGAAAATTGTAATAAATGTTATATCTTTCTTCTAACAAAATTGCAGATCGGAAATATCGATCCAAGCTCAAGTAGTCTAATAGTAGGAGTGTGGGACCTTTTCATTACAACAATTAAATTGACAAAGGGACCTACAAAGATTTGAACATCTTTGTAAGTCAGAAACATTAATGAGGATTTTAAACTCAAGTAGTTTAACACACAATAAACTCATGCACATTGTATACATTTGGAATGACTTCATTCCCTTAAACTCTCACTCAACTCTTTTGGAATTGTTCATCCTTTGGTAATAAAAGAATCAAATTAAGTTGGCCTTTTGATTTATTTGTTTAAGGTCACAATCACTTCTTACTTAATCCCCTATATAAATGCAGCCTCTAATCCTTTTCTCTAATCCTCCTCTGTCTCACTCACACACACCCCCCAACATAAATACTGAGCAATGTCAACTATTTACCCACTGCAAATTGACGTGGAGGGACTGGCTCCGTTTCGTCCGCCCCGTCAGCCTCTACACTACTGCCGTATCTCTACGTACATCCTTATTTTCCTACTTGGTCTATGTTTTTTTATGTTTTTCAAATTTTACGGCAGAACTAGAACTGACTTTTCTGCTGCTGAAAAACTCCAATTTGATGTGTCAAACTTTCACTTGAATAAAACTAGTGACATTTTCGACACACAAATTAATTTTATATTTACTAGAGTAAAAATGAAAACCAACAAGCCCTCCGACATAGCATTCCTAAACCCCTTGATTTCTATTTATTATCAAAATCAAGTGCTCGGAACGGCACACTTAAAGCAATTTAGTGTGTCGTCCGCAACATCAATTTCCGTTAATGTAGCGGTGGAAAGTCGAGCTAGACTTTCACCGCTACATTTAGAAAATTTTATGAATGTTTTGAAAAATAATTACATTTCGTTTAAAATTAAAACTGACTCTAAATTAAAAGTAAAAGCTGAAGATGGGGTCGACTTGCCTTACGATGTTAAATTTAATGTGGATTGTTCCATATTAGTTACCGGACCAAGCCATGATCTGGTTTTGTGACAGCACTGCCGCTACAATGTAAAGAAGGCATAGACGTCTGGCTACCATTGAAGTCCATTGTCGTCATTTTATTTTATTTTACATCCTTAGAGACTTGTGTTGCTAGTCATTTTTCTATATTAGCAGTCATTTGACTTGATTGAATTAAGAAACTACATTGCTCAATGCTACTTTTTGTTTGTTCATTAACTGAGAATGGTTTGATTGAATTGAATGGTAATCTATTAATCACTCTGTCCCAAAAGGAATGTCCATGGTTATTCATTTTGGGACGGTCATTCATTGGCTTGAATAAGAATTGTTCTCTGTAATACTGCCAAGAGAGAGATTTTTCATTGTTCAATTATTGCGCTTCAATATCACACTAGATAAGAAAAACAAATTAGTCTTTAAAGAACGTACAACTGGGATTTTAATATAGAAATGTAAATGAAGGTAGTACATAAGAACTACACACCATTAACAATCAAAAAAGCACAAAAAATCCAGTTTTCACGCATTCCCAGCATAATTGCTTGTCACCATTTCTTTCTGGAAACCCTTATGATTCACAGTGAAATGACCACTAGATTTATATTATAGATTTTTCTGTATTAACAGTTTTTCGGGACAAACAAAAAACTGATGTCCATAAAGATACCTACTAAGAAGCAGAAACTGTTTAAAATTTGATATATGTATAAATATATAACAACCTCCTCCGTTATTCATTGATCAATATGAATCAAGGGATACAAAAACCTAGTTAGCAAAAGATTCAGTTTCTTTAATTTGTTAATTTAATCGCCTAAACAAGAGTCATTTACAAAATCTTACAAGATGATGACTGAAAAAACAGGGGGCAACTAAAAGACATGTCAAGCAAAACAGTCCATTCTCACATCAGCCGTCCTTGAAGCTGCTGATTGTTCACAATGAACCAACTTGAAGTGAAAGATGAACCTCAATACACATTTTTTTTTTGTCTTCTACTCCCTCCGTCCCAAACTGAATGTCCAAAAAATTTCAAATTTGTTCTTGATCAAGAGCAAATTTGTTTTTTCTTTTGGACAGCCATTTGTTGGGACAGAGGGAGTATATTTTTGAAGACCCTTAGGAAAGGGCCATAAGCCTCGACGAGAAGCTTGTATTGTTGAAACTTTTTGCAGCTTTTATGGTCGTCATCTTTTTTCTGTCCCCTTAAACCATTCAGATCTCCCCTTCTCAGATGGTACATTGTCGAAAACGGGGGACATATATCATCGTATTTATTGGAGATAATTGTAAAATAAACCTTGTACAAGTTTACTCATTGCAATTTAAACCTTGTACAAATAATGATTGCATAAAAAACCTTGTACAAGGAATTTTGTTGCAATTTAAACCTTCATCCAGTTAGTCGTTAAAAAATAAGTTATAAAAGTGCACGCACACCCCCTAAATTTATTTAACTTGTAATGTTCCTCCAAACAATTACTCCCCCGTCCCTAAATGAATGTCCAATTTCAATATATATTTTTATCCCAAAACGAATATCGTTTTTGTAAAAAAAAAATGTCCCCATATGCTTTTTTAGCTTTTTTTTTTTTTTTCTGATATTCATTTTATACTAATTAAATTAAAGGTTTAGAAAGTGTATAACAAGAATATGTATGTATCTCTGGGATTAGAGTATAAGAAATTAATATTTTCAAAATGTCTTCTAAATAAACTTTACACATTTATTTAGGTATAGAGGTAGTAATTATTATTAGCTTTTTTGTTGAGTATCCAATAAGATGTTAAAGATAAAAAAAAATTGAATCTGCTCATTCACAAAAATTAATTATTTTTAAATTTTATTAAAGTATTGCTGACGATATTGTTTATTGATGCATCAATAACAACTTTTGAAATCTCATAAAAATTTCTATTAAACTTCCACTTCAGTCAATACTGGTAAGTCTTCTTGTTCAATTACTAGCTGCTAAGAGAATTATTTTATGTTGCTTATTTGATTTTGCATTGTTGTAAATGTACACATGTGATCCTGCTTTAGAGTACAAGTCGAATAAGCCGGAGGTTTATTTGTTCGGTGGCAACAGAACCCGTAGCAAAGCAAGTAGACGAACCCAATATGGACTTGCCAAAAGAAATCTTTCTGAAAGATTACAAGTTACCTGATTACTATTTTGATACGGTAACTATTTTCTTGCCTAAACTGTATGTAAGCCCTCTACTGCTATATTCAGTAAAATATTGTCAGCTACTACCTCTACTACGTAAGTGAATTAGAATTTGGAATTGCAGAGTTATACTAGTTTGAAATAGTTAACAGTTGTTGTGTTGGCCTTACCCTTCAGAAGATGTGAATCTTATTAGGCTTCTCTTTTATGCACTTACACTCTCAGGTGGATCTGCAATTTTCGCTGGGTAAGGAGAAAACAATTTTCTGAGCGAAAATTAGTGTCATGCCCAGAGCTGAAGGTACTTGAGCAATTCTGTTTTGGAATTTGCTGTTATCTACTGTATTTCCTTAATAGTCCCCCGGGTGGGGGTTGGCTAACTGCAGAACTAGTTAGCATGCCTCTCAATTTGCACGCACCACTGTGTAGAAGATTCATAATGAATTTTCCTTGTCCCCATTTGAATTTGCAACAATCTTTTTGCATGTCATTTGTAATATTATATGCCATGTGGCAGATGTTTCTTCTCCATTGGTCCTGGATGTACAAGATCTCAAGCTGGTTTCAGTCAAGGTCAACAACAATGAGCTGAAGGTATGTCATATGTAGTTTGAAGTTTATGGTATCATTTTTTCATTTACAGAATCATTATTCATAAAGATCCAGTCATCTTATCAGTTTAAATTTGTTACTAATTTTAGGCTCCGTTTGTTTAGCGTAAAACATTTTCCGGAAAATGATTTCTTGCAAAATGTTTTCTGAAAAATGAAAATGTTTTCCGGAAAACATCTTTCAACCCTACATTTTCCCCATTTTTCGGTGCTAAACAAACACCGGAAAATGGGAAAAATGTTTTCCGGAAAACATTTTCCCCCAAACAAATGGAGCCTTAGTAGACTTAAAAGCTATAACTCCCCTAGATTTCAGTGAATTTGTTTATGTTTGTTCAAAATAGGAGTCGTTGAATAGTACCTGAATCTGTCAAGTCTTTATATTTCAACTTTTTTACTTATTATTTGTTTGTTCAAAGTCCTGAAACAAAGTCATCCTATGTTTTCAGGAGGGAGATTTTCACTTGGATTCCCGCCATCTTGTTCTCACTTCACCTCCATCTGGCAACTTTATATTGGAAACTGTTACTGAAATATATCCACAGAAGAACACCTCATTGGAGGTGAAATATCCTTCCGAACAAATTTAATTTTCTTTAAATGATGATAAAATTTGTTTTTGCTTGTGCCTCTTCTATGCTAGTATTAGGTATGTGAACTTTTGCTTTTTCTATTTAGATATAAGCTCTCTCATTACTTCCCCACGCTCATTTATATTGGCCACATTTGTCATTACAAGTAAACTTTCACCAAGCATTAATGTCACTTTAATCCTCATGAAATTTTAAAAATTGTTAATAGTAAATTACTTAGTGATTCATCAATAATAATTTTTAGAATTTCATTAGGATGATTTGGTTGATCTTAATGTTTGGTCAAAGTTGGCCAATATAAATGGGACGTGAGGAGAGTACAATATACTTCTTACTGATTTCCTCTTGTCATCTCTTTTTTTTTTCCTTCTCAACCTGCCATTCATTACAGCTACTGCTAACGGCCCTAAACACATTGACACTACTCTAACAAGGGGAAAATTTGAGGAATTGTGCTCGGACCTCCTGGATAGGTACCTAATACTATAAATTATTGCAGATGGATGCATTAATTTTCGTTAATTAGTAATGTCCTCTTTTGATTATTTTAGTTTCTGAAAGAAGTTTAAAGCTGAACCATCTTTTTTTTTCCTCTTTTAGGCTAAAACACCTGTAGAAAACTCTCTGAGGGATGCAAAGCTCTCCTTCTGTGATATAGATGAGGTCATACTCGTTGGTGGTTCAACACGTATTCCAGCAGTACAGGGAGTTGTTAAGAAACTGACCGGAAAGGAACCAAATGTCACTGTCAATCCTGATGAAGTTGTTGCGCTAGGTGCTGCTATTCAGGTACTGCTTAACCCATCTGTTTTCATATTCTTATACTTCTTGCCCGTATGGTCATACTTTATGCGCTTCTTAAGCATTTTGATGATTCAATCCGATTGTTCATGGATACTTTATAGATTTTAGTTCATTGCTTTTTATCATTGATGTGCAGCACCCGAACAAAAGCTTGAGGCTCTGATTGTGGCAACTTATCTCCCTTCTACCCAATTATCTACGCATCTCATATGCTCACATCTCTTTCATCATACTCAGCATTCCGTTGCTCAATGAATTTGCATTATTCTCCAAGAATTAATCTTAAGCAAGCAATGAAGACTTAATTTCGTTTAGGTCATCCGGTAGGGATTATAGTTGAAGCCTTTCACCATAGGAAAGCCATTACCTCACCCTCACCATAAGAATATATGTGTCCAGTACATTTTTGTGTTGCAGAGATCGGTAGTCCAAGTTTCGATGCAAAGAGTACAACTGAGGCAGCAGCAAACTCAGCTGCAAAGCCTCTAGTAGGGGTTAGTTCTGTAATTTTTTTCCCAATCGTGGCAATAACTCTATACCCCCACATCATAAGCCCGGCAACAATCCCAAATCCTCCCCAGGCAAGAACGTCAATAGGAATTACGATTTTGCCCCCGGTCGCAGTGCCCTGAAGAATAGACAAAGCTCCGGCCAGTGGACCTATGGCGTTGGAGATATCGTTTCCACCATGGGCAAATGACATGAAACAAGCTGACAGAACTTGTAGGTAGCCAAACACACCGTAAACTATCTTTAGCTGGGTGCCTGTGGGGCCCGCAATGTCGGAGAGAAACCCGATGTCTTCGTTGGGAGTGGTGTCTGACAACTCGGGTTGTGCTGAGTTGGACTTCTCAAGGAGGGGACCGAGTTGTTTTCGAATGATTCGGTTGACTGGAAAAAAATCATTTAGGGACAGTTTTTTGATGAGAAAATTTCAAAAAATCATTCATTTTGGGACAGAGGTAGTAGACAATATGTCATGTAAATCCAATATGTTGGAAGTTTCTTGTTAGACTGCACGCAGGCATAAAAAAATACTCCTTTTTTTGTTTGTGAATTCAGATGGGCAGTCATACGGAGCTTCTTCGATGAGATGGGATGTATGCACGATTAACTAAAAGACAAGCAGATGCTGTGGCTTAGTAATGGAGTTTCTTGATTTGATACTTTATATATAGCTTTGCAATTGCTTTCCTGCATGACCAAGTATACACAAGTCGAGCATCCCTTTATCGCTGCCAGACATGTCAAGCAAAACAGTCCATTCTCACATCAGCCATCCTTGAAGCTGCTGATGGTTCACAATGAACCAACTTGAAGTGAAAGATGAACCTCAATACACTGTTTTTTTTTGTCTTCTACTCCATCCGTCCCAAACTGAATGTCCAAAAAATTTCAAATTTGCTCTTGATCAAGAGCAAATTTGTTTTTTCTTTTGGACAGCCTTTTTGTTGGGACAAAGGGAGTATATTTTTGAAGACCCTTAGGAAAGGGCCATAAGCCTCGACGAGAAGCTTGTATTGTTGAAACTTTTTGCAGCTTTCATGGTCGTCATCTTTTTTCTGTCCCCTGGATGGTACATTGTCGAAAACACGGGGGACATATATCATCGTATTTATTGCGAAAGCTGGCCTACATATGTTTTTTTCTTTGTAAATTTGCCCATGTAAGCTTACATAATGCCATTAGCTTCTCTATCAGTCTCGTAGTACTTGTTGCGTTCTCCTTTTTAGTTCATTTCAAATTAAGTAATGCGTTTTTAATTAAGAAAATTTTATTATCGTTTAAACAATGTATATATTATTATATATATAAGTATATACTCCTTCCGTCCCGTCCGAAAGGGCAAAGTTTGTGTCTTACGTGTGCGGGAATTAAGAAAATTGATGTAGGAAAGAGAAAAAGTGTATAGTAGAATAAATGTTGTGAGTGAAAGGTGATGTAGGAAAGAGAAAGTGGGGTAGGGAAAAGTTAGTGGATATTTATTGTAAGAGTATGACAAGTGGGTTCCACAAATAAAGAAGTAATATAAACTTTTCATTTTTGGGTTGTGCCCTTTCAAATCAAATGGGACGCTCAAAAAGAAGATTTGTGCCCTTTCGAGCGGGACGGAGGGAGTATATATATATACTTCCTCCGTCCCGGTAATTGCTTCACCCTTTTGGGATGGGCACACAAATTAAGGAAATTGGTGAGTGGAGAAAATGTTGTGAGTGTAATAGTAAAATAAGAGAGAGAATGAGTGGAAGAAATAGTAAATTTGAAAAATGTTGTGAGTGTAATAGTAAAATAGGAGAGAGAATGAGTGGGTGGAATAGTAAAGACTCTTTGTCATTTTAAAAAAGGTGAAGCTTTAAACGGGACACCCATTTTGGCAAAAAGTGAAGTTATTAATGGGACGGAGGAAGTATATACTAGTAAAAGCCCGTGTCCGAGGACAAATTTTGTTTTTTTTTTTTTAATTAAGCCCGTGTCCGAGGACACGTTTTTTTTTTTTAATTTAAAAAAAAAATTTAAGGGCAAAATGGGAAAGGGGCAAATGTATGAGGGCAAAATGGGAAATTCGACACATGGTACTGTTCATAGTACTGTAGCAAGTACCGTTCCCATTTATACTATCTATAGTATAAATCACAACTCCTCCGTGAACAGTACAATGAACAGTATCACATGCCAAATTTCCCATTTTGCCCTCACTAAGTTGTCCCTTTTCCATTTTGCCCTTAAAAAAAATTAATTTAAAAATAAAAATAAAAAAATAACACGTGTCCTTGGACACGGGCTTTTACTAGTATATATATATATATATTTCCTCCTTTCCGCTACAACCTGTACACTTTCCTCGTTGGGCGTTCCATTACAAACTGCACACTTCCTAAAATGACAAAAAATCTTTACTATTTCACCCACTAATACTCATAACACCAATCAAATCACTATTTTCTACCCCAATTTCTCTCTCCAACCTCACTTTTCATACTCATAACATTTTCTCCACTAACTTTTTCCTTAATTCTCGTGCAAACAGTAAGTAGTAAGTAGTAAGTGTGCGAATTCTATCGGGACGGAGGAAGTATATATATAAATTGAAACTGCTAGTGGGCTCCATGAATGATAATGTTCGAAATCCTCATACTCCCTCCGTCCCGCTAATATTAGCACAAACACTGTTTGTGCGGAAATTAAGGAATATGATATTTTAATAAAATATTGTGAGTATAAAAGAATGAGTGGAGAGAGAATGAGTGGAGGGTGTAATAAATTATAATGGTGTTGTGAGTATTAAAATAATGTAGGAGAGAGAATGAGTGGGATTGGGTGAATATTTTATTAATATAAAGTTTTCTTTTTGGGAGTGTGCGGATATTAGAGGGACGCCCAAAAAGGAAAGTGTGCTAATATTAGCGGGACGGAGGGAGTATTTACTTGGCCAAAATACCATTTGGGCCATCAAACTTTGACACATTATTTATATAGGCCACCCAAATTTCAAAATATTTGATCTTGCCACTCAACTTTGATATATTAATCACATAGGTCACCAAAAGTTAAAAATATTCAACCTTGTCATTCAACTGACTTAGAATATACAAGTGGCCCCAAAAATATATTTGAGATAAATTGTTTTCGTTGATTGCTTCCTAAATTTCAGTTATACAGTGTTCTAAAAGACCCTGTCTAAGGGTGTCTAGACCCCGTCCAGGCGCTAGGCCCCTCTCCAACGCCTAGTTTTAAGCCCCGCCTAAGTCCCGACTAATCTCGACTAGTCCCCGCCTAGACGCTAGGCCCGACTCCGCCGCCTAGCATCCGCCTAGCGCTTTTTAAAACCATGGTTATACCCCTCAATAAAGTATTATACATATTAGTTTTAAATTGTAAATTATTGGTTGCATTTTTACATTTTAAATAATACGTATGAAATATAAATTTAGAATTTTATACTATAAATATGCTCATTAAAATTGAAATAAAAAATTAAAACAAGGTTAAATATTTTGAGACTTTGATGGTCAATGCGTCTAGTGTATCATAGTTGGGTGGAAAATTGAATAGTTTGGAAATTAGGTGGCCCAAATGAATAATTTGTCAAAGTTTAGTGGCCCAAATGATAGTTTTGCCTATTTACATGTACGTCCTTTAATTCTAGAAAGTGTGCATATACCGCTGCAAGTTTTTGCCACATCATCTACTTTTTGTTGGTGAAGAAGGCTTAAGCTTACGTGAGAACGAGTCTGCCCAGTGGTTTCCCAACGCTGCCCTCCGCCGCTCCTGAAAATTCATGTTTTCTTCCTATTACTCAGCGCCACCTATCCGTTCCGGCAATTTCGCCGCCCGGTGCCCCCTTCCGACGTAATCTGCTACATCGTCAGCAGACGATTGAGCCAACGCTAAAACAAAACCCTAAGATACCGACATATATATTCGTCATTTGATATGGATTACAGCTACGCGAGACCTCCGCCACCTCAACCGTCGTCCATGGCGGATCCTAACTACCTCCAACAACCACCTCGACATCCAGTTCCCCCACCTGCCCCCTGGCATCCCGGACAATTCCAGTACCATCCCTCGCAACATTCTCCGTCGCCTCCGCCTCCGCCTCAGTGGCATCCTCCACCTCCTCCACAAAACTATTCCGATCACCTCCCTCCACCTCCTTACCATGCGTCTCCTTACCCTGCCAACCCTATGCAGCAGCACACTTATCCTTACTCGCTACCACCGCGAGCTCCTATGCCGCCCCCTCATTCTCAAATACCTCAGCAATATCCTCCTGTCAATCAGGTACTGCTTTCATTTTCAATTCGTTTTTAGGTTTTATGGTTTGTGTGTGTGTGTTTTGGATTAGGGTTTCGGGTTACAATTGTTTCACTCAAAATGGTTTCGAAATGTCTAATTGTGTATTAGGTGCGGAAAATGAGGTGTGTGTTAGTTGCAGGAGATAAGAAAATGAGTCACCTGTAAAACATTCTTCTTTGATTGTGTTTCTCCATAATTTACTCATGTTTTCAATTGAAAGAATTTGAATTTGAAGTCAAACGTAGCATTTAACTAATTTCTGTTGCATACTTAATAGCTCAATGATTGGTAGATTTTTCAAAGCATCTGGTGGTGTTAGGGACTTAGGGTTTATTGGCTTTTACTTTGCAACTCCAAATGAAGCTACAGGCACAAACATATAATCCCTTTTGAACAGGGGCTATTTGAAGGCGAGCCTTTGAACTGTATATAAGTAAAATGAGTACCCAAAGTAACCTGTCATATGGTCATTTTTTTTCCACATGTGAGGGGTAAGGCTAGAACATGTTGAAGTCTTATGCTCTACTTCTAAAATAAGGCTATTCAAATCAGCATCCCTAATAAAATCTGGGTCTCGGTGAATGGATGCGGGGGATACTTGCTAATTCACTACGTGGTGGAGGAAAAAGTAATTCCTGTTGTTGCTTAAGGTTTCTCATTCTATCACATTTAGGCGTAGTCTTTGGATATTGTATGTTTCCTCCCACCAAACAAAGAAGACTGGTCCTAAGGTGAATGTAAAGCTTTCCGATTACATTCTTCATATCCTTATATATACCCTCACGGTTGGCATAAAACTAAATATTTTTCATATGATACATTTGATTAAATCCATTTTTTTGGGCAAGTAAGAATAAATTTGAAAAAATGATGTACATATAATTGTAAAATGTGACTTTTTTCTAAGACAAGCTTAAATGGAAAGTAAGGCTCTTTTCATGGGAATAGTGGTATGCTTCTTGGCTTCTATGTGGAAGGATGCTAATGTGCCTTTTTTTCTTCTGCAATATTGTTTTTCTTAGATTATGCTTTTCAAATACCTTACACCCATAGTGGAGAATGCTTGAGCTGTTCATGAGCTTAAATATGTTTTTTAATGGTTTAATGCTTGTAGGATTGGAGTAACCAGAGCTGGGGCCAACAAGGTTTGGATTATTCAGGTCAGTTTGGTGTGGTGATTTCTTAGAAAATCATTGTTTGGATGCATAAATCTTCTTCGTCTTATTCTTTTGTTATTGTAAATATAGTATCATCATACAATTATCTTTTTTGAATGATCAGTACTAGATCTTAAATCAATGTGACCCAGAAGAAAACATTATTTTGGTTGTTTGTGATTTTTTAGATAACGATTATTCTGCACTTCCAGAGGTAAAGGGAGTATTTGAAGTTACATAGTACTATAGTTGTCAATCTATTCTTGCTTCCTCTATCTATAATAGGGAAGTGTAAAAGAGAGATTATTTGAAATATGATGTATAAAAGAAAACCATGTTGTAAATGGAGGGGTTAAGATCTGTAGATACGACTAAATCTATGAATTGGCAGCTTGGTTGATGATCACGGTTGTGCTTCTTCTGGTGTCAGCCTTGTTGCCTCTAAATTATGTGTTCATGTTGAAATTTCCCTAATTTCTGAAGCAGTACACAGCAATGGAGATGATTGGGCTGCCAAAGCTAAAGCTTGGGCATCTGGTAAAGCGGTCACAGAAGCTCAGCATCAGCAGTCACAGTTTACACCAGTTGGCAGACCAGAAGAACTCAACCACTATCACAATCATTATGTACAGAATGTGGATCCTCATTATGCAGATGTTCAGCAGCATTCACTTCCTGCATCGAGCTATCAGCAGTATCCTCCTGCGGTTGCACCTACTCATAGCACCCTTGCAGCACATATGCAGGAGGCATCATCAGCCAGTTCTGGATATGCTTCAGATGGGCATTTACCTTATCCTGCTAGAGATGGAACTTCGGCTGGAAATGCTGCTGTTGCGTTTCCTCATCAGGAACCTTCACCTACAAGCTTATCCGTTCACCGGCAGGAGGTACCTTCTAGTTATTCTTCTGCTGCAGGTAACCATTTGACTGGCATCTTTGATTTAGCATGTGAAGCTTGTTCTCTACAACAATTTTGGCATAAAATTGTCTCTGCTGTTTTGTTCCCTCTAGATTTGTATATTGAACCGGCTAATATGCTACCTATTTATACCCTCTTCGGTTCACTTCTTGTTAAAGGTTGTAGGCCCTGTGTGAGAGCCTCTGTTTGAAACTGGTGCCGAATGGGGGTTCTCACAGTCACAGTATATATGCCAACACCCAAAAGAAAAAAGAAAAAAAAGAGAAGGCTGAGGGCCTAGAGTTGAATTGAGGAGCATAAGGAGAGAGAGAAGAGAAGGGGCTAGTTCCTCTTATACCCATGTACTTGGAGACATGGTCCAGTAGCTGTTAAATATCACTCTTCAATTGTGCTGTACTTGCAAACCCGCAGTGACGGGGTTAAGGATACCAGAAGCTGGAAGGGAGGGGGCTGAAAGGCATATATAAGGCTGGACTCGAGCTCTTTCATACAGCACATGGTCTAAAAAAATTGCAATCGGAGTTCTGGCCCGCATATGATGGTGTTAGTGGGTGGGTTGCCTACTGCCTTTGGGACATCAAATTGAAACACACCTCGGTACCATTAAGAAATAAATCTCCTTCATGTACATAAATTTGAAACACAAACCTTGGGTACCGTGAGGAGATAAATTACCTCCTTCAAGCACATTTATTTGCCATGTGAATGGGCCTATGTTGTGTCACTCCTAGATTTCCGTTATCCATTGGGATCCTTTATTTTATTTGTATTCTTCGGGATAATCTTTATGGTCCTAGAATGACAAAAAAAAAAAAAAAAAAAAAAAACCTTTTCAAGTCTCTTATTAAGATTTTTGGGCATCAAGGTTGCCCTTTTCTGTATAGAACTTGAAGATATAATTCATATACAGAAAAATAGAGTTTTAAGTTTAGCAAATTTTCTAGCTGTTTGACTTCTCATTCAAATGGTAGGTAAGGAAGAGGCGCATGAGCAGAACGGGAATTATTATCAACCATTGCGTATGCCTTTTACCTCTGCTTCACAGCACCAAGTGCCACCAATGTCTAACATTGGTAGGCCAGTTTTGATGGAACAACCTCATTATGCATATGGAAACCAATCAGCTGGGCCCACTACTGATCTTAGTGATCAGCCTTTAGAGTTTGCTCCCAGGTTTAGTCGTGACCATGATCCGCTAGTACAATCCCGTTATACTAATGAGTCCAGGGTTCCAGATGTGCCTTCAAATTATTCATGGACTCCACCTGCTGGACATGGGGGTGGTTATTCCTCAATGCCACAGGTTTAAGTTCTGACTTTGAACTTCCTGCGTTACCTTATAATGTTGATGTACTGGTGCCAACTTTGTTGTACTTTCGACAGGTTGATCCATCTGGAGCCATTCCTCCTTTAGATCCTGCTCACTCTGCCACCTTATTTGGAAGGATGCATGAATCAAACTACCAGCCAACAGTGCCATCTGTGAGTCCAAGCTTTCCCATTGGCACAGGAAGCCTATATCATACAACCACTACTTTTCCTGGTGAAACATATGGCGCTTCTGGTGTTCAGCAACACACTAAAAAGGTGTCTAGAGTTTTCTATGCCACCACTGATTAAAACAGTAATATTGCATATCCGTGACTCGTATATTTGATATTGTGGGAAATTTCAGGCTTCATTGCCAAACTGGCTTAGAGAGGAGGTTATTAAGAAGAAAGCGACCATTAGGAGTTCTGTTCCTGTGTTTTCCAAGGAGGACACCAAATCCGATGAAGATGAAGGCATTGACAACTCTCTGGGAAAGGGTGATCAGTCAGATGGCAAAAGCATCGAGTCTTCAAGGTCCATGGAAGAAGAGGATGATGATGAGGTTTTTGTCATCTCTTGATCCATTTTGATATCATTCTGTTCACATATTTATTTTCAAATATGTGTATTTGTATGTTGTGATGAACTTGTTCATGAGCTTCTTCCAGATTATATTTTCATCCCAGTGTTTTTCAGTTTCTGACTGTCAAGATTGTTATTATTGTCTTTTTTTTTTTTTAAGGATTACGTGGAAGCAGCTAGAACTGCAGCAATAAATAAGGAGATCAAGCGCGTTTTAACTGAAGTTCTTTTGAAGGTGGCATCTAGGGAATAGCTGATTAATTTCTCATACTGCTTTTATTGTGATGCTAAGTTTTCTAATTGCGTACAGGTTACTGACGAACTATTTGATGAAATTGCAACGAAAGTCCTTACCGAAGACAGTCTAAGTGTTGAAGGTACTCATCATCGTCTTCTTCTTTTGTTTACATTTTCATTCTCGATTTATGTGGCTAGCTATAAAAGTTACAAAAAAGTATCTTCTCATCAACCATCCTTGTTAATGAATGTTGCCTGTTTGTGGTAGTTGAACATAACAATGTTGCTTCAAATCATGCAATATCACCATCTACACCTGGCATTCCAACTCCCAAGGCTTCTGCTAAGGTTCTGATCCCAGCGAAAAGTGAAGAAGCTGAGGTGAATGGTGTTAATGGAAAGTCTACCGCTAGCTCTAGTGGTGATGTATTGGGTCTTGGTAATTATGCTTCTGATGACGAGGAGGATGAAGAAGTTCATGATGATGCTATGCCAAGTCCCAAAGAAAATACTGTTCATCAGCAACCATCTGGTCATAAGCTCATAAAAGCAACAAAACTGGAGGATAATGGCAGTTTACAAGCAGATATTATTGAACGTAGTCAGAATGTCCTGAATAAGGAGAGTGATCCCCACACGATCAGCCCAACTGTGGTCACTGCCAATCATGGTGCTGTAGGTAATGACCTGAGTTATATTCGGGCTGCCAGAGAGCCAGCACATGTTGATCTTGATGATTCTAATAGTGAGAAAGTGGTAGATGGCTCTGAAGTTTCGAATTCAAAGGATGTTGAAAAGATTGTTAGTAGAAGTAAACTGCCAAAAGAGAGTTCAAATATCAAGAAGTTAGCAACAGATGATTCTGAAGGTAGGACAGCCAGAGATAGGTCCAGTAAGAGCTACAGTAATAGAAGTTCTTCTGGTAAAGAATCTAAGGAGGTTGAGAGAATATCCAGAAAGGGGGATGATAATACTAAGAGCCAAGAAGAGAGGCAAAAGAAAGGGCAAAAGAAGGATGATGTAAATGGTTCGAAAGAAAAAATGAAAGAGCAAGGTGTTAACTCTGAGGAAATAGCAAAGGAGTCTGATTCAAGGAAAAGGTCTCATGTTGATGTTAGGGAGGACAAAATAGAGAAGGAAAGAGGTAGACGAACCAGTAAGGAAGATAATGACAGAACTAGAGAAAGAGGGAAGGATGAGAAGGGAGAACGTTCGAGGCATAAACTTGCTAGTGATTCAAGCAGACACAAGAGGCAGCGTTCTTCATCAATTGGCAGTAAGGCTAGGAGCAGCAAGGACAACTCAAACGTTAGTCACGCTAATGATTCGAGCGATGAATCCTCAGATGGCTCAAGGAGGTTTGTTCAGTGATAACTCGACTCTTTTCTCTTATTTCACATATTTGGTTCCGTATGGATTAATTTTTGTGCTACAGGAAGGTGCATTCTAAACTACGTAACTCATCACCTTCACCTGTCCGGTCTAGGAGAAGGTACTCAATTTCTCTTCGGACATTTTCTTTCTATTTTACTGACACATCTTAGTATCATATTTAGTATTTCTTTTTTCATCCATGTGAGTGGTTGGGGGATGGGGATGGGGATGGGGATGGGGATGGGAATGGGAATGGGAATGGGAAGGTTAATAAATGGATGCCTGGTGGGTATTTGAGCTAACAAGTATATAGCAGAATATGAATATGAATACTGAAGCAAAAACTCCATGAATAATGGTTTACTGAGATGAATTGTCTTGTGTATGTTTTCTCTGCTTTTTAATACATCATTGGATAATTTTATGGCAAACAAGTGATATTCAGCTGCATTGTTCTCTTAATTGCCGATTAATATTCATGCATATTGTTAAGTTCCATATTTGATCCATAGAGAGCATTTCAATTTTTATGTTCTTTTTAGCTGCCCACGTTCATATATATTGCTAATTTGCTATGCACTGATGTTTTATTAGCTTCAAATTTGTCTGCTTTATGTGTTCTTTTTAGTATTTTCTCTTCTGCTTAATCATTTATGTTGGTTTTTCTAACTTCAGTGTCCCAAGTCACAATCCTGAATTGTAAATTTAGTGCATCGCAGTCAGACTGTCAGTCCGATGAAAAAAGTTGGTACACTTTGATCCATCTACACTTCATTGCATTTATTAACTTCTCCGATACTGTTCATGGAATGGATGAATTCAAAGAACCTCGTCCCCTCTACCTGTAGTTTGCTTCATGACTTGGTCTAGTATGCTAGTGATTTTATGGATAAAATAGAGCTAAATCGATACTGTGTGAGTCAATCAACTTTGCAATGAAGTGGAGGTGGAGCTTGCCATGTAATAGATTTTGTATATAAAAAAAATGTCTTATTATCTGTTATGTTACGTGGAGAAACAAAAGACAAACAATAGAACATAAATTTTTGCATTATGGGGATTGAGCTTCTGTAACGTTGCATGCATTATTTAAGTCGCTTGAGTTATCTTCTTGCATTGTCTTATTCATTTCATCTCAACTAAAAAGTTGAACCTCCGCAGCTGGCTTTTCTCATCATGTTATACGCTCTTGTTTCTTGCAAATTTGTCTGGTTTCTTTTACTGTCACAGGCAGCTTGAAAACGAAAGAAAATAGTCTTGGTTTGTATTTTGGTTTATTTCCATCCTATTTGAGGAGTTTCATTTCTGTCTTTTGGTCGTCCCATTTGGAAAGTCTCTTTCTACGATTAGGCTTGCACCTTGCATTATTCTAACTTTAACTCTCATCTATATGGAAGTTAAATTGAGATATTAGTAAGGAATTATTTTGCAATACTCACCTTCAAGGAAAATGTATTACTGAAAAACGTATGGCTTTAGTACGTGAATGTATGATGAAACAGAGTATCTTAATTGCTGCGTCCTTTGAATAAGCTGGAAAATCTACAAGTTTGTAAAACTAAGTGTGCTGAATCGGAACATGCCTGATTGCATTTCATCTGGATTCTTTTTGGTAATAATCTGTTTATGAGTTGCCGCGCTGTTGCGGTACATATGCAGGAGAAATTGTTGAGACTAATTGTGATGTATTAGAACTTGTTATTGACATGCAGGTAGGAGGATCACCATTCAGCCTATATGCTATGGCCATAATTTTTGTGCACACACTTATGAAATCTTTCACTTCTTCTGAGATCATAGGTTTTGGAATTAAAGTTTTAGTCATGATGCCTGACGTCACTAAGTGACAAAAGGACACTTAGCCAACTGTCATGTTGTACGCATATATAGCTCGATGTATATGGTTGATGACAGGCCATTGTTATGTGGTTTCGAGAATTCAGGATCATTTAAGCCTTCCAAAACCAGTTAACCTATAATGCTCACAAGATTTGCAGAACTTCCTGCTTTTATTTTTCTTCTCTTGGCTTCTGCATGGAGATGACAACAAAAAAGAAATACTTGTAGTGTATCTTATTCATTGCAAATAAAAATGCAAGTAGTTATGTTATGTGGTTTAGGCTGAAGGATGGGGTTTGAAGGAATTTCCATCATATTCATGGATTTGAACTTATAATTCTTGATTACTTGTAATTTTCTTTCATTACGGGTTCGAACCTTGGCGAACAGCCTCTTGGCAATTGTCAGGGGAAGGCTCTAGCAAATGGTTCCCTCTCCCAACCCTTGAGGGCAAACCTTGGCGCAACGGTTAAGTTGCTCCTTTGGTGACCATAAGGTCACGGGTTCGAACCTTGGCGAACAGCCTCTTGGCAATTGTCAGGGGAAGGCTCTAGCAAATGGTTCCCTCTCCCAACCCCCGTAAGGCGGGGAGCGCTTGGCGCACCGGGATTTGCCCTTTGCCCTTTAGCTTTCCCAGCCTCCCAAGGCTTTGATGGTACATTTTATTATTCTCCTAGCTTCTTGATAGCAAATGCATCTGCCTGCTGCAAAGTTCATGGTCTTTCTATTCAACACTAGTTTTTTCATTTAAAATTATTTGTGCCATTGCCCTTGTGCACAAAATGTAGATTAAATATTCACCCTTACCCTTGTGGCCCTGATTCCGCAGGGCAATGAGTTAATAAGAGTTATGTTAGATATTTATACTGTCAATTATTGATTACTACGTAGTTGAATGATTAATTTGGGATAACTTATAACTTCATCAATAATCTCTTCATGCTAGATTTGTTTTTGTTAGCCAGGAGCGGAAAAGTTTTTTTCTTTTCTGCCAACAGACCAGATATAGAAATTAGAAGGAGCTAACATATACGAAATTGTATATTGAACTCACTGTCTTAGCATGGGATGTTTTCATTTCTAGACATGTTTCGCGGTCTCCACATAGCAAGCATTCTCAGCGCAGGCATTCTCCCTATTCTTCTCTTGAGAACACCAGGTATGTTTTAATGTACTACTCCCCCCGCCCCCTAATAAATGTCACATTTTCCTTTTTGGTCCGTCTCAAACTAAATGTTGTGTTTCTAAATATGGAAATAGACTTGGTGCAATTTTATCACGGTACAAGCATTGTACAAACAAGTAAATCACATTCCTTAAAAACGTTGACAAGTCAAATGCGATATTTATGTTGGGACGGAGGGAATATTTATTAAGAATTTGTAATGTTTATGAAACATACCTACTCATCATCATAACAGTAAACTTTTCAGGTGATAGCTTCCTGGTTGTATATCTTGATTTATTTTATTTGTAGTTTTCAAATCCATAATTTTTTTCTGCAGAAAAAGGAGGTCGAGATCCAGGTCGCCTGTCCGCCGACAAAAGTGATCGGAGTGGGTAATGCTGAGGTGAAACTGAAGATCGTTTGGAGACAACCAGACTTCCGTAGATCCTATTTGTTACGAGAGCGGATGCATTTCAGATGGACAAAAATCTTCAATGCAGATTATGACATGGAAGGAGTATGCTGATCTTCCTTTTATAATGTTTTTTTTTTCTTTTTTTAACAGGATCTTTTATTATGTATCTGTTCACCAAAGTTTTGGGTCGGGATGTCTGTAAAATCTCTGTGAATTAAGGCCTGCTCATTTCTTAGCTGTTGTATGTTGTGGTGCCTGCAATGAAGCTACTTGGACTGATTTTCCTCTTCTTCTTCCCCCTCTTGTAGATTAGAAGGTAAATGAAAACCGTGTGGAAGTACTGCTCTAAAATGAAAATGAACGAGGCCGTGTAAAAGGTGCAGTTTCATTTATTACCTTAAAAGAGGTGAAACTGAAGGTGATACTTGTTATAAATTGGGCATGCTCTTTGTATTTGTACTGAATTTGTTTTTGTAAGAACTTTGATTTATGTTTCGAGTACGGTAGCTCGGAAATATTCGGCCATAGTTAAGGCAGTCAAACCAACTCTCATACGAGCTCCCGGCGGTTCATTCATCTGATCATAAACTAAAGTCACTTTTGATTCTGCAAACTTTTGTTCCCCTGGTTACCGGAGAAATTGATCTTCTTAAGGGAGGGATGACTTCCCAGAACACTTTGCTTTTCAAGTGCCGTTTAACCAATCTGGCTTACCTAAATCCGGCCCCCATTTTCACGAAAGAAAGCCTCAGAGATGGAAAATTGCTGAGTACAGATTTTATGTATCACTTTGTGTTTCATATCTTGTACTCCCTCCGTCCCACTTCAAAGAGTCCTACTTTTTATTTTGGTCTGTCGCAGACTAAGAGTCTCATCCATAAATGACAAATTTTGAACAGTGTTTCGGACATTTGTACTCTTATAATAATGTAAATATATTTACAAAAAAATCATTCATTGTATCCTTATAATGTTAATATATTTAAAAAAACTCAATCAAAAAGAGGTTTTATCATAAATGTTTTAACTTTTACATTCTCTATCTTCTAATCTTCTTCCCACTTGCAATTTTTTATTTATTTTTTTTAAAAAAATCTTAAGAAGCGTGAAATACTAGAAGCTAGGACCCTTGAAATGGACGGAGAGAATACTTAATAATTGGTCTAACGGTTTAAATTAAATGACATCAGTCTTTATAATTGTAAGTTGTTAGATTACTTTTGGTAATGTGAGATATGCTGAATGATAAAAAAGAAATTATGAATTCGAAATTGCCGGCCTAAGTTGTTTTGATTATGTATAATCTAAATCAGAAGAATTTGTCTCTTGTACACATAAACCTAAGGTCGCGTTTGGTTCATGGGAAAACATGGGAATGGAATGGAAAATTGATAATTTTCCATTCCATTCCCATGTTTGGTTTTAGTCATTTAAAAAAAAAAATTCCTTGGAAATTTTTTTTCCTTCATTTGAAGGAATTGACCATTCCATTATAAAAATGATGGAAAAGTTTTTTCCTTTGGGAAAAGGAAAAAAAAAAAATTTTTTTTGACCAAAATACCCCTACCCCCTACCCACCCCTACCCCCTACCCAGCCCCTACCCAGCCCCTACGCCCATTCCATTCCCATGATTTGTCAAGGAATTGAATGACAATTCCATTCCATTCCGTGCCAACCAAACGGAGGGGGTTGACCAGTTTTTTTCCATTCCAATTCCATTGACAATTCCATTCCATTGACAATTCCATTCCTTCACTTTTTTTCCACCGAACCAAACGCCCCCTAACAATTGGACAATCGGAATCTCGATTGATAAATGATTTGCGGTATGAATTAATTTCAGCAAATCATTACCCAAAAAATTAAAGATGTAAATCACTATCGACCCTGATTTGGGTCTAAAATGGAACCGGCACTGCTTTTGCCAAGATTTTCGTTCTGCGCTGCTGAAAGTCGAAAATATGTCGCATACTTTCATTTTTTCACTCAATGGCCAGTTTAATTTGATTTCCGGTGAATTCTATTTGTATCAAATTAATTCTCATACTCCGAAATCGGGGTATGTATCTGCATCTTATCTACTTGTTGGGTGGGGAAAAGGATAGCTCCCTCGCGCATGAGCGCAGTCTCAAATTAGACTAAAACCTTAGTAGACTAGATTAGTCATATGCTAAGTCTCTCTGTATTAGAGGTGTCCGGTTCGTTTACAAGACCAACTCTATTTTTTAAACTTTGTAAATTGTAATAAATTTTGTATATGATTTTCAAAAAAAAAAAAAAAATTTTTTTTTATTTGTTATGGTTAACCCTTTTTTTTCAAATTAGGTAAATTTTAAAAATTTTGAAATATATATATATATATATATATATATTTACTTGTTGCAATTTAAATATTAATTACATCTAAAATTATTTTGAATAAAATAGTTAACGGTTTTTAACAGTTTTTGAAATAAACCGTTAACTTTTTAACAATTTTTTTATAAAGATCCAACTTTTTAACATTTGAATTCAAAGTGTTGCGCTTGCTTGCGGTTCGATTTTGATCGAACCGCCGGTTCAGGACCGGATGGACATCTCTAAACAGCTCCCTCGCGCATGAGCGCAGTCTCAAATTAGTCTAAAACCTTAATAGACTAGATTAGTCATATGCTAAGTCTCGCTGCATAGCCGAGAAAAAAAAAAAAAAGCAAGGAAAATGCCAAAAGGTCAAACTAGCCCATATTCGTGTTTCAACTTAAGAAAGAAATGCGTGAGAAAAAAAGGGTGCATGGTGACGCCTGCCCGACGTCAAACTTCACATGTATCGTCTCCCTTCTCGCCGCCGCTGGTGGTGGACTTGTACTGAAAATTGGTGGATTTTCCACTCTCCCCACCCATACATCCCCATTAAATTCCTTCTCTTTCACTCTCTCCACCGTAACTTTCTCAAGAACAAATCCCATTTCATTTCCCATCTCATCAACCACAATGCCAATGATCAAATCCTATCCTTCTTTCTCCTACAATAAGATGGTAAAAATTTACCAAACCCTTCAAATGTTTTCTTCATTAGTTTCGCATACTAAAAAAATGTTTTTTGTTTGTTTGTTTCGGTTTTCAGGGATTGGAAGTTGGATTATGGATGATTTGGTTATGTGGGTTTTTGTTAATTGGGCTTTCCTTCTTTGCTACTACTCAAATTTCACCTTCTTCCTTCCAATATCAGATAAATTTGTCAAAATTATTCAAACCTGGTTTTACTGATTTGGGGTTTCCCAAAGTTACAATCTTTACAGCACCTAGCCCTTTTTCTGGCTCAGTTGGGACTAGGCAAAGTTTGGCTGTTAAATCTTGGCTTGGTTTATCCCCAAATATCAATGTTGTTCTTTTTAGCCAAGACCCTTCTGTTTTCTCTTTTGCAGATGATTTTGGCTCCAGGGTTTCTGTTGAACCCAATATTGATTTCTCGTAAGTCCATTTTCTTGATATGTTCTACATTTCTTAGCTCTCACAATGTATTTGGATATTTCACTCTTTTGTTATGTTTTGAAATCTGAGGTTCTGTTTGATCTTACTTATGTTAATAGTGAATGCATATGAAGTTGTTCAATATGTCATGTCGTTGATTTTAAGATCAACTTGAGAAGATTTTTTTTTTTTTTGCTTGTTAAATGTGTTAGTGGCTTTATGAATGTGCTTTTAGTAGATAAGCGAGAAGATTTTCATTTTGCTGTTTTATAAAGAAATTGTTATCTTGAGTTTTGTCTTCTGTATCTATTTCGTTTTAGGTTCTTAGGTACTCCATTCTTCCATTCAATGGTTGCGAGATCGCAGGCATCCATGTCCGATATATCTGTTCTGATTGATCCTGAAACCATTCTCTTACCAGACTTTGTTTCTACCTTGAACTATGCTTTCAAGCTCGATCATGATTGGCTTCTCCTCGCTACATCAAGAAATGTTTCGTATTATCCTTTTCACTTTGACACAGATGGAAAACATTGGCTATCAAAAGAGGGTAAAAGGGTCAAAACAAAAAAGGTATGACAGAGAAACCACAACTTTGGTGCTGATGGACGATAGAACTTCAATTAAATTTCTACTCTTTGTTGCCTCAGCTGCAGGCATTTCTCGTTGATACATGGACATGGGACCATTGTGAAGAGAGGATGCTAATGGCATGGAACAACTGTGATCTTCCTTTGCATAGTGGAGTCCTTCCTCCTTTCCTATATGGAAAGGGTCTCCACAATCGTTGGATCGATAACGAGGCCTTGTCATCTGATTTCAGATTTGTCTTTGATGCCACTTCGGTCATCTCGAGTTTCTATCTTAACGATATTGACAGTGGGTCCCATTATGAAAATAGAAGTTGGGAGACACTCGGAAACTCCCATTTAGGAGCGTTATATGGATCATTGTACTTTCACGAAGCTAAGTACTCTAACATGGTCAAACTTTTCAAATGCAATGGTAGATATCTTTTCATAAACACAGAAGAAAGCATTCTTTACCAGTTGGGTCGGGGGATACTTCAATCAAGGCATTATAAGAAAGCTTTGGACTGTTTTGATGCGATTAAATCACTAGATGGAACTATAGACTGCACTGTGAAGGATCGCTTAAAATTGTCTACATATTTATCCCTTCCTTTCTCGTTAGAAGCCCTTCTTTCAGCTCGTGCTGACCGAAATAAGACAATTGTATTAGCAGTTGCTGGATATAGTTACAAAGACATGTTAATGAGTTGGGTATGCAGATTGCGTCAACTTCTCATCTCCAATTTTGTGGTGTGTGCTTTAGACCAAGAAATGTATGATTTCTGTGTCTTGCAGGTACTCTCTCTCTCTCTCTCTCTCTCTCTCTCTCTCTCTCTCTGTCACACACACACACACACACACACACACACACACACACACACACACACACTTACAACCCCGGGCTTAGGCATATGTGATGGGAAAATGTGTTTGCAGGGGGTACCGGTCTTTATGGATTCAATTGCACCTGCAAACGTAAGCTTTGATGATTGCCACTTTGGAACAAAATGCTTTCAGAGGGTAACAAAAGTGAAGTCTAGAGTGGTTCTTCAGATTTTGAAGTTGGGTTACAATGTACTCTTGAGTGATGCTGATGTTTATTGGTTCAAGAATCCGCTTCCGCAACTTACAACTTTTGGCCCTGCTGTTCTCATGGCACAGTCTGATGAGTTTAACACAACAGGTACTTATTCGAAGAATCAAATTTCTACTACCTCTGTCCCAAAAAGAATGACCAAAAACATTTCAAATTCGCTCTTGATCAAGAGAAAATTTCAAAAACATTTGGTCATTCATTTGCGACGGAGGGAGCATATTTTTTTATCTTTATAATACCTGATTCTGAAAGGGAATATCTTATCTTGTTTCTGAGTTTGGACTTCTTGTTCTCTTCTATGTAGGGCCCATAAACTTGCCAAGGCGTTTGAATTCTGGGTTTTACTATGCTCACTCGGACAGCTCAACAATTGCTGGTTTCGAGAAAGTAGTCAGGCATGCATCCGCCTCCAATCTTTCAGAGCAGCCGAGCTTCTATGATACACTGTGTGGAGAAGGTGGGTCCCTCCGTGTGTCTGACGATGAATGTTTTGAACCTGAAGTGAATCTGACTGTCCATTTCTTGGATAGAAACCACTTCCCAAATGGTGCATACAAGAGCCTATGGGAAGAAAGAGATGTCAAAGCGGCCTGCGGAAAAATAGACTGTTTTGTCCTTCACAATAATTGGATTAGTGGGCGAAGGAGGAAGTTGGAACGCCAAGTTTTGTCAGGCTTATGGGAATATGATATTAGCACGAGAATGTGTTTGCAGAGTTGGCAAAAGGCCAAATCGCAAAGCTACTTTTGATACTTGTTTTGATGCCATCTTATCTATTTTTTCTTGGGAAAACATTGGTTTTCACGGTAACAGAAGAATACAATGGGATGAATCCAATGAGAATCTTTGAAATTATCGCCTGCTTTGATGAGGGGCCAGAGCCGTCCGTCAATAGAAAGAAGTGGTTATATATAAATGCCTCAACCTAACCAAATTTTTTACTGAACAATGTTCAAGAAACTTGTTCATATGATAGGGTTCGGCCGTTATGTTGATAAAGAATCAAGAAGGAAGAACGAGTTGAAAATTGTTTGCAGCTCAGTCAACACAAGCATTCAGTTGAAGGATACGACAGTCAGGATAATTCACCCTGGTGGGAGAGAAGAGTTCTACCAAAACCCTATTTCAGTTTCCCAGCTAATGAAAAAACACACAGGAATGTGTGTGGCCAGGCCCGAGGTCTTCAAAAATCCAAACAATTGTATCTTGTCACCCGAGGAAAAACTCATGCCGGGGCAAAAGTATTTCATGATCCCATGTACAACTGCAAAGAAACTGAAGAGAAAGCACTCGAAACCTGCTGAAGAAAAAGACGCAAGACTAAGTTTAAAATCTGCTTTAGACGTGAACGAAGACTTTTCAGGGGAATCTGTTTGTTCTGCTAACGATTTCTTTGTTTCGAAAGAAAGTTGGTCAAACTGCTTGCTCAAGAAACGGAGGAAAGTCAATAATCAGTTTGTCCCTCCCATTCAGAGGCCAAAGATGTGGAGGTCATTAGAATGGGAGCCAAGCCTAACCTCTGTACAAGAGGTGTCTCCATGAACTTCTCTTTCTTGTCATCTGGTATGTTGTCACCTTTTTATGCAGTTCAAACATTTATAGAATACAATTTATAAGCTGCAATGAATATTTTCTCAAATTTAATTTTCACATATCCATTTTCTGTTTCAAGAAAATATGCATTTTTCATATTCTTGACGCGATTTCTATTATATAGTTTTTGCATATTTTCTTGTTTAGTGAAGCCTTGATCATTATCGAGCCAACTCTCGTATGTTCTTCATTTGTAATGACCATAATACCCTTTTGCGGCTTACCCTAGCGTTATCTGTGCTAATGTATAGCCATTCAGTCAATGAACATAGAACTCGAGCGTGAAAACCAAATCTATATCTAACTTCAATATAAAGATTTCCAGTCGGAGGAAATCAAACTTCTTATAAATATAAGGTATTCGTGGGCACAAATGGACATATAACTTTCTACAAATCACGTCGATAGAAAACCAGATCGGTGATTTTTTGATTAATTGAATGCATTAGGGTAGTTTGACAGATTGATCCTTAAAATGTACACTTACAGTACGGGCGACAAAATCATGGTCAAGATCCATGTGTAGAAAACAGCAAAAACAGCACCAATAGGGATAGTTACTACCCAAGAAGTCACAATCTCCCTTACTGTTTCTGCTCTTACGTTGTTAAGTCCTCGAGCAAACCCTACTCCCATGACTGCACCTACCAGAGTATGTGTTGCAGAGATCGGTAGTCCAAGTTTCGATGCAAAGAGTACAACTGAGGCAGCAGCAAACTCAGCTGCAAAGCCTCTAGTAGGGGTTAGTTCTGTAATTTTCTTCCCAATCGTGGCAATAACTCTATACCCCCACATCGTAAGCCCGGCAACAATCCCAAACCCTCCCCAGGCAAGAACGTCCATAGGAATTACGATTTCGCCCCCGGTCGCAGCGCCCTGAAGAATAGACAGAGCTCCGGCCAGTGGACCTATGGCGTTGGAGACATCGTTTCCACCATGGGCAAATGACATGAAACAAGCTGACAGAACTTGTAGGTAGCCAAACACACCGTAAACTATCTTTAGCTGGGTGCCTGTGGGGCCCGCAATATCGGAGAGAAACCCGATGTCTTCGTTGGGAGTGGTGTCTGACAACTCGGGTTGTGCTGAGTTGGACTTCTCAAGGAGGGGACCGAGTTGTTTTCGAATGATTCGGTTGACTGCAAACGCACCGGCGGCCCCACAGACTAGGGCTTGGGCAACAGCTATAGGGAGTGTAGTACTTAGAGGGAAAGATGCGTAAGAAATTCCGGTGACACCCACAAAGACGGCAATAGGCGCAGCGGCAGCCGCTGCTTGTCCTGGGTTTGGAGCACTGTAAACAAACTAGATACAATACAACGGGTTAGAATTGCATATTACAGTAGCAAACACTCGATGTATCTTACTACGAATGAAACCTAAGATTTGGGATACGTACAATCCGACTGTACAGAAGTTCGAATAAAATGTAAATCATCTTTACTATAACATGTAACTTATGTTACTATAACGCGAAACTCAAGTACTCCCTCGTTCCCTAAATGAATGTCCAAATTCAAGAAATTTTTGTCCCAAAATAAATGTCTCTTGTGTAAAAAATTTGTCCAAACACTTTTTTACCAAATTATTTTCGTTCGTAAAACTAAATGTTTAGGGACGGAGGGAGTTCTATACATGCTATCTCACACCGTGTAACACACGTACCATAAGATATAATTCATTTACTATAAAGTCGGACTTATGTGTAGTCGAGTTGCATAGCCCATAGATCCAAATAGGCGAGCCAACTAATGGTTTAACAGGAGATACGTACCCTGCGGATGCATTTGTAGACAAGAAAAGATACAGCAGCGCCCATTAAGGGGGAGATGACCCAAGAAGAAGTCACTCTGGCCAGTGAGCTCCAGAAAACAGCGCCGGTTCCTCCATAGACAAGACCAAAGCCCACCATAGATCCTATGATACAGTGTGTAGTCGAGACTGGTAGCCCATAATACGAGGCAACCTGAATGAATATCACAGCAGACAAGTCAAAAACCAAAGCCATTCTCAGTTGGTCTGACAGATCAAAGTACTGAAATGGTTATGTTATTTTGTAGTATTTCACAAGTCAACCATTCGAACCCTGAAACTGAAAGATGGAAGTCAAAGTCAAACTTAAAGAATATTGTCTGTTTTGTAAGAAGATAGATTTCATCATTCATTTATCAACATAGTTTGAATCAAATTGACCTCCCATAAGCCCTCCAAAGAAAGAATCTTTCCATCAACCATTAGAATATCTCAGGTACAATGCAGTATCCTTGTTTTTAACTCCCTCATTGTAATCACACACACACACACACACTATATATATATATATATATATATATATATATATATATATATATATATATATATATATGCAGCGATCTTCGGATGAAAACCAGACAACGAAATGTAAAAAGCGTAAAACACAATGTAAAACATTTTGAAGGAATGTTAAAAAAAAAAAAAAAAGGAAGGGTTTTTTTACATTCATAGTATAAGGGACGAGAGGGCGAGCCTTGGCGCAACGGTTAAGTTGCTCCTTCTTTGGTGACTATAAGGTTACGGATTCGAACCTTGGCGAACAGCCTCTTGGCAATTGTCAGGGAGGGAAAGGCTCTAAGGGACGATTTACTCAGATTCTGAAGGTTGATCTAGGTATCTTAGAGCATAACTAATGATGGAAATCTCAGATTTTTTGTTGTGAGCATTTCCTCTACCTAGTTTTACTCGCACCCAATGCCAGTCTAAAATTTATAATAGAAGTCGATTTCTTGTATTAGAATTTGATGCATAAATTTCCAATATCAAGAAAATTGTTCAGTCCAAATCTCAGAAGAGAATGCTTTTACATCCTAGGCAGGAACAAACACGCGTATTTCACATAAACTAGGCTGGTTTACGCGACAATGGCGGTTCGTTAGCAGAAAACAAATAATTAGCATCATATCTCTCTCTCTCTCTCTCTCTCTCTCTCTCTCTCTCTCTCTATATATATATATATATATATATATATATATATATATATATATATATATATATATATATATATATATGAAATAAAATGATTCACCTGCAACCAAGTGCCAGCAGCAGCCAAAGAAGAGAGCAATCCAGCAAACAACAAAGTATCTTTCCCTTGAAAAACATCAGCAACAAGAATCCCCTTCTGCATTGTACTAGTGACATGTCTCCCCATCAACAATGCGCCGGAAAACTCCAACACCGCCGCTGTCACCACCGCCTGCCTGAGGGTCAATGCCCCGGACCCCACTGAAGTCCCCATCGCATTTGCCACGTCATTAGCCCCAATATTCCAAGCCATATAAAACCCAAACAACAGAGTTGCATAAGACAAGACTTTAGTCTTGAAAGCCAAACCTTGGCCCAAAGACTTCATGAAGAATGGGAAAGTTAAGGCAGCCATTGCTATGCATATAGATATAGCAGAAGCTGTGCTTGAGGATATGTAAAAGGCTTCTGCCATTCCTGATGGATTGACCGATTTCGTGTGTTCTTGATCATCTTTTAATTCTTCTTTTCCTCCTCCTTCGGATTCGGATTCAGAAAAAGATGATAAGGAGGCAAAAGGGTGTGTGGATTTGTACTTCTTTAGTGTTGAGAGTGAAAGATATGAATTGGGTAATGGTGGATTGGGGTTTAGAGTGAGGAAATGTTTCTTAGGGAGATGGGTTTCTTGGGAAAATGGGGAATTCCTCTGTTTTGAGAGGGAAAAGTGTCTAATTAGGAAAGCTTCTGAGGAAGTGTTTCTGGGAGAAGATAGGCAGTAGGAGGAAGTCATCATGAGTTAAAAAGAATGGATTTTAGAGAGAGAGTGTAGGATTTAGAGAGAGAAAGGAAGGTTAGGGTATATGGGGATTATTCAGGTGTAATCTTGGCCATGGGAGGAGGGAGGAGGAGGAAGAGGAATGGTGGAGTGGGCATTTCTGTGGTTTGGGCAAATGGAAAAAAGGGATTTCTGGTGGAAAAGGAAAGCTGATTGTGGATTTGGAGGTTTGATTGAAATGAGTGGTGGTGCTTGTGTTGTTCAACACTGCAACATCCATCCATAGCATCTTCATACACCCTAATTAACGTGGACTCCAGCCAATCTCAAAATTTTGAAATTTTAATTTATTTTTTATTTTTACCTAAATCACCGACTATATATAACTTTTTATATATATATAAAGTTATTTTTCACTGTTATTATTGTTTACAATATTTTTTAAATATCAAAGGGTGGGGGTTGCGGTAGGCTTGTGACAGTCAGCGTAAAAATTTTGTCATATTATCATGACATGAATCGAAATGGGGTAGGGGAAGATCCAAACAAACTTGGATTAGAGTGATTGAAAATAATATGAGTTTACTTAAGGTGGGGTGGATGAAAGTATGGTGTTGAAGAGGCCGGAGTGGAGGGCAAAAATTCATGTGGGGGGCTGATTTTTTTTATTATTATTATTATTTTATTTTTTTTTATTTATTTATTTATTTATTTATTTTTTTTTTTTTTTCCAACAACCTTTTCACACGATGACATATGAAGATTCATGTTAGTCGACCCCAAATTATTTTGGGACTAAGGCTTTGTGATTGTTGTTGTTGTATCAAGTCCACGTAATTTCAAAATCCTGAATCAGTCCAGTGTGTGATGATATTGGATATTGGGGAAGGAGGGAGTATACATTATGCACATATCCATTTCCAAAAAATATCTCTACATAGAGAGCGACAGCAATTTTAAGCCCATAAAATATTGTTCTATCTATAAAGATGTCCAAACCAGGCCCAAGCCCGGTCCGTATAAAAGGCCGCTAATCTGACTGGTGGGCTCAAAGGACTACGGGTTGGACAAAACATAGAATATTTGGGCCTTGCCCCGACATGATGCCCGTTGATACAGCCCAAAAGTCCGATTTTAAAGATTGATGAATGACAAAATGTATGGTATTTCAGATCATTATTTGTCATTTGACATAGGGGTGGAAATAGTTCGGTTTAGCTAGGTTTGGACAATTTTAGAAGTCAAACCGTTATTATGATCGGTTTGGAGAAATTCCAAACCGAGCTAAACCATAAAAAAATTCAAATCGAGCTAAACCAAATCGCCATGGTTCGATTTGGTTCGGTCTAAACCGCGGTTTGATTTTGCGGTTCTGACCACGGTCCAAACCGCGATCTAGACCACGGTCCGAACCACATTTCAAACCATAACAATTCAAAAAAGGCAACATAAGCAGCAACTAAGTACCAAACAATAACAAAATTGTTCAAAAATAAATAAGCAAGAAGAAGAACATAACAAAGACTAAGAAGAATCAAAGAATAAAGGCTGAGTCAGCAAGTTAGCAAATCAGCGAATCAGCAACATAAGCAGCAGCAGCAACATGGCTCGGTTTGACGGTTCGGCTTAATGGTTCGGTTTGACGGTTTCAAACCGCGGTTCGGTCTCAAACGTTTCGGTTCGATTTGGCTCTGTTCGGTTTAGGAGTATCAAACCCCAAGCTGAGTTGAACCACATGATTTGTTAATTTTTCAAACCGAGCTAAACCACTTATAAAAAATAAAAAAGATCGGCTTGTAATGGTCAAATGGACCTAGTCAAAGCCCAAAATAGGACAGGGTTGGATCAGGCAAAGCCCGAGATGTAGCAGGCTATATTGGACCAAGCCCAAGGCTCGTTTGGAAAATGATACTGGCTTGGGCTTACTGAAGACGGGTTTGCACTGAGCTTGGGCCATGCCTCTGCCGACTGCCGTAAAAGGGGACCTATAATCCTTTTGCGGCCCATTTTGAATTAAGGATCATTCCGAACGAATATGTTGATTTTTAATAGAAAAAATCATAAATATTTTTACTATTCACTTTCAAAATTTTAATTTTGTAAAAATAAAATGAACTACGAAAAAAAATGGGCTTTTCAAAAACCTAAAATGGATAATAAAGCGGTGGAAGTGAACCCCGTTATCAAATAGTGTGTGTGGAAGTGAAACCCCGTTATAAAAAACTAGCCTAAGTTCGTGTTCAAGGCCATGTTTTTTTTTATTATTATTATTTTATTTTTTAAAAAAATTATTTTTTTTTTAAGAGCAAAATGGGAAAGGAACAAATGTATGAAGGCAAAATGGGAAATTCTGCCCGCATAACTGTCAAAAGGGAGGTTTGTTTTATACTGTAGATAGATAGTGTGTGAGGTTTAGTGGTTAATATGTTAAAGATTTTAACTTGTATGTTATATCCGCCACTGCCACTTAGTCCATGGGATTTGACATGATTCTAGATTATTAATGTGGTAAACTTCTGGATGCATGACAACTGAATTAACAAGCATCCGCTTGTATATGTTACTAGTACTAAACCTCTTACCAAGTACTAAACCTAGTAACAAGGACACGGAATGACGCTTTCACTCGCCGTTCTACTTCTACTGAATTTATTTTTTCATTCTTTAATCGAAATTGTTGTGCTAGTAACACTACAACAAATATGCTTTTTTCCGGCATTTTTAAATTGGCACTTTACTTTGTGCCGCTAATTTTCGACATTTCAACGAAAGTGTCGCTAAATTTCCGGCATTTTTGGAAAATGTCGCAAATTCCCGGCACTTTATTAAAAGTGCCGCTAATTTTTGGCATTTCAATGAAAGTTCCGCAAAATTTTCGGCGCTTTTTGGAAAGTGCCGAAAAGTATTGCCGACACCATTTTTTCCGGTACTTTCGGAAGTGCCGGAAAAAGTGTCGGAAAAAGCTTTTTCAGCACTTTTTCAACATTTTCGGCATTTTTAAAGTGCCGAAAAAAGGCATATTTGTTGTAGTGTAAAAAAAATATCATGTACCAAAAAAGTAATTTAAACTAATTTTTTATTTATTATTATAACAAAAAAGGAAAAAAAAAATCATGAACAGTAAATAATAAAACAATAAATTCAAACTCTATTGCTATCGATGGTTATGGATCGATAAGTAAATAATAATAATAAATTTTTAATAATCATGTAGCAAATAAAAGATTTAGGGGAAGTTAAAAGACAGGTTTGAAGAGGAGGTGGGGAGTTATAAAACTTGGAGTGAGAAGGTGAAATATTTGAGTTAATTCAGATCATCAGATCAATTTTCTAGATACACAGTCGTTTTTTATTCTAACGGTTACAAAAGATTAAATCCGATTTATATTATATTATAGAATAATTAATTGTATTATAAAGACGTTTTATAATAGAATGTTGGCAGGAAAGGGAAGTTTTATTGTTCTTTTGTTGAGTTAAAGTCAAATAATGATATGAAAGAAGTTGTTGAGCAATCACTTAAAACTTATGATGGAGGTAATTTAGCTAACGTTATATAATTATGGAGTTGAAATATCCTTTTAAAATAAATTAAGTATTGCAACTTTTAAGATTTTAAGATAAGAGGAAAGTTAGGTGTTTTTTTTTTTTAACCTATAGAGGAAGTTGAGTGTACTAAATATTGCAACTTCAGTTTGACTTAGTATCCGTTTCAAAATTCTCAACTTCTGTTCTTTCTACTTATTTGGCAAGGAGTATGACGTAGTCTCTGACTTAAAAATGAATAATTATTTAAAAAAAAAACTATATTTTTTTTTATTATTTATTATGGAGTTGAAATATCCTTAATTAATTGAATGTTTATTTTTATATAAAAAAACTATCTATAAATAAATAAATGGTTGTATTTAAATAAATTACATATCAACAGTTATCCGTATAGAAATTTTAAGAAAATGGCAATCCAACTCAAATCTTTCATGTTGCAGGCAGTGACACTATACCAGCACCAATAATGGTGGCAAAAAGATTAATCACCGGCCTTGGCCCTGTAAACTGATATCCTAGGCCTTTCCAAAAGAGCATCACGCAGTCTCTGTCTCAAAATTAATAATTATTTTAAGCAAGTTACTGATCTTTGCTTTAAGAAGGCTTTTGTCAACCATCTTTTGATCAGATGATCAAGAAGAAGACTGGCAGTGTTATATCATCTAGTAATTTCACAAAGGATAAAAGAAAAGTTCATAAGATTTCTTTATTTATTGTTCATTGGGGCAGTTTTTTATACGTGTAGAGTGAAAAAAAAAAGAAACTGGAATTGAGACACAAAATAATTATTTTAAGCAAGTTACTGATCTTTGCTCAAAGAAGGCTTTTGTCAACCATCTTTTGATCAGATGATCAAGAAGAAGACTGGCAGTGTTATATCATCTAGTAATTTCACAAAGGATAAAAGAAAAGTTCATAAGATTTCTTTATTTATTGTTCATTGGGGCAGTTTTTTATACGTGTAGAGTGAAAAAAAAAACTGGAATTGAGACACAAAATAATTTACCTAAACACGTGAAAACTAACCTGATAATGTTGGGACGTATCGATCGGAAACACAGAAAACTTTGATAGAAACTACTTGCAAAATACCGAATAGAAAGAAATCCAAGGTCATGTCGCGAGTTTGGGTGAGAGAGGAGATAATGTTGTTGAGATTTAAATTGAAGAATTGGTCAAGAACAAAAGTTTCCGTGACTATTTCGATTTTGGAGAGGAGAATTCGGGTTGTAGAAGAAGGGTTCCAACCCAAAAGCTAGTTCTAGAAGGAGAATAGTTTCAACCCTTTTCTCCTTTCAATTAATTGTGATTTTTAAAGGTCCAAAGTTGATCCAATTTTTAAGCCGCAAGTATAAAACAATTTCAAAATATGAGCTTCCATGTTGCAAAATAATTAGAATTCTTGAGTAAGCGGACTGGAGTGAGGAAGGTTAAGAACCAAAATTCTTGGTTTTGATCAAGAAGAAAAATTTGGGAATGGAGGAGAAAGAAAATAAAGGTGTGGGTTCATGTCCATCTCTTAATACTTCGTGTTATGGGGATAATTGGTAGGATCAAACCAATACTCCGTATAAAGAAACTGTAATATGAACATATTGTACCTAGTTGCAGCAATTTCCGATTCCTCAATTCAAGTTCAGAACACATATTGCATCTAGGCTTCAATTGGTGAAGTGTGGTGGTTATATAAATGGGGAGAGAAGAAGTTTGAGAGAGAAATAGGCAGTCGCGGGTAAGTGTTGGAATGGGGGTAACCGTTGGGTTAATAGCAACCGTCGGATCATTTTCTGAAAAACAATCTCAACCCCTTTTTATCTTGACAACTATTAACGGTTAAAGTGGATGTGTATTGTAATATAAACTAGTATTCTCTTACCCGTGTCACTGACACGGTGGCAGTACACAAATTAAAGAAATGATGAAATCGCCTTCCTCTCATAAAAAAAAAATTAAAAAATTTAATACGCTGATGATTACTTTGTTCCATAATCAACATTTGATGGAGAGTGGTTTGTTTGTATAACTGCCGTAGAAAATATGAGAAAGTCGATCTGGGACCATTATCCATTTAGGGCTAGTAAAAAAATATTTTCTTAATCCCCATTTTACCATTATTCTTTTTTTGTAACCCCAACCCAACCCATTAATCATATAAATAATAAATAATAATTATAATCCATAACGCATCCCCTATTCTATTTTTATCCAATGTTCGAAACAAAAAACTTAAGTAATCATGACGAATAACAGATTTAGCTACAAACGTTTTTCTAAAACCATTTTTTTGAAAGATTCTAAAATCGTTAAAAAACTGAATTATATATAATAGTAATTATTATGTTAAGATACACTCCTTAAATAAATGATCCTAATAAAATAAAAGAGAAAAAATAAATAAATCAAACTGGAATACACATAAATAAAAAAGAAAAAAAATACTCAATTCAAATATTTTTTTTTGAAAGAAAGAGTATATATAAACCCTAAACCTTTTTTAAGGAGTATATTAAATAATTAAAAAAAACAAAAAAAAATGATCATTTATTTATAATCGATTTTTTGTAAAAAAAAAAAAAGAATGAATCTTACCAAATATTAGTGAATTCGTTAAAAAAAAAAACTTAATTCATCTGAAAAAAGAAATAATAGTTAAAAAGGAAAATATGAAGGAGAAAATGGAAAAGGAAGGTTAAAAAAGAAAATAGGAAGATAATTTTCAGCCGTTGGATCACTTTTCTAACTTTAAATCTGAACCACCACTTATGTGATAGATAAGAGGTGGTTAATTCACCTTGTATTGTATTATAGAATTAATTACATACCTATAATCAACATCTCTATAATATTTCTTTGTGGGGTTACAATGAATATGGGGTCTATGTCACCCTCGCCCATAATACGGTGAATGTTCTATGAATATCAAGACGTACGCGGTCATAATTTGTGGGAACATATATGTCATTTTTCGATAAAAATCACTATATTTTTGAAGAACTCTCATTCACCTCAAATTTGCGGATTAGGGAAAGAATTAGTCATGGAATAGACTCAAATTTTGGGACAGGTGGGAGTTTTTCAAAACTATAGTGGTATTCATTATAAAAAAAAAACTTTAGTGTTTAAGTGAAAACTGATAAAATAAAGTGATTTAAAATAAATTAAACCTAATTTAAATAGGAAAAATTACTCTTAAAGGTAACGTACTCCACCTATTTATATCAAATAAAACAATGTATTTCTTAATGTCCAAAAAATGTAAATTGCTTATCTAAGTTATTTCATATTATGCAATTTTCAAAATAAAAAATAGACGCCGTTAACATTAGATAAGTTTTTGATGGTGAGGTTAACACTCATTAAATATTTAACTGTTTTTCATGCCTTTTATCTCATCCTCTTAGCAGTTGAACTGATCTCCCCCTCACAAAAAGAAAGTCTTTCTCCCTCACCTCTGATCCCCTATCCCCAGCTCCGCCCCCACATTGTCACGACCCTAATAATAGACACTATTTTAATATTCGTTAAGCACGTTGAGTTGGGGTTTAGTGTTTCATATTATGCTTTTTATGTTACTTGTTAGATATATGTGCTTAATTATGTTTTTAACTAACTTATGTGAAGTTAGGATGAAAGTGAATTAAATCTATCGATAAAGGACCTAAATGGAATAAACTCTAAAGTGGATAATGATTTTATAATACTTAGAATTTTAATAAAATGTTAATTGTAGTGATGTGCTTATTTGCCAAGTTTAATAAGTAAGGTTATTGTTAATTTGGGTCATTATTTGTTAAGGAGCTTTCTTGTAACTAATTGTCAGTATCCATGGAATATTAAAAAAGGAAACCTCATTTGATAAGTTTCAAGAGTACATTCTCCTCTCAAAACCTCCATGAAAGACCAAACCCTAGTTCTTCTTTAGAAAAATTCTAGCTCCTTCAATACTTCTTCGTTTTCGGATTGGATTGCGGATTCGGGTTCCTGACGGCGAGGGAATCGTTTAGAGCTACTCAAATAATTATTTTATTTTTCATCATTCAAGTAAGTTATTATGGATTCCTTTCAAAAAGTGTTCATTCTTGATTATTATTGTTGTTAAAAATGATTTTCATGAGTAGTGGTATGATTGGAACATTTTTATTGGAAAGATTGGGTTTTGGAAAAATGGAAAATTAAAGGAGTATGATTTGGTTGTGAAATGAAGGAAATGTGTTCATACTTGTATTATGGGGTTAATGAATTGGTAGGAGTTATTGCATGGCAATTTGGTGCAAGTTTGATGTCAAAATGAGATTAATTGGTGTTGAATTAGTTTAGATGGTGTATGAAATGGTTGGGTTGGTATGGGTTGTAGTTTGGTACTGAATTGAACCACTTAAAACAGAGTAAAGATTGGTGTTTGTCAAATTGGTGCAATTGCTGAAGTGGTGCAAATTCTGTTCTGATTTCTGAACAGGGAGCACGAGTCGTTCCCCTGAGCACGACTTGGGCACGAGTCGTCCCCTGAATTTGAACCAAGTCATGCCTTGTGGGGATGCCAGAATCTGTGTGGGTGTAAAAGGGGCACGAGTCGTGCCCTGGGGCACGAGTCGTGTCCTCCCCTGCAGAAACTGAAGCTGTTTCCAAGGCTTGGAAACCTATTCAAACAAGAACCAACTTGAACACTCTTTAACTTAGATTAAAGTAGAATCTTTTAGCTACACAATGATATCTTAGTTGATCAAAACGGAATAGGGGAAGTACTTGAAATATTGTCATGAAATTGCTTCGTCACCTTGCTTTATTCCTTAGCCAAAGTAACTCCAACTTGGTAAATGGAACTTGGACCTTTATAGAGGTCATATATTATTGCATAGTGGCTTTGTAGGAATATTTTATGATACTTTCCTACTTCATTTGAGTTCATATGCATTGGCATTATTGTATATAATGCATGAAATAAATGTTGCACTCTAGTATGGATTGAACATGAGTATTTGTTTACCATGTTGATATATTCTCATCCCTTTGGTGGATTTTCTTTCAAGTAACTTATATGTGCTTGAATTGTTGTTAATCAGCTGATGTTTAGGGGTATAACGGAATACGATCAATTATGGAAAGTGTGACCTAATGTGATCGGATTACGTTATACCTGTGACTGTCCCCTTCTGTGGCCACAGATTGGGGTTATAGCATCTGTATTGAGCCAAAAGCCTTACAGAGTTGCTACTATCTTATATGGTTCCCTGAAAAATGGGTCTTATAAGATGTGAATATTCCTAAGTAGTTCACAAGAGAGGAGTTATTATAATAGCTCTCTCCGTTATATGTTATTGGTTGTGATGTAAAGGTATCCTCCAATATTGTACGACTTATTGATCAGACGGAAAAAGGTAAACCAAGGTAACAGAATGTGTTTACTGTTTTCCAATGTGTTATATGCACCTTATATGTGTTGCATCTTATTTGGCATGTTGTGCATTCATAATAACTTACTGAGATTTATTCTCACCCTTCTCCCTTTAATGTTTTAGATCTACCTGAGACAGGAGGACCCGGACAGTGAGGCGGGAAGGAGTTTGGACAAGTCTTTTGGGTTTATTTGGGTATGTGGTTGTTTTAGAAGAGAGGTGACTTTATATTTTGATTAGCTCCTTGGTGGAGTTATGTATGTATATATTTATAACTTTGTTTCAACTTAAACTTTAGAAACTTTTGTAAATGTGTAATTAAGTTGGTATTAAGTTAGTTATGTTTCACCCCTTTCCTCCCATGTGGAGATGACCCAAGTTAGTGTTTGAATGTTCAAAGTTAAAGTTAGTTTCAATTCAAGTCAAGTTGGAAAGTTTTCAAAAAATTTCAGGTTGTCTTTATTAGTTTGGACTCTCCGGGTTGGGAAGCCCACAGTTGGTATCAGAGCCTCGTCTAGAGGTCAAGGGTAGATGTCTAGTTTAAGGGGGAGTGTGTGATAACTGACGCCGAGTGTTTGATGCAGGTGTTAGTTATAATGGCTGGAAATGAAGATGATCAAAATAGAGCACAAGGGAACGTTGGTAATGAAGGGGGTAATGGTAATCAGAACGCCGAGATGATGGAGATGTTTAGAGTTTTCTTACAGAATATGGCTAACCAAGGGAGAGCTCAACAACAGCCTGAAGGGAGGCAAGGGCACGGACTTGAGATGTTTGTGAAGATGACACCTCCATGTTTCAATGGGGATCCTGATCCAGTAAAGGCGGAGAGGTGGTTAGAATCAATGAACAAAATCTTTGCGGCGATGGAGAGCCCGGACGACGAAAAGGTTAGATGTGCGGTCTTTAAGTTAGAAGGAGCAGCAGAGCATTGGTGGAACAATGTCAAAGATAGTTGGGATAGAGATCATACACCACAAACATGGGAGAATTTCACGCGTAAGTTTCGGGACCACTTCATTCCGATGGTGACAAGGGACAGAAAAGAGGTTGAGTTTCTTAGATTGGAGCAAGGGACTTTGACGGCAGCGCAGTACTCGGCCAAATTCACGGAGTTGGCTCGTTATTGTCCTCATTTGGTACCAGATGAAGAAGAAGGGTATACAGGTTCGTGAAAGGATTGAGGTTGGAATTCCGTAAGCAATTATTGACACATGATTTCAATGACTTCCAAGCAGCGGTGAATCGAGCATATAGAATAGAGAATGATATTGAAGAGCACAAAGGCAAGTCGAAAGGAGGAAGTGGAAGCAAACAACGGTTCTAAGGGCAAAGTTCGGGGCAGAATAGGGGGTCATCAAGATTTCAAAATCCGGGAGTAGCAAGAGGCAGAAGTGTAGTGATTCCGGTAGCTCGTACTCCATCAAGGTAGTCTGGGGTTGTTTATGGATTTTGTAAGAAGCCGGGTCATTCAGAAGAGAGATGCTGGAGCAAGTTGGGGAAATGTCTAGAATGTGGGGGAGATGGTCACTTTAGAAGAAACTATCCCAAGTTGCGAGGGCAAGCTTCAGGTAGTGGTCAAGGCGGACCACGAGGTGGAATAAAAAGGGATAATGAAGGAAAGCCTAAGGATAAAGTTCAAGGTCGTGTATTTTCCTTAGGAAGAGGAGAGGTTGACCCTAATGCTGTCATTAGAGGTATTATTCCTGTCTCAGGAGTTAAGGCCCGCGTCCTTATAGATCCCGGGTCTTCCCATTCTTTTGTTGCATCGCATTTTGCTTTTGCATTGCATAAATTACCTGATTATATGCCGTATGTGCTTGAGGTGTCAAATCCTATGAGAGAGTGCCTCACTTATTCTATGATATATAATGGTTGTGATGTGGTTATTTGTGGGCATGTATTGCCAGCGGATTTAGTAGAGTTACAAATCCGGGATTTTGATGTGATACTTGGTATGAATTGGTTGAGTCATTACCATGCTATGGTTGATTGTCATAGGAAGAAGGTCTTATTTGATATCCCTGAGATACCTTCTTTTGTATTTGATGCCGAAAAGTCTCTGTTTGGTATTCATGTTATTTCTGCTATAAAGGCTAGAAAATTTCTTTCAAAGGGGTGTGCGGGGTATTTAGCTTATGTGGTAGATTCCAATAAGCAGTCCCCTGAGTTAAATGATGTTCCTGTAGTAAATGAGTTTGGTGATGTGTTTTCTACCGAGTACTCTATGCCTCCTGATCGTGAGGTAGAGTTTTGCATTGATCTAGTGCCCGGTACTATACCTATCTCTAAGGCGCCTTATAGAATGGCTCCTGCTGAATTGAAAGAGTTGAAGACTCAGTTACAAGAGTTGTTAGACCGGGGGTTTATCCGTCCTAGTGTGTTGCCGTGGGGAGCTCTGGTTTTATTTGTCCGTAAGAAAGATGGTACTCTGAGATTGTGTATTGATTACCGTCTTTTGAACCAAGCAACTATCAAGAACAAGTATCCTCTTCCGCATATTGATGATCTGTTCGATCAGCTTCAAGGTTCCGTTATTTACTCAAAGCTTGATTTGAGAAGCGGATACCATCAGTTGAAGATTCAGTCTGATGATATTTCCAAGACAGCTTTCAGGACGAGATATGGTCATTATGAGTTTGTGGTTATGCCTTTTGGGTTGACTAACGCTCCTGCCGTATTTATGGATATGATGAATCGTATCTTCAAGCCGTACCTTGATAGCTTCGTCGTGGTGTTCATTGATGATATTCTTGTCTATTCTAAGTCCCGGGAGGAACATGAGACTCATTTGAGGATTGTTCTTTCTCTTCTCCGGGAAAAGCAATTGTTTGCCAAGTTCAGTAAGTGTGAGTTCTGGCTCGAGCAGATATCTTTCTTGGGGTATGTTGTTTCCAGTTCGGGAATATCTGTTGATCCTTCCAAAATTGAAGCCGTTGTCAGTTGGAAGCAACCTTCAACGGTGACTGAGGTTCGTAGTTTTCTGGGGTTAGCGGGGTACTACAGGAGATTCATTGAGGGGTTTTCTCGTATTGCAACTCCGTTGACTCGGTTGACTTGGAAGGATGTACCATTTGTGTGGGATGCCAAGTGTGAAGGTAGCTTTGAAGAGTTGAAGAAAAGGTTGACGTCAGCTCCTGTTCTTACACTTCCAGATGGTTCCGAGAATTTTGTGATATTTAGTGATGCCTCGAAGGAGGGCTTGGGATGTGTGTTGATGCAAAATGGGAAAGTGGTTGCGTATGCTTCTCGGAAGTTATCACCGGCTGAACAGAACTATCCTACACATGACATGGAGTTAGCTGCGATTATTTTTGTGTTGCACAAGTGGAAGCATTATCTATACGGAGCGAGATTTGAGATTTTCACGGATCACAAGAGTTTGAAATATTTATTTACACAAAAGGAGCTGAACAATAAACAACGAAGATGGCTAGAGTTTTTGAAGGACTTCGATTGCGTAATTTCATATCATCCGGGGAAGGCCAATGTTGTTGCGGATGCGATTAGTAGGAAGGCTTACTTGTCAACCTTGAATTCTCGGGAGTCAAGACATGAATTGATTTTTGCGAATGTCCGAGCCGTTCCAACCTTGTACGGAGATTTGATGGAAGCTCAATCACTTGATGCGGAATTGAAGAAAATATTGGGACAAGTTCAAGATGGTAGAACCGGGGATTTTTCTTTGAATAAAGATGGACTCCTTACTTTTCGAGGTCGTATTTGTGTTCCTTCATCACCGGAGATCAAAAGAAGGGTTCTAGAGGATGGTCATAAGTCCAAGTTCGTCGTTCATCCGGGTAGCACGAAGATGTACCAAGATTTGAAACGAGGATATTGGTGGAATGGGATGAAAAGAGAAATAGCGGATTTTGTATCTAAGTGCCTAACATGTCAACAAGTAAAAGCGGAACATCAAAGAACAGCGGGATTACTTCAACCTTTAGAGATTTCGGAGTGGAAATGGGAAGGGATTTCAATAGACTTTGTAACAGGTTTGCCTCCTACCGTGAAGAAGATGGATGCCATTTGGGTTATAGTGGATCGATTGACGAAATCGACTTACTTTCTTCCCGTGTCAACAAAATTTTCGATGGAGAGATGTAAGTACCCAAATCCGGATCGTCCAAATCCGTCAGAAAATTAACCGAAATCCGTTAACTGGCCCGCTCCAGGTTAACCGGAACTCGTTAAACTCCCCGTTGCCGTGCCAACGAGACGTCCCGAGACTGCCCCGTGCATCCCGACGTCGAACCGTACTTAACACGTGTCATCTCACGTAAAAGTATGACTTTCCCTGAAAAACGCACTTTCCGGGGGCATTTCAGACATTTTTCGGACTGTTATTTTAAAAAACGGACAAAACCGGGACCGGGGAACGAACTCCCACATGGCTGGTGACTCATAGGGCACGTGGCAGCCATGCCACCTCCCTCTAGTCACTCTTCAATCACAAATCAAGGCCAAAAGACCAAAATACCCCTGATTTGCAAGCCAAGTCTCGGACTCCTGTGCACATTTTCGAAATTGCCGGCCAAGTCCTTCAAATTCTCAAAATACCACAAAACCCCCTGGATTCAGGCCAAGTCCGTCCGGACTCCTACTGCATTTTTCACCTATAAATAGAAATGGCTGTCAAAGCCAAAAGGAGGAACTTTTTTACCCCAAAATTCACCACACCTCATGGCCCAACTGATTTTCACCCCTTCCGAGCTCCCGTTTTGTCTCGATTCGCGTGAAACCTTCGTATTTCGATCAAATACGCCCCTTACCACTTCGAAACAACCTTTCGAACTACTTTCCGTGTCCCGTACACACCTTCCGAGCCAAAGGAGTCGACCCTAGCCATAGATATAGCTCCCTCTCTCTAAATCTCTCGTTTCGTCTCGGTTTACGCGCCAGTCGCTACAACCGTTTCGAACAACGTTATCAAAATGTAGACGCCTCCGTTTAACGGGGTCCAATACGTTTTAGCCCCTCGATCCTCTTCTCTTTCCGTAAGAGAAGTAATCACGGGTTAAAACGGCGTTCCGACCCCGTTCCCTTTACTTTCTGTCATTTACCAATTCCGGATCGATCGATCCGTTGATCGTCATTTAATTTCTGTCATTTACAATTCCGAGTCGTTTGACTCGTCGACCGTCATTTACAATTCCGAGCCGATTGGCCTCGTTGATAGTCATTTACGTTTCCGGATCGTTTGATTCCGTTGACACTGCTTTAAATACTGTCATTTACAAGTCCGACCCGTTTGGATCGTGATAGTATTTACTTTTCAAAGTCCGAGTCGCAACCCGATCCGTTGATCGCATATCATTTAATACGCATTTTTCCCGTAAAAATCGTTAACAATGTAATGCCCGGTTCAAAACCGGAGTTCGTCCTTCGAACTCTCTTTCAAAACGCGCGAAATGACGTTTGGCCTCCAAACGCTCATCTTCAAACTAAAAGCCGCCATTTGACACTTAAAATCATTTAATACGCATTTTTCCCGTAAAAATCGTTAACAATGACACGCCCGGTTCAAAAAACCGGAGTTCGACCTTCGAACTCCTTTTCAACTCAAAATCGACGTTTGCCACGCAAACGCTCTTTTCAAACTCAAAACCGACGTTTGACATTCAAACGCTCGTCTTTTCAAACAAAGTCACCTAATCAACGTTTGACATTCAAACCAAGATTAAGCTTGTCATTCAAGCCCCCATTTCAAAAGACTCACACACACACACACACGTTTTCGAGAAAGGTAGAAAGACTCGTCATGCGAGGCGTTTCGGGCGATCTCGTAATACTCTACCCGAAACGTAACGTGACCTCCGAACCTAACAATCTCTGGTACTAAAAAAGCTTTTTACTCGTTTTTGCTACCAATAAAAATGATCCCCCGTTTTCAAAGCCTTTTCCTAAGTTTTTGCTGCCAATAAAAACGACACCATTTTCAATAGCCGTTTCTCAACGTTTGGGCTCAAAATACAAAAACCGCGTGGCGACTCCTCATTTTTTTCCTTCCCATGAAGCGAGGTCTCAGACACCAACCCCTCCGCGAAAGACAACCGCGTTCCGCGCCCCCGTCGCGCGAAATCCCGGGTAATTTCAGTTGGCGACTCCGCTGGGGAGAAGGATACTTTTTTCAAAACTACCGTTGTTTTCTAAAAAGCCTTCCGTGGGTCAAAATTTCGTTTACCCTTCCTCGTTTTCGTGTGTGTGAGTTCCTTTAAACCTCGAACGGTTTTTTTTTCAAAAGGCATTACATTGTCAACTTTTCAAAATCATACCATGTTTGTGCATCCCCATTCATGCTTGATTCTCATCGCTGTCTTTTGAACTGTGCATCATAAATTATTTAAGACACATTCTGAAAAAAATCTCTGTTTTACTCAGAAAAAGAATTTTAGCGACCGCACACTACGCGCACTTGCTGCCTCGGAACACCGCACTTCACGTGCACTTGCTGCCTCGGTACACTGCACACTACAACCCCTAACCCGGGATGGCCTTATCAGTTGCACCCCGATTGGTCTGCCAGACACCTTTCGGGGGCGCACGGGGTCATCCCAAACATCCCATCCTAGCCCGTGTAAGCCATGCACTCTTTGTGTCACACTTTGTCCAAGACCCCGGTTGGTTTTTGGCTTAGCTCATGTCATAAAGCCTAAGTGTATTGTTTTTTACGCCGGCCCCCGCCCCGAGTCAAGCTCGAGAGTTTGAGACCGAAGGTCGTTCCCGACCCGAAGTCTTGAGCTTTTCAGCCTTGACTTTGACGCGGAGCTCTGCCGAAAAATATACCCGAAGGTTCAATGTGACGCAGTGTCACCAAACCTCGCTGTAAGTATCGTGCCAGCCATAACTTGGCCAACGCTAAAAAGCTAAGGTCTCTTGCACAAGCGAGTCAGGAGAGGTCATGCCCAAATTTTGGCACGATCCCCGCCTTAACTTAAGGACGTTGACTTCGACTGTGGCCCGTACGTCACACACGTTGAAAGTTTGCGTGATCAGCTAGCCTTAAGTTCACTTTTTCCTTTGTCGGTGGAACTCGGTTGCCTTATCAGACCTCGCTCGGGATAGTCCGTCCTGAGAAAGATGATCTACAATGGAAACGAGGGGCTTATAAGCGTAGTGACGAGATCCACTGATTAGAGCTCTAGGATTAGTTGCGAAAAAGAAGACCAGCTCTTTTCCAACCGATTAGGACTCTGAGAAAATGCGCTTTAAGTAAACATTAATCGGTAACTGCACATTGCACAAGCCCGAAACCTTGAGCCAAATACCCTTTTCCGAAGCCTAAACCCTTCCTTTCGTTCCCTGCAGCGAGCAGAAAGTGGTTCATATTTCCGGGTCAGCGCCTTGCCAGAATCACGGTAACGGCGGCGTCGAGACGGTTCTTCGGTTCCCTCGGTTCCCTCGGCGAGAATTTCCGACATGTCTAGCTCACCGAGAAATCGTGACGGGGACGGACCCCCGCCACCGGCAACGAGATATGACATTGGAAGAAGCCATCCGGGCTTGTGAGGTTCACAAGAGGCGAAGAAGATCGGCGAGAATTTCGTGGTACGGCTTACGAATGAGCGTGGCATAGCGGCTATCCCCGGTCGAGACGGTACTTTTGTCCCGGTCGAGGATGACGTTTCCCGAAACCGGTTCACCAAACCTTCAACCAGGTTCCTCCCCCGCCAACATACGGGATGCCTTGAAATCAAGGAAACCGACCTAGGTTCCACATTGCCACCTCTCGGGGCAACCACTGTCATTTTAGCCGGCCAGTGCTACTCCTATCACTCAATACCACCGGCGCACCGCTGGACCATCTCGAGATGCCAATATTCCTCAATACCCTCCCGGGTTCGTCCCGTTGCCTATACACGAATCCCTAAACACCGGGGACAAACCCCGATCTGATTCGAAAAGGCTCCCGTATATTCTCATATATCAAGCCTTCCACCTCCAATCACTACCGCTCACGTGGTAGCACCGGCGCCGAGCCTTAAAGTCCACCACTGGACCCAACCTTAGTCTGGATGGTCGAGCGGATGAAAGACACGAAAGCCACCATGAGCGGCTCAAAGCGAGGAAACGCTCAAATCCGCGAGATCCGGGAATGGTCACGCCTCTCCCTGCCAAGTTCGAGAATGCCGGAGATGGACCGATTCGACGGAACCGAATGTCCTCAAACGCACGTCGATACCTACGTTCTCGGCATGAGAGCAAAAGGAGCAACCCTCCGGCAAATGGCCGACCACTTCCGGCATACGCTCAAAAGTTCGGCGTTACGATGGTTTCGAGGGTCAAGCTGCGGATCGCCACACACAGGATCGGATTAGTAACATCTTCTGGGCAGTACGAGATCCAACTTAGAGTGGGAAACGAGTCGCGAGGACTTAATCACCACCGAGCGAAGCGGATGAAAGTGTTGGGGAATTCTACAAGAGGTGGAATGGAAACTCTCCGAGATCATGGAGCCACTCTCCAAAGATGAACAGATGCGGATCTTCAAGTCTGCTTAAGACCGTCCATCGGAACTCTCATCGGTCATCATTTCTTCCCGAGATCTCCGGGCCATGGTCAATGCCGGCTCACGGTTCGAGAAGGATCTCAAGGAAAAGTTGGCTCTGCACGGCCATACAGATACCGCTCGGCGGTTGCATTCAATCCCGCACCGGCCCCGGCAAGGGAAAGATACGTCATCAACTACATCCATCGGGGACAACGGTCGGGTAACGAAACCCAGTCCCACAAAGCAACAATTCTACTCGAAGCGGCTGCCGTACACTTCGACAAGTTGGACATGCTGAGCAAGATCTTTGGAAGGGTTAATCAAGGAGGGTCTCCTTAAACCCGTTGCCAATTACAAACCCAAGAATCCCGTAGCCAATGCGGACAAGAACAGAAATCTTTGCGCCTTCCATCGGTATCACGGCCATACCACCGACAAGCTGTTTGGGGTTACGATACGAAATCGAACTTGATAGAAGAAGGCAAGTTGGAGCGCCCCGTGGGCCAATACGATCGGAAACCCTTTTCCGAACAATAACAGCGTGAATTCCATTGAGTGGGTGCCCAGAAGATTGCCACGAGAACCGGTTTCTCGCCTCTTTCAGTGGGTCCTCCTCTAATGTCCACATCGGCTACGATGTTTGCGGCTGCTCACTTTGCACAGAGTACGAGTCCCGAGAAACGGTCAGGAGCAATCCTCCGAGAAAACAAAAGAAGAAATCCTCTCAACGGCAGGCGAGAGAAAGATACGAAGCTGGGGACACCGGTGTAGGTACACTCGGAGAACCTTCGGGAGGTTCGACTACTACATCTTGTACTCCGGCCAGTCCTCCTTGCCTCCAGGCCATGCGGCTTTAGAGCAAACAGGGGTGGGAAAGCCGAAAAGTCCCGCTGAAACCGAGTCGGACCCCGGGACATGGAATACCTCGGATCTTGGTAATCTTCTTGCCCGGTCGAAGCCTAACCCTCCGCGGGATCAGCCAAGATTCAATTTGTCCAGCTTCCGAGCTCGGACCGGTAAAGGAAGATCAAAGTCAGCTTGGCACTAGCACTCAATCAACGTGCTAACCAAGGGCGGCAACCGCCACAAACAGCCTCAACATAATCCCGAGGCTCCAGCAAAGGCTTTACCTCGCAAGAGGAATAAAAGGAAACGGATGGCTTGATGACTCTCCTTCTCCGGATAGAGACCAGATCTACGATTCCCGACTGTACGGCAGTATGATCACGTTCTGTGACGAAGACTTACCGAGAGACGCCTCGGGGCACAACGAAGCTCTGTACATCACTCTCAAGCTCAACACCATATCACTCCCTGGAGTATTGGTAGACAACGGGTCAGCCGTTAATGTTCTCCCTCTCAGCATGATGCGAGCCCTCCGCATCAACGAAAGCCATTTGATCCCGTCTACTCGGACTATCAAGGCCTACGACAGCTCGTCTCGTCCCATCCTGGGGACGGTAACTCTGGAACTCTGGTTCGAAACCCAAATGGTGCCAGCGAAATTCCATGTAATGGACATTCCATCCGAGTTCACAGCTCTGTTAGGATGCCCTTGGCTGCATCACATGAAAGCCATAGCTTCCACTCTCCATCAGTGTGTTAAGTTCATTAACCGGCAGGGAGATCTCGAAGTCATCCGAGGGGATAGTTTCCTCATAGGAAACGAAGCCGAGAACGTGTGGCAGCGTGTCCGCACTCGAGCACGGGGTTACCTCCTTCGAATCAACCGAGGGACTATCGGGGCAAATCTCATCGAGAATCCCTCGAGTCAGGAGATGCTAACTATGTAAACGTACTTGAACAGGCGGACCACAGGCGATCCAGATACATCAAGTTCAACTCGTTTCCAACATTTGGAGCGGGTGGAAGGAAACGCTGAATATCGCCATGATGCGGGCACATAAACCCCCAGTCTCCAATCGGAGATTCGTCAGCATTCTTCAAACCAACTCCCTGGCCCCGCCAGGCGAAGAGATCTTTGTGATAAAGGTCAACAAGCACCGCCATTCTCGTGATGAATGCATGGAAGTCGTATGGGATGTCCTCCACGAGGAACTACCCGCTGCACCCCTCTTCTCCAACGAAGAGCATGATGTTTTCCTAGCTGCTCCAGCAACGCATCCGGACGCAATACGTCCCTACGTTTGGATTGAACCGTCAGATGACGAGGAATCAGGACTCTCCAAAGTCGAGGACGCGGCAGACCCACGGGAAGACCTCTGCATTCACATGCTCAGTTTTGAGGATGGAACTCCTTCCGATCAGGTCACCTACGACCAAGGCTCCAATACCATGGAGATTGTCAAGCTCAACGTCCAGTACAAGCGGCTATCCGACAATTGGAAGCAACTGGTTCACACGACAAAGAATCCCTCGACGAGTGGCGGCGACGACGACCGTCAACATCATCTATTCCGAGATATCCCGATGTTACCAAGGATCCGATCCTTATCGTCGGATTCTGCAATACCAAAGTCACCCTCGATGACGCTGCTCATGGTAAACGAGGCCTGGCCAAGCGAGCTCGAGCTCATCACTACTTTCGAGTACCGGCCCGGTGGCAACCGGCCCGTGCCGTCGGTCAAGCTTATACCCTCGAAGTGCCGCCAAGGCCAAGGGCAACGGCGAAGGAGACCAAGCTCCTCACCTGCTACGAGTCGAGATCAACCTCGGGAACGCTTGGCGGCCACCACGAAAACATACGCGAAAGTCTTCCCCGCAAGGCGAGTCGGCTTCCGACATAGGAAATGACCACCTCGGCATCAACATGCTCCGGTTCGGTCTGCTCCCAGTAGTCGCGGCCGGATTCGAGACATCACACGATCATTGCTAGCTACGATAGACTTGGCGATCGAGCGAGATCACGAGACTATCAACATTGCGAGAATTCAATACCCCGTGGGGTCAATCAACGAGATATGGGCAAATTTCTTGGTAATCGAGATCAAGGAAGGCCGCATGGAATGTCCCAGTCGACTTCCTTCGTCAACGTAATCCAAGTGTTCCCGCCATTCGGCGATTTGAATGTAATCACGGTTACGGACACTAGTCGAGATGATGCGCACCTACGGAGGCGCTTAGCTCTCGCAAGGAAAGCCCTCATGGAACTAGCCGCTCAAGAAAGTCGTCTTTGGGACGAAGACCAAGCTCGAAAGACCGACGGGGACCGAGCCCTTAAAGTGTCACGGGCGGCTTCGGACGAAAGCTAGAGGCCACTCTAGAGCCGGTTCGACCTCGGGGTTTTGCTCATGGAACCTTCCCGGACTACCGTCTGTTCTCATCCAACCCCTCTGCCAGGCAAAGGTGGTCAACGGTCCCGATGACCTAGGAGATGGAACGACACGGCGAAGCGAATCCCGGCGCTTACCTTCCCGGGAAAGCAAGTTCTACTGTGAAAGTAACGACGAAGATGATGAAACCATTCTCTTCCAAGCCGGGCATGAAGTCAACAAAACCGGACTCCCGAGGGTCTGGGAGGATGGGAACGGATCATTTCCGCACTCAAATTGAAAGGCCAACTCGGGGAGGAAGGTCTATTTAAAAACAAGAGGAAGATGGAAATTCGTCTCGAGCAACTACTCGGGGAGATTCCACGATCTACGGCATTCGTTTACGAAACGATCAGCTGGGACGGCAACCGGATTTACATGGGCGAGATGTTCGGGAAGCCGTGTACTCGCCTTCGACATACCCGCCACTCGAGATAAAGCGAGAGGAGAAAACTCTCCCGATGGAGGTTTACCTAGGCGCCGCACGCGGTTCAAAGAAGCACCGGCTATTCTCACATGGGAAGAAACGCGGGCACTAACTCTCGACGCGAGCTCCGCTACAAGAAGGTTGATCTGGGCCCCGGAGCGGAGGAAAACTAGCAAACCACGAGTATCGCCGGACCAAACTCAGAATGCCACTGAGTATGCTCAGCAAGAAGGAAAGGAACGCGATATACCATGAAGAGATCAAGGAGAACGTTCGCTTGAGCCGAGAACTCTCCAACCTCCCTCGGAGGGTTAGCAACGCACAGTTCAGTTCAGGCAACCACTGTTGCGCACTGACGTTCGAACAGCTGCGGCAGTCCGTAAACTACCTCCCGCAGAGGCACCTAAGCCAGTATCCTGGGACGAGAATCCGTCAAGCTGCCCAGCTCAGGAATTCATCCACGATCAATGAGTTGAGGAAGACATATGGCCACATGCTACGAGGAATCCTCCTCTAACTATGGCTCAACTCGGGCGGCTGTTCGAAGGGACCAAACGATGTCGGCGTCCTAACCCGATCGGGTCAAATCCATGCATTACCATCTAAGGCCACCAAAAAGCCGACGGAGCGAGTGCAATCCGGCCGGCCCGAAGACGCAAATTCCTTGAAAGAGGACCCGATCCTCACTCGGCTCAAGCGGACTCGGGCGAACATTTCCCTTTGGTCTCTGCTAACCTCTTCATATCCTCACAAGCTCAAGCTAGAGGAAAGCCTGGCCGTACCATGGTCCCAGTGGGCGCTTGACCCCGAGAGGAAGTCATTCGGATGATCGGCAACATCCACTATGGCAACATTATCACCTTCACGATTTGGACCTTCCAAAATTTGGGGCGATCACAATGAGCCGCTCTACATCATGATCAGTGGACGAGCGTCGCCTTCCGCGTGTTGGTAGACGGAGGTTCCGGAATGAATGTCTTGCCCGCCATGATGATGGACACCTTGACATCAAGCCCGCGAGATCTAAAGCCTTCGGTCCACGCTTGTCGAGGCCTATGACTCTACTTCCCGTACGGTTCTCGGGGTTGCTACTCTTAATATACGGTTCGTGAGCGGATGATCCCCACCGAATTCCAAGTGTTGGACATTCCAATCACTTTCAAAGCCATCTGAGGCATCCACAGGCTGCATCAAATCAATGGCGTGGCATCCACCCTTCACCGGTGCCTTAAGTTCATGCAAGGCAACGAGCTAACCACGATCTACGGCGACGGCGTCACCAGGGGACCCGGCACCAACGACATTCCGGTATTAGAAATCAAGCATAATGACGACATGGCATTAGCTGGATTCACTACGGAGACCTCCAAGATCCAAATATGCAACGTGGACCTTCCACTATCTCACGACCAGATTCCTCTTGCCATGAGGATGATGAAACTCATGAACTTCATCCCGGGGCGGGGCTCGGCAAAAGGCTGCAAGGCCACAAACCAAGTCATTGAAGTCGAGGACCACACCACGGTCCGGGGGCTTGGCTACGTGCCAACAGGCGACATAAGGGAAAACAAAGGCTCGCCCGCAAAGGCGGCGGCCCAAGGGGAACCTCAGACGGCACACCCAATCTCCGACCTTACGGCTTTGACCTCGCTCATTATTTCATCAGGGAACAGCAGCGAAGCGAGGGACCGGCACAAGGGAACCGGCAGCGAAGCGAGGGACCGACGAGAGGCAGAGCAGCGAAGCGAGGGGACCGGCGAGAAGCAGCGGCGAAGCGAGGGGACCAAGCGGTGGAAGCCCGATGAAGATGAGAAAGAAGCGAGGATAGTCGGCACCAAGACTACGGGAAGAATGGAACAGCTAGCACGGGACCTCAGCGTTTGAGAGGACTCAAAGCTAATCCGATAAGGGGAGCGTTCCTCGACATCACGGCTATACTGGACCAAGCGCCACCACCGTCCGGCACGAGTACACATTGAGGAATCCGGACTTGGAGGAGCAACTCGAGTACTCTCCATGGGAAACAGTTGTTCGGATCGGCCACCGAGGCCACGTTCGAGACGGTAACTCCAAAGCGAAGGAACCGGGAATTCATAGAAGACGCTCTCGGTGGACCGGCTACATAGAGTCTTTTTGAAGAAGTCGTGGAGTTGCCAAACTTAATCGTGGGGCTCAGACAACGGCATGATCGCCATGATTGGGACGGCGAAGCCAAGCCTCTCGATCCCCTGAACCCTCATCAAGCATCAGCAATGCCCTTTGAAGAATTGGGTAACTTTCACCGGACGAGGGCAAGCCGAGCGGAAATTGGAAGACAAGGCGGGCCCGCGCCCACATCTCCCTAAAGCCCGGTCTCAAACCCTGCGAGTCGGTCCTTGTCGAGTCCGGTCCTACGAGTCATCCAGCGGCCTTACGCAGGAGGACTATGATAATGTAGCCAATCATGTATTCCCTTTCTTGTTTAATGAAAAGTCGACCTTTCGGAGTATCCTCTCATTGCCACTTTAACAAGCGATAAGTTAACAAACAACTTAAAAGACGTTAATAATTCAATTGATAAAGAAGCGAGACACATTAAACGAACAATACATTAAGGAAGTTCTCGAGCGTGTAGTTGACCAAGAGGACAACCGGGCCCAAGCTTAGAAGAGGTTATGACCAAAGTGAACACGGGGTCGGTGCAAGAGCCTAAAGAGACACAAGTGGGCGGTTTCTTCGCCGATGCGAGAAAAAGAAGCCACTGATAAGCCTCCTCAGGGAGTATGTTGACGTGTTCGCTGGTCATACCGGGACATGCCGGGACTCGATCCCTCGATCGTGGAGCACAGAATTCCCCTGGATCCGAATCCAAGCACATCAAACAGAAGGCTGCGCAAGATCAAGCGAGTGGTCCTTGCAAGTTAAAGAAGAAATTGAGAAAATGCTCAGAGTTGGTTTCATCGAGTGATTGAGTACCCGACTTGGCTCTCCAACATCGTGACGGTCACCAAGGCCAACGGAAAGGTCGAGATCTTTGTGTGGATTTCCGGGATCTCAACAAGGCCGGCCCTAAAGATGATTTCCCATTTGCCTAACATCGATATGATGGTCGACACCACGGCAAATTTCGAAGTAAAGTCCTTCGTGGACGGGTTATTTGGATACAACCGAGATCAAAATGTCAGGAGGATCAAGCCAAGGCGCCTTCACCACTCCATGGGGGACATACATTTACACGGTCATGCCGTTCGGTACGAAGAAGCAGCTGGGGCTACTTACCGGCGCTGCAGCGGCCCTCTTCCATGACATGATTCACAAAGAAATCGAAGTATATGTCGACGACATGATCATCAGCTCCGGGGATCGGACATGCGGCACATGACAAATGCGAGAAAGTTCTTGACGAGACTCGAAAGCACTCCATGAGGCTAAACCGGCAAAGTGCACCTTCGGCGTCAAGCGCGGCAAGGTCTTGGGGTACATGGTTATAGAAAGAGGTATCGAAGCCGATCCCAAGAAAATCAAGGCCATCATCGACATGAAGCCGCCTCGAGCCACGACGAAGTGAAGAGCTTCATGGGAAGACTTGATGCATCGGTCGCTTCATCAACCGGTTGACATCTCTCTGCGAGCCCATGTTGGCGATGAAAAAGAATGCCGAGCATCAAATGGGACTCAGAGTGCCAAACAACTTTTGAGAAGATCAAGACCTACTTGGTGAATCCCCCGGTCTGTGCCCGCCACATGAAGACAAGCCACTACTCCTGTATGTGACGATATGAGACACGTCAATCGGAGCAATCTTTGGCACAAGAACGAGAAAGATTCCAAGGTTGAGCATGCAATCTACTTCGTGGCGGAAGCTTCAAGGAAGTGAACTCGGCTACTCGGCATCGGAGAAAACTTGTACCGCCTTGGTATGGGTAGTCGGGAAGCGAAACACTACATGCGGTCGCATTCGGTGCTCTGGTCTCCAAAGTGGACCCGTCAGATATCTCTTTGACAAGCCATCCCTGTCGATGCGGCTAGCAGTGGTCATTCTTCTGGTGAGTTCGACATCAAGTACATGGTCGAAGAAAATCAACAAAGGGTAGAGTCGCCAGCGGATCGGCGGGCCGACTTCCCGGCCGGTGAACCTAAGGGTCACGATCCGCAATTTACGGACGACGGAATCTTCTCACTCGGCAGCGCAAACCGGCGCAACTCTTCTTCGATGGGGCAACCAACAAGAAGGGGAATGGCATTGGAATGCTCCTTGTCGATCCCAGGGCGAGCATACTCCCATAGCCATCAAGTTTGAATTTGAAGCAACCAACAATGCGGCGAGAATCTGAAGCTTTGTGCGGCGAGTTTGGAAGCCGCCCTCGGCGCAACATCTCGGAGCTGGATGTATATGGAGACTCGGCATTGATCATCAATCAAGTGTCCAACAAATGGAAGACGGTAGATCGGCCTTCGAAGTACCATACGTACATGGAGGAGCTCATTGCTCGGTTCAAGGACATCTCTTTTCACTACTTGCCAAGAGACGGGAACCGTTTCGCGAGACGCCACAGCAACCCTCGCCTCTCTTGTCGAAATTCCCGATGGGAAAGCGGTAAAACCCCTCGAGAATAGGCGGACGGGAAACACCCGCCTATTCTTTGTGAGATCGAAAAAGAAAAAGAAACGATCGACGAACCACTGGTACAATCAGATTTACCGGTACCTCAGCGGAGAAGCTTCCTTCACAAATGAAGATGGAAAATACAAAGAAGGGATCAAAGCCAAAAACATGATGGCATTAAAATGCTGGCATCCTATTTCGTCATTTTGGGGGGTATGTTGTACAAGAAGCGCCACGAGGGCCGCTCCTTCGGTGTGTAAACAAAGAAAAAGCCGGCGAGCTAATGAACGAAGTTCACAACGGAACTGCGGTCCGCACATGAACGCCCGAGCATTGACACGAGATCATTCTCCGTATGGGATACTATTGGATATCAATGGAAGCAGTGCATCCGAGTTCGTCAGAAAGGCTGCGACAAATGTCAACGGTTCTCCAACCTCAATCACATTCCTCCACATGAACTCTATTGCATGACTACGCCATGGCCTTTCGCCACATGGGGAATCGACGTCATTGGCAAGATCACTCCTCTGGGAAGCAATGGTCACGAGTTCATCTTAGTCGCAGTCGACTACTTCACCAAATGGGTAGAAGCCAGATCGTACAAGGTCTTGAATTCTAAGAAGGTGGCCGAGTTCATCAGAGAACATCATGTGCCGATACTGAGTGCCCACGAGATCATATCAGACAATGGGACTCACTTTGAAGGAGATTGTGACCAACTGCGGCCGAATTCGAGTCACACGTCACAAGTCTTCTCCTTACGGACCACAAACCAATGGTGCGGTAGAGGCGGCCAACAAAACTCTCGCCATGATAATCGGAAAGATGACCACGAGAGGTCGGGAGGCGCCCGAAAAGCTACATTTAGCCTGCAGGGATACCGAACATCAGTCAGAACCGCCACAGGGGAGACTCCGTTCGCGCTTACCTACGGAATGGAAGCGATGTTGCCAGTGGAATTGGAAATTCCATCCCTCCGAGTACTCTTGGAGAACGGGATCAATGAAGTCGAATGGCTACAGAGCCGTCACGACGAACTTGCTCTACTCGACGAGCGCAGATTGAAAGCCATGGAACACACTCGAGCCTACCAGAGCAGCTCTCAAAAGATCCCAATCTGGCATGAGCTCCTTCAAAGCCCAAACAGATTTAATCCCGTAACAGCCTTCGAAAAACCCTTTGTTCTGCCTCGTGTGGTTCCGTACCCACGACTGAAAGTTGTCCAAATATCGCTCTTGCATCCGAGACGATAACTTGGGAAAGGGATCCATGAAAAATGAAGGGAACCTTGGAAGTTTGAGAGAATTCAGCCAGAATGATCAAAAACTATGCGCAGTTTCTTAACCAATTGCAAAGCTGAAACTGCAATTTAAAGAATCTGGAATTTCCCTCCAAGTCCAGCCGGACTCCCTCTGCAGTTGACTTGGTCAACTTTGCAGCCAGCTGCCCCTAAATTGGAAACATTTCCAAACAACTCCTGTTCATCCTTATGAAACTGCGTCGCCCCTGGTTTCATTCAACAAATATCAATATCCCTTCCGCCCCGGGCTCGTGCAACAGTGCAAATAATTAGTGCATATAGGCTTAAATTTTGACCCGTTTAATTTTTAATGCATTTCTCATTTTATTTATTTTTGATTAACCTACTTCCTTATTTGCCAAAAATAACAGAAGGTGATCACAGAATAAATATGCGAAGTACAGGTTCCGCCCCACGGGCGTCTTTTTGCAAATACAGTTCAAGTCAAATCGTTCCGGACGATACAAAAAAAAGAAGAAAGAAAGCAGTAACATAGGACTACTCTGAGTCTTGCTCGTCATCCGAGCACTCGGCCTTTATTTGCTCCGCCCATTTGCGGATCCGTCGCAAACAAGAACTCGCCAAATTCCTCCCAGTAGGGAATAGGCAAAAGGCCTCCTCGGAGTATGCGAACTCGAGGAATCCCCTCTCGTGCCCCGATTGCGCGGAAGAAGGAACTCCAAATCCGGCCGTTTCGCCGCGAGCGGCCAAACCCCTGTGCAAAGTCCTCCCCACCGAGTGTAGGAGCGGGCGAACCTCTCGGCCTAGACGGCCCTCGCTCACGGACATCCACGCTCCTCGGGAGGCTGCACCGCATGAACTCCACGAGTCTCCTAGCATGGCGGACCACCCGTCCACCGGCCTCATAGCGTCGTTGTACGTGCGGCCGAGACACCTGCGAACCGGGAAAGTCATCGGAAGACGAGCGAGCGAAAGTACGGATGCAACATTTGCGAGAATACTACTATCAAATGCAAAAAATCAAAAAGGTGCTCACCGAAGCATGGGGATCGGCCACATATCGTGGTCTCGGCTCGGCGGGAGCGGGATCACAAGTCGCTGCGCGAACCATCCGGCCCCTCGTACGCCGGCCTAGCTCGTGGGATCGGAAAATCTCGAGGACCTCCAGGGGACCTCGCCTTCCTGTCTTTGCGCTGTGGGCTCCTCGGACTCAATCCTCAAGAAAGCATCATGGCGGCCCCGCTATGATGTACTCGGTGTAGTACAGCGCCTGTATGTACCCCTCCCGGTTCCTCTATCGACATCTCCCGGGGATGCTTTGCATGTGCATAGGAGGATCCACCGGCACCAAGGGAAGGGACCCGGCCTATCTTGACGAGTCACCCTCTCCCCCCGAGATACATGGCGTCGCAGTGAAGTCCCATCGGGAGCTTCGCCGCCGTGTAGTCTCGCTAGCAATACGAGCAGCGACGGCATCGAACCTACTCCACCATGTCAACCGAATCCTCTCGGGAAAACTCTCGGCTCGGGGCTTGGGACACCTCCTCGTATGACACTCGAGTGCCAACTCTCGACGAGACCGCCCTCTTCGCTTTCTTACGCGAGCCCGGCATGGCGGGGAACGAGGGGGTCGGTGCGGCTCCTTGATGTCCCGATCTGTGGGGCAGACACCTCGTAGCACCGGACACTGCCAAGAGAGAATGGAAAGTTATGTCGGCTACAAAGCGAGATACATACGAGTACATAAAAAGAGGCAAGGAAGAGAAAAAGTACGTAAACTTACATCCAAGACAGGCGTGAAGCGGCTAAAGGAGTGCTCCTGCTCCCCCAGAGGAACCTGTCCGAGGAATGATAGAGCTCGGCCGGATCCGGCCTCCCCACGCGAACCCCCTCACGGCATCCGGATGCGTCGGCGGCCCGAGACGAGAGGGAAGTGACGGGGATGTGTCGAAGTCGGGAACAAAGTCGGCGACAACGCGAACCAAAGGAACCCTCGAGCCGGGCGCTCCGCGGTCATCCTCGAGGATCCGGCCAAATAAGCGGCGACACCGCCTCCCGAGATGCCTCTCCCCTTCGGCACATGCCGAATGCCTAAGCCCTGGCATCGGTAATATCAAAACCCGGCCAACCCGGACAAGCTGCTCAGGGGTATAACCGTCAACCCACACCGGCGTGTTGCCATAAGTCGGCAACCCGGTGATAAGCGGAAAAATCCGTGGGAGTCACCGAAATCGCTTCCCCCATCGAAATGGAAAGTGTGGGTCGTACCCCACCGGTGCTCACTCGAGCAACATACATGGACTGGCCCTCGGCGTATCGAG
>JAFEMH010001587.1:432500-449358 GCA_022495995.1 Adenophora triphylla var. japonica | reverse complement strand
TACGTATATTCTCAAACATTTCGAAAACTCCGTCGAATCCGGAACTTTCAAAATCTTTCGAAAACTCCGTCGAATACGGAACTTTCAAAATATTTCGAAAACTCCGTCGAATCCGGAACTTTCAAATTCTTTCGAATTTTTCGAAAATTTCGCTAAGATCCCGAATTAAAGCTACTTTAATTTTTGGAAAATGCATTTAGACATGGAATTTTGCAACCAAAATTTTTATGTCATCTACCCATGATGTCAATTGAACTACGTCCTAGTCAATTTCGACAACGATTCATAGCAAAGTCAAAAAGCCCCAAATCGGGCACCAAAATCCCTAAGTAAATTCCTAACAAATTTATAACATTTAAAGAATGCACATTCTTGAAATTAAGGGAATTTGTAAGGGAACTTACGTGTCTTTCGATCCCTCCCTTGGAGTTGTGGCGGTCCCTCGCCGGATAAAACTCCGCCGGATTCAATGGAAGAGTGGTGGTTCGAATGGTCCGAACCAATCGAGTTCTTTCGTCGTTGGTCCTTCCGTGGCGAGCCATTGGTCCTCCTTCACCCTCCATAGCGATTTTCCCTCACAAATTCGAGCAAACCTTGCAATTTGGGTTGGATTTCTCTCTCTTTTCTCTCCTCTCTGCGCCCGGCAACAATGGAAGAAAATGGCCATTTTCTTCCCGGCCTCGGCATTTAAAAAGTTCTGGAAAAAACAGTAAAAGTCCGGCCAGGACTCTTGCGCACGAATAAATTTTGCCCCTTTTGCCCCTACGGCTTTTGGCAATTCCAATTTTACCACTTTTGGCCCCGAAAGTGTAAAATTTCCCCCAGTTAGACATTTCTAACACCCCATCCCCCGAGGATAAATCGAAGTTAGTTCTCACTAACGCTCGTCTCCAGACGTTAAATTCCCAGTTAGTTCTCACTAACGCTCGTCTCCAGACGTTAAATTCTCAGTTAGTCCTCACTAACGTTCGTCTCCAGACGTTAAATTCCCAGTTAGTTCTCACTAACGCTCGTCTCCTGACGTTAAATTCAGTCCAGTTGACATTTGACATCCAAACGTTCAACCATGTCTCCGTACATTTCGATTACGATGTAGTCTCCGACGTTAAAATTTAATAATGGTCCTCACCATTAAACTCTCAATCGCGACCTTTCACGGTCGATTCCAATTCTGTCGCGACCTTTCACGGTCCGATTCCAACTCTCAATCGCGACCTTTCACGGTCGATTCCAATTCTCAATCGCGACCTTTCACGGTCCGATTTCAATTCTCAATCGCGACCTTTCACGGTCCGATTCCAATTCTCAATCGCGACCTTTCACGGTCCGATTTCAATTTTCAATCGCGACCTTTCACGGTCCGATTTCAATTCTCAATCGCGACCTTTCACGGTCCGATTTCAATTCTCAATCGCGACCTTTCACGGTCCGATTCCAATTCTCAATCGCGACCTTTCACGGTCCGATTCCAATTCTTAATCGCGACCTTTCACGGTCCCGATTTCAAAGCGATTAATCCGGACCTTCGCGGTCCGAGCCTCCACTCTCTTATCGAGACCTTCGCCGGTCGTCTCCGGCACAATAAGCCCGAACCCCAAGGTACGAACGCCTTGCAAATAGTCATCTCCGGCAACGGCAATAAGCCCAGAACCCCAAGGTACGAACGCCTTGCAAACGAGTCATCTCTCAGGCATGACAATAAGCCCGAACCGAGGTGCGAACGCCTTAGCGAACAATCCTCTTCGGCCGTCAGGTGGCAGAACTCTCGTCCCCGGCGGGGATAAAGCGCGCGGCAATAAGCCCCGGCACCCGAAGGCACGAAAGCCTCGTCAACATCGCAACTCCGGCTCCGAGGCGCCACACGCCCTCGAAGGTTTCGAAGTCCCGGGTTCGACGCCTCTGACGTCTCCATTCGGAGTACGGGTACCTCGCGAATGGTCTCATCCAGGTTTAGACGCCTCCTAACAGTCTCGCTCAGGTCAAGGTCCCCATGCGCGGCCCTTGCCCCTTTTTCGAACTACGATCGGCTTGATTCCCGCTCGGGATACGTAGGAATCATTTTTGCTAAGGGTCCAGCCAGCTGACCGCCCAGGTCTCCTTCAAAGTAAGGCATCCCGATTTGGATCCTTATCTTTTTCAACGACCCCACCTCCTTCGAAGGAGACGTCGCCGAGGGCTAGCTGTAAGTACCCAAATCCGGATCGTCCAAATCCGTCGGAAAGTTAACCGAAATCCGTTAAGCGGCCCGCTTCCGAGGTTAACCAGGAACTCGTTAAACTCCCCGTTCTTTGTGCCCGGCGAACGACGTCCGGGGCTCGCCGTGCATCCCGACGTCGAACCGTACTTAGCACGTGACATCTCACGTAAAAGTATGGCTTTCCAAACAACGCATTTTCCGGCACTTTCCGGGGCGTTTCGGACATTTCCTGATTTGTTATTTTAAAAAACGGATAAGCGGGACCGAGGGACAAAATCCCACCTCGGTGGTGACTCGGAGGGCACGTGGCAGCCATGCCACCTCCCTCTAGTCACCCTTCAATCAATTTCAGGGAAAAGACCAAAATGCCCCTGGTTTGCAAGCCAAGTCCGTGGGACTCACTTTGTGCACTTTTCCCGAAATTGCCCGGCAAGTCCCAGATTTCCAAAATTCCCAAAACCCCACGAAATTCGGTCAAGTCGTGGGACTCCTACTGCAATTTTCACCCTATAAATAGAAGTTGCTGTCAAAGGCAAAGAGAGGATTTTTTCACACCAAAAAATCACCACCCCACGGTCCAAACTGGTTTTCACCCTTCCCGAGCTCCCGTTTTGTCTCGATTCACGTGAACCTTCATATTTCGATCAAATACGCACCCTACAACTTCGAAACAACCTTTCGAATCACTTTCCGTGTCCCGTACACACCTCCCGAGCCAAAGGAGTCGACCCTAGCCATAGGTATAACTCCCTCTCTCTGAATCTTCCGTTAGTCTCGGTTTACGCGCCGATCGCTATAAGCTATTTCGAACGTCCGTTATCAAAATGTAGACGCCTGCATCTAACGGGGTCCGATACGTTTTAGCCCCTTGATCCTCTTCTCTTTCCGTAAGAGAAGTAATCACGGGTTAAAACGGCGTTCCGACCCCGTTCCGTTTACTTTCATGTCATTTACAATTCCGAGCCGTTTGGCCTCGTTGATCGTCATTTACAATTCCGAGCCGTTTGGCCTCGTTGATCGTCATTTACAATTCCGAGTCGTTTGGCCTCGTTGATCGTCCTTTACAATTCCGAGCCGTTTGGCCTCGTTGATCGTCATTTACGAATCCGGATCGTTTGATTCCGTTGACACCGCTTTAAATCTTGTCATTTACAAGTCCGATCCGTTTGGATTGTGATAGTATTTACTTTTCAAAGTCCGAGTCGCAACCCGATTCGTTGATCGCATGTCATTTAATACGTATTTTTCCCGTAAAAATCGTTAACAATGTAATGCCCGATTCAAAACCGGAGTTCGTCCGTCGAACTCTCTTTCAAAACGCGCGAAATGACGTTCGGCCTCCGAATGCTCATCTTCAAACTCAAAGCCGTCATTTGACACTTAAAATCATTTAATACGCATTTTTCCCGTAAAAATCGTTAACAATGACTCGTATGGCTCAAAGTCGACGTTTGCCACGCAAACGCTCATTTCAAACTCAAACCGACGTTTGTCATTCAAACGCTCGTCTTTTCAAACAAAGTCACCTAATCAACGTTTGTCATTCAAACCAAGATTAAGCTTGTCATTCAAGCCCCCATTTCAAAACACACACACACACACACATGATTTCGAGAAAGGTAGAAAGACTCGTCATGCGAGGCGTTTCGGGCGATCTCGTCATACTCTACCCGAAACGTAACTTGACCTACGAACCTAACAATCTCTGGTACAAAAAAAGCTTTTTACTCGTTTTTGCTGCCAATAAAAATGATCCCCTTTTTCAAAAAAGCCTTTTCCTAAGTTTTTGCTACCAATAAAAACGACACCTTTTCACAATAGCCGTTTCTCAACGTTTGGGCTCAAAATACAAAAACTGCGTGGCGACTCCTCATTTTTCCTTCCCATGAAGCGAGGTCTCAGACACCAACCCTCCGCGAAAGACAACCGCCTTTTCCGCGCCCCGCGCGCGAAAGAGATCGGGTAATTTCAGTATCGATCAAGCTTAGATACCTGACATTACAACAGATGGTGCATGGACACCTAATCGTACCATCATCATTCATGTGACTGGGATTTAATTTAGCAAATTCAATAAACCCCTTCAACCCTCTTATAAACTCAGGATTGATACTGCAATGATTCAGCAACTTTCGCTTGTACATCCAACTACGATCATCGTTAACAGACATCACTCCTGCATTGCAATCCATATATTATACGTACACTCAATTTAATCGACGGATGAAACAAAATTGGGATGTTAATAATTATTTGATTTCATAATATATTAACAGTTTAGAAGTAATTAACGTATTATCATTCCCTAAATTTGAATTACAAACTTAAAAGCAACACAGATCTTCTTAAAATAAATTTAAAGCTTCTAACTCATATTTAACAATATATTAACAGATCTTCTTAAAGTGTCTAGGAACTCGTTCCCGCTCCCGAACTCGAATCTCTACTCTTCCTCCGCCTCGGTCCCTGGGAGGTCTTTGGTCTAGGTATGTCGAAAAAGTCGGGCCTCGACCTCGTCTGGCTCGGGTATCGTGTGAGCCGGTGGATCAATCGGTCTGGTAGCTCTCGCACGCTTGCTCTTTCTGCCTCAAGGCCTCTGCGTGAGCTATCACTTCGGGATCATTTCTCAAAGCAGCTCTCCGAAGCTCCCGTCTCTCATAATCTGCTGCAATGTCGCCAGTGATTTCATCAGGGTTGCTCTTGGCCTCTATGTCTCTTAATGTCCGGCTGGAAGAATAGTCTGCCCCAAAATACTCTCGACGTCGAGCCTCTATCATCAGCTGTTGTAAGTGCTCCAATTTGAGCTTGTTAGAATTTTCGTTAGAAAATTAACGAAAGTTATAACATTCCTAACAATTCCTAACATTTCTAACAAAGCAAGGGCAAAGTGGGCATTGTTATTTAAGGATAAACCAAGGAAAGGAATCAAAAAAGCAAGAAATAAGAAAAACCAAAAATAGAAATGGCTGGAACAAAAACTGGCTGTTTAATTTGAATTTTCAAAAGATTATTCCTTGTGTCCAAAGCCTGAAGCAGCATTTAATGAACAGTGCACGCTGCACTTCCTATCCGCGCGGACATGTATGTAAAATTCAGAGGGCAATAAATTGAGCCCTCCAGTCTCAGAAATAAAAGAGAACAAGAACACAACTCACAGCATTTGGCGAAAATACTTGAGAAAACAGTGAGAATTCTCTAGAATTGTCACCTTTTTCTCTTGAATCTTCCCAACTTTCACTCACTCAAATCAAACCCACTCACCCTCAAGTTCAAACACAAACTCAAAAACACAAGGAAGATAGGTATAACCTCCCTCTCCTTACCCTAAATTCTCTCATCCATGCATGCATTTTCAAACTACAAAATGTAGTTTGTTCATTTTCTTGCCCTAGATCCAAGAGGATCACCATGGAAGTTCATCTCCATGGATGATCCTCTACAAGGATCAACATTTTCTTCAATGTGTTCTTACTTACTTGCAAATGCATTTTCAAAACCCTAAAAACCATTTTCAAGCACCAAATCTTGGTTTCAAAGGATAAAATTCCCCTTCCCAAGCAAATGAAGTGCTTAGTCCTAATGTACCCCAAGGATGGTTTGGTATAGTTGATTCACCACTAAAATGTCAAGTGATCACTAACCAAAACCTAGGGAAATGGGGACAAGCATGGATGCAAAACCCCCCTTAAAATCATATTTTCTTTCTTGAGAAGTTGCTGTCCAGTAGCAATTTTCCAAGACCCCAGTCCATTGTCTTAATTTTTGGACACAGATAAACTTGGAATTTGGTGTTGTCTACAAAACACTTTTTGTAGCCAACATCCATAGATTTCCATACATATTTATACTTTATTTTTTGGGTGAGTAAAACTCCTCTTTTCAAATTATCTTTTAGAGGCCAGTTCATCAGCTTCTGGAAATCCAGATTTCATATCTGAGATTTCCAGAAGGTTTTGACCCCTCAAATCTTCTCCAAAATGTAAAATTCCTTCGAACAAATCTCATTTAAGGTGTCTGGAACAACTTTCATTCTCTGAGTTTATCCAGATTATGAAGTTTTAAGGCCCTTGAATCCATTTCAAAATCAAAGGTCCACTGCCTTTTTCATTCTGGCAGAAGTGACTCTCAACTTCAAAAGGTCTTTTGAGTACCAAATCTCAATCCAAAAATCTTCCAAAAAATCATGGGATCAGTTTAAAGTCTTAAAAAGACATCCCAATTTTTACTTTTCTCAGTTTCGAATTATTTTGGCCAAAACACACACACACACACATAAATGATTTTCAGCTTGGAAGACTCGTTTTACGAGGCATTCCGGGTGCACACTAACGTCCTTCCCGGCGTGTAACATGACCTCCGAACCCAAATCTCTAATCTCGGGCATTTTTCAAAGTTTTGGCCCTTAAAACAAAAATGGCGTGGCGACTCCGTTTTCCGGTTTTATTTGGTTTTCAAAGAAACAAAAAAATCGAATTTTTCCCGCGAATGGCAACATCATCACAGCTGTATAGGACCTTGCTGCTCCTCGTACCATATCAGATACTCGGTGGTCAGAAATGTGCTACCTCTAGTCTGACGGAGTAGTGGTCGTATCGGAAGAAAGCCCTCTAGAAATGCTCTGCCAAAGAAATGTGTAGTCTGAGGCTCAGTCATAATCATCGGCATGGTATTAGTCGTCAACTGCTCTCTCAAAGTCCGAATGGTCTGCTGCGGGTATCCGTACTATCTGCTCACTAGAGATGGAATGCAAAAGGATGATACATGTAGTCCCGGAAGTCGAACAATCACTGACTTGTCCTGAATATCTCTCATAGTCTGCAATCCCCATGCCGAAATCAAATAGTACAGGTTTGCGGTCTCATATCGGGCCAAGGCCAACCTCCTATGCCAACTCTCAGTAGCGGCATCCCTCAATATCCTGCGCTGTCCAGTCACCCAAGGTAATGCCGTCTGCCCCTCTGGCAGTGGCGAGATCAAGCGCAATATCTCATACAGCCACAATGATAGTAATTTGGGGCTGCCTGAACCCATGTATTCGAATCCTCCGGCTAATCTATCAATGTCGTGGTATGTCTCCGCTAGCAACAGTGGAATGATGTACATCGCTCCCTGTCCAGATTGAATATGTCGGATGTCAACTCCTCGATCACCTCTCAGCTGCCTGATGATCTCTAACAGTGTAGCTGGACACACTCCGATGTAGCCGCGAAGTAGTGCGCGAGACGAGAATGAGAAACATGAATATATCTAAGGAAGTGGATAGATCAAACGAGTCCGAGGCCGGTCCGAGGCTCAATACGGCTATATGAGTCAAGTCTATGAATCTATCATCAACAACAATGTGCGATACCCGGTCTGCGATAATCCCAAGAATTCGGATAGTTGCTCCGTAGCGATCGTTTGTCTGCAGGAAATGCCACGATCCTCGACTCGGCCACACCGATCGGTGCTCGGAAATCCTCCATCGTTGGCATCAGATCGTTGTACGATAGGGTGAACACATGTCGCTCCGAATCCCAAAAGCACGAAGCAGCTCGGAGCAGATCCCAATCAATCTTCCAATCTTTTAGAGACCAGAAGCATGGCATGTTATACCTCCTGTCAATAATTTTTTGGTGTTGTTTTTGGTGAAAGCGCGAGAGTTCAAGAATGTCTTGTTGAAATTGATACTCTCGGGAAACAATTTCTCCATTATAATGCTCCATGCTGCCTTAAATTGGGGCTGCTGGGATTTTTTACCTATTAATATTGTGAATAATTGTAAATTGTTAATATTTAAATTAGGTTTAGAATTGGGGTTGGCTTCTTAGTATCAACAAATCTTGAGCTCTAGTTCAAACTAAACTAAAGGATAATGGTGTTCCTACCTAACCACTTACGCCCCTAGATATAACTTTATACAAATTAATTGTCATTTAGGTTTCAAATTTTACAATTCTTTAGCATCAATATAATTATTAAGCAAACAGTATATGCTTCCAACCAGCTTTAATCCAGCATGAAACCTAATTAAGCCAGAACATTTACTAATTTAGTTTTATCTCTTGTTATAGCAATATAATTATTGTGCACTTTATTAATATATGTTTCAGGCAGCTTAGTTGGTTAGGTAGTTGAAATTCAACACTTGTTGATCTGGAATCAATACCTACTCTATCCTTTAAGTGCCTGTTTGATAAACCTATCCCATCCTGAAATGCACGATTATATGAAATGCAAATATCACTTTGTCTACTTGCTTTATAATCGAAAATCAATAAATTTCGGCTTTTGGATTTTTTAAATTATTACTATTGTGAATAATTTTAAATATTAATATTTAATTCTTTGTTGTAAAATATATAATTTTACAATGATGAATTAAATTAACATTTATAAACAAGATGAGAGTCGTTCTCATCCACAACTATCAAAACCCTATCCAATCTTTGACCAAGAAAGACAGAGCAAACAAGTTCTCGACTGTCTGAGCAAAAGATTTTCTGTTTAATAAGAAATTTTTCCAGTTTCACTGTCCTCTTCTCTCTAAGGATCTCAAACATCACAGCCATGTTTGTGACAGTGCCTGTTTTACTCTTCACTGGTGTTATACGGTCACAAGTAAAAACAAGGTAACAGTATAACACCAGTGAAGAGAAAACAGACACTGTCACAAACATGGTTGTGATGTTTGAGATCCTTAGAGAGAAGAGGTCAGTGAAACTGGAAAAACTCTTATTAAACAGAAAATCCTTTGCTCAAACAGTGGAGAATTCGTTTGCTCTGTCTTTCGAAACGAAAGATGGACGGATTTGATAGCTGTGGATGAGAAAGGCTCTCATCTTATTTATATTTTAAGATGTTAACCACCAACCACAATATCCTATAAGCAGTGCCACTAAGAGTTTTCTTCCTAATTTTAGACAATGATTAGGAGTCTAATTCCTTAACAATACTTCCATTCAAGTCTTCCTAATTTTAGACATTCACCCCCCTCCCCCTTTGACTTTACACAAGATCCGACCTAAGGTGCATCTGGGTGCCAGGATTGATATCAGGCGCTCAAACGTAGGCGACATAATCACCGTCCGCGATGCCGTCAATCGCCCCAAAATGGGATCTAGAACCCTATCATTATATTCCATGAGGTCCTCATGAATCTCTATGTTATTTTTAATGTATACATATATCCCTCCCCTCCATAGCTTTACATTAACTTTACTAGGTTAAGAAAAGAAATGGACCATTTTATTTATTAACTTTACTAGGTTAAGAACTAGAGATTCATGAGGTCCTCATGAATCTCTAGTTCTTGAGCGAAAATATTACTATTGTTTCCTCTTTCCGGACATTTTTTTAATATTTAGTAAATAAATGAAGGTACCAAACATTTCTTTATTCTTTAATACTTAAAACTATAGATTTTATTATGAGACTCCATTGTAATTCTCAAAATTTTAACATTCAAACATGCCACTTATCTGACAAGGCAGCAACTAGCATCCCTATTTAATCAAGGTTGGACTTATGCTTTCCAAACAAAATTATTGATTGACACGGAACATAGAAATGTAAGCTGGGTCAACTTAAAATATTCTTTGAAATAAACATGAATCCCCATTTCCATATACAGGAAAACGTTTGCATTCAATTTCAAGCAAATAATGATCAGATATAAGGAAACATCTCAAAAACAGCTCAACAGGAGTTTGACGAAACAAATTATTAAAGCTAAATAGAGAACAGAAGAAAGCCCTTATCACAAATCCATTACCATTACCATTACCATCAAACCACACGCTTAAATTGCAACGAGCCAAGTACATAGCAACCAGACTTATGCCACATATGCTCCAGAAAAATTTTCTATAAAAAAGCAGCACGCTAACATGCAAGACTTTCTAACCACCCCGACCCATAACCCTTTTAGTAACAGCTAGTTCACGACCTCATTAACTTGTTTAATTATTTCATTTTCTTCTCCTTAGCAAATGCTTTCACCTCTTAAACCCCCTTAAAACCCAATAGAAACTTAACTAACATAAAATTCCAACAGTTTCCAGCTTGCCATTGTCAAATAACCAAATTCCGAATAGCAATCCTCAACAAAACCAATTTCTGAGACAATAATGAACCTACTGAAATTCTAGGTTGTCACTAACCCAAATTAATTTCGCATAACTCAACACTAAGCAGCAAAATCAAGGGTATATTCAAATGCCAATCCTCACTACAAGAAAACTTACTTTTTGCGATGGCTTTTGGCCATCGCATAATGTCTATAAACCATCGCATATTCTTTATACGATTGCAAAATTCATCAAAAGGGTCGTCGCCTTAGGCTTTGTCGCTAAAGGTATATGCGACAGCCGCGGACATCGCGTAATGTGTAACACCTTATGCGATGGTTAATCTAATCTTATAAGATAAATATTATTTTCAATAAAAATATTATTTTTAAAATAAAATGCCATCGCATATAGTCGTCAACAAAGATGGTATTTGCCATCGCATATAGTCATCAACAATAGATGGTCTTAACCATCGCATATAGTCGTCAACATTAGATGGTCTTAACCATCGCATAAAACCTGATTATGTGACTGCAATTGTAATCTTACTAGTACAGACCCCCCGTGCGGACCGCACGGGTCAGTATTCCCAATCTATTTTTATTATTTTTCTCATCACCTTCAACCTACTCTATTATTCACTATCGAGTACCCGCCACCTTCTATGTAAAACCATCAAAACTAACCTGAAAACAAAGAGACAAATTATGTCGAAAAAGTGATTAAAAGAAAAGCGAAAACTGAGGATCAACCTATTTGTGGCATTGAAAATTTTTTAATGGTATAGCTTCAACATTTTATGATAGAAAACATTAAGAAAAAAATATTAAAATATTATACAAACAAAGCATCTTCATTCTGTACTATCCATATCTACATCCACCCTCACCCCACCCCATCAACCGCCACCCCCACCACCACACACACACACAAAGAAAAAGAAAAATAAAAAGGAGGCAAAAACAAATTTGAAACATTTGGAATTTTGGTGATCGATAAAAAATAGAAAACTTTAAGCACTCTATATGAGTCACCCTTTATGAAGCATCTTCTACATAATAAAAAATATATTATATGCACCCCTCATACCCCATGAACCCCCACCCACCCACCAGCTCTCTCTCTCTCTCTCTCTCTAACGGACACATAAGCACACACACACACACACACACACATAAAATAAGTAAATTCATAGTCAAAATCCACCCCCCCAAGCACACAATGTGCCTCCGACCAAGCTATGGCCAAAACGCTTTAGGAGAGTCCAAGAGAGAGTTGGTTATGTGCCAAAATAGGAAGTTACTAAGTCGGGTCTTCTCCGAGCTTAGAACCATAATATCAGATCAGGAAAAAACACCATATACATACGCTCTCAAATTTCGAGTTTTAGAAGTGGACAACTCAAAAAAGAATATAGTCTGTAATAAGATGATGGAGAAATTTTTAGTCAGCATACAATATCATTTACCTATCAACAGAAATAGTTCATCTACTCATGTATGAAGCCTTTTCTTAAGCTACTTGTATATCTACCAAAGATCATAAAAATGACAAAGAATAAAGAATCTTGAGCAAAACAAATGAGCCTCTAGATAAACACATAATTTCATTTCAACGAATCAACTATAGGGTAATGAATTGTTCCTAAATGACCTCTCTCTTTTACTGTTTTACCTAAGTAATTAATTTGCAGTAAATAACAACGAAATAATTTGGCCATGAAAAATGTTTTTTTCTAAAGAACGTTAGATGAAAATGACATATGAAAATGTCATCGAAAACTTGTGAAACGGTTAAAACAATGATGCATGTGCAAGTACTATTAAAACCACGATTTCAAATTAATAGCCTTTACTTTTTTAGTTATCCAATATTTTTCAATAAATTGACAAAATTATTCTTTTTATAGAGTTTATGATATATCTTAGGGAGATATTATAGTCACTACAAAATAATAATCTAATATAATAATGAATTATTTTTCTAGAGTAAAGAAAAATTTTCATTTTATTTTTTAATAAAACTAAATTATTGTATTTGAATTTTTTTTAGGTTTTCATTTTTTCATAAAAAAATAAATAAAATTATTTGTGATCCACTGCCTCCCTTCATTATATTTTCTATAAGAAGGAAGAATCCAGAACATATTGACGTCATATTTATTATAAATTTTTCAAAATAAGTTTTAATATATTTAATCTACTCTAATAAAAAAATATTTTTGAGTAAATTCACCATTTAGCTTAATACTTAAAATTTATAATTATTTTTACACTGTCAACATAGTAAAATTTAATTTTGTTAATAAAAATTATTAATTATTTACATCAGTTAGTAACCGGTGTAGGAGAGTTTTTTTTTTTTTTTCCAACTTTAAATCTAGGCCGCTCTTTATCTTTTGCGAGATCAAATCTGAGCCACTCTTTGTGTGGCGGTTAGATTTGACCTCTATTGTATTATAGATATTTCACATTCTATACGATGGAAACCTCCATCACATATTTCGTAAAAATTCTTTGAGAAGTGCTTTAGAGATGGCACTAGCCATCGCATAAACATATCCCAAAATTTATATAAATTCTATTTTCACAATTGCTACTTTTTTCTTAAAAACTAAAAATAAATAAAATACTCATGAACATAAACATAAGTTTTATATAAACTTGTAACCAACAGACATTCTTTATCCAAAATATATACCAAGTACCTAAAATTGTCATTGTCCAAAATATATACCAAAAACTTGCTAACCAACTACCATTTGTGTCCATGTTTAAAAAAACAAAAACTATCATTCTTTTGTCCTAAATAATAATAGTGCCATTAAACTTGGCAATATTGATATGCAACTATCGCTTCAGTCAGAATGCCAGCCTGAATCCATAGCTTGGGTAGTAATTCCGGTGCTTTGTGCAACATTTCCTGCAACTTGCAATCTTCAAAAAATGCCCTCAATCATTCCATTGGGTAATGCTGACTCGACTATATCCAAAATCAATCTACACTCCCTTGCAGCCTCTGTTTGACCCAAAAGGAAACCATTAGTATCACAACACAACAATTTCTACTCAGTTTTTGAATCGTAACTTGTGCATTAACCATTCAGGCACAATGATAATGGGCAACAATTTCCAAAAAAATAAAAATGCTGAATAATAAATGACAACTGAACATGTAAACCAAATTAACATGATTACTTTATTGAAGACATAAGTTCATATATTCTGACACTTGAATGGAATGTTGAAGTTTACACCAAGTCAATACATTCTCTACAAGTTAATGAAGGCAAGAAACTTTACAAAAAAAAGCAATGCAAATAACTGTTTGAGGAGACAGAAGTCTAGAGAATAGTAAAAAACTAAATGCACAGTGACACAGGGTATCACTTTGAAAATATCAAGAATACATATTAAATAAGTAAATGCATAGCACAAGATGTAGCTTCTTTTTTGGATCTCAGTCCATGTACTATAATGCAAAAAAAAAAAAAAATAAGAATGTAGAAGGCCGGGGAAAAGAAATTGTAAGACAAACCTGAAATGTTCCATCCAATAGCATCTCCCCTTCAGCTAAAACTATAGTGTTTTCTGAAAAATATCCTGTGGTTATCTTGTAAAACATCTCAAGGAAAAGATTAACCACCAAATCCCTACAGTGGCATATACTATGTATTGGCAATATATGCAATAGTGAGTCCGTACATCAGAACAATATCAATGCACAAACCAGTAGGGAATAGAGTGGGGTCTCACGGAACCAACTTGAATGTCCTTTTAGTATCAAACATCTACCTTTTCATTTGACTCATACTATAAGACAAGAAGCAACAATATAAGTTCTTTAAGAATGACATAAAGGATGGCCTAGTTGATGGTTTGCTATAAATGTTCAAATGTACATAATCCCAAGTTTCGGGTAAGGAGTAAAGATCAAGTATAACGGTAACACCACGTCATCATTATCACAATTCAATGACTACACAAATCAGAATTTTGCTTACGTGGCGACAAAGTTGCTGATCTAAGCAGCGGCCACATTGGCAACTTTTCCCTCCACATAAGCAAACCATCTATCACCTCCTCATTGAATTGTAACAATGATGATGTGGTATCACCGTTACACTAAATATTTACTCAGGTAGGTCACAGGAAAGAAAATCTAGATGTTATCTAGCACCCTTCAATTGGTGTAAGGGATGTCGAATGTAGGAGTATCATTGTGTAAATGTGATAGGAAGTTAGGGGGTGCATGTGATCTCTGATATAAAATATATCAAGGAAACCTAATGCAAACACAAACCAACTAGAAAGCCAAGATAAGGGAATTCGCCTTGGATCTAAGGCAACACATAATTTTTTGCACTAGAGTTAGGAAAATCAAACAATGGCTTGTCACTGAATGCAGGGAGTACATGATTTGCTGATCAATCTGTTATGCAGATTAGGCGTTGAAAATAAGACGAATCATTCCATTATGAAGTTCAAAGAAAACAGAAATGTTGAGCAAATTCTGGAAAACTGAAACATCAAAAAGGACAAGATGATTGAACTTTTAAAGGAAGTTTGTCAATAATCTACAACGAACTATCATGTGGCAATCTTGGATCATATAGGACAAGGTAAACCAAACAAGTGACGTTTTGAACCTTTAACATATAAGGGGGAAGGGCTCGATGAGCAGACAAGAATCAAGAAGTAGATCAAAATTATAAATGCATACTGCAATACAAAAACTGTGGAATTGGCAATTGGTTTAAGTCTAGGGATTCTACTGATTTCAAGAACAAACATCAGGGGAAGTCGCATTTAGAGAAAGTGAACCTAAAAAGTAGATATTTTGGTAATTGGTACATACCCTTTTTAAATTTATTTTAGGATAAATGTAAATGAGATGATTTGAAATTTGAACCCTAGTCCTTGCAAACCATGACCTATCATAATAGTAAGTATCCAACTCATCCAAGAGCTGAAGATGTAAGAGAGAGGTCCAAAAATGGATATCATGCTTGAACAAAGAATATCATGAAACCATGAAAGTGGGTCCAAACCGACTACAGGAGAGAAATATTCTTGAGATAGCTTTCATGTATGAAACATAAGACAATTACCTTTTCATTCATTGAAAAGTGTGATCATATCATTATCAACAACCACTGTAGAGGTAGGGGAAAATCAAAACTAACATTCAAGACTATTAACAGAATTTTCATGACTGCGGGTTGAGTGATGACCTTCCTCTATCAAGAACAGAATGGCAAAAAACAATCTATGTATCCAACCACGAATAATTTCGACAAAGGTTGAGGAGTTTAACTTCGTATCATGGGTAAAAGCATTCAAGAACTCTAACTAAAGCATGCAACGAGAAAAGTTGATATTCTAAAAGGATATTGCGAAAGTTATTATCACAGAAGCAGGGGAATTATTCATCACATAGACCTAAATCAGAGTCAGGTCTGCCAGATGAATTTGTATACAATTTATCAAACTCCCTTTTTTAACAAATGAAATACTACCTCTGATCCACTAATGTTGGACATGTTTGATTTCTTTTAACCATTAACCAGAGCATGATATCATCTTTCATAAATTAAGAAAACTGTAAACTTGGAAAGCAAGACTTTTTTGCAATGACTATGTGCAAGTAGAGTATTCGTAAGCTAAAATTAAATGTGAACTACTACAACTTCATGTTCAAAAAATCCCAAGGGTGTCAAGAATTGAATGTAACGTAAAGAATTAGAATTTTTAAACTTAGCTACCAGGCTCAAGTTGATAACATCACCATGGGAAATTAATAAGAGCAGGAAGTAGCCAATGGCAACAAAATTGAATGATATTTATGGGTTCCACATTTATAACATAAAACTCATGTATCCGTAAAGATAGCAGTACCATAAATTGTTTTTGCATGTCCAAATATATACAAAGAGTCCAAATAGAATAAGTTAAAACAACATTACCTCCATCAGTGCAACTAAGCTAAAACCACAAGTAACCCAAAAGAAGAATTTTGTCGAGCTCATATTTCACCTTACTTCCCTTAATAATTTCAATCATCTGCAGATAATTACAAGAGTATTTCACATTTGAATGAAAAAGCATATGAAACTGAAATAAAAAATACATGTAAAATTATAATATAGATTTGGAAATATTGATCTCCACTGAGTTCAGAATCCTTACCGCGTGAAAAATCATTGGGGCTCCAGGCCCTGCAACCAGTAGATGAGGAAATATTGATCTACACTGAGTTCAGAATCCATGATCTCCTGGTCATGGATGAAAGTATTAAGAGGAGGATGTGAGGACCGGTGAGATTCTAAAAATTAAATCAACACAGACATCCCCTTTTACCAAAGTTTCATCAAAGCAATATTATGTATACAATTCATTGTCCAGCATCTAGAAATCGACTGTAACAATAATAAAAATAAAAACAATAGAACCAAATACATATAATATTCACATTGTAACAGGAACCCCCAACAAAAATAATCCATAACTCACACCAAAAAAAGGAAAAACAGTAGCAAAATTACAAATTAATGTACATCTACAAATAGATCATCAAAGACACTGGAAAAACAAAAAGCGCATATACAAAA